>JAYESA010000008.1:172800844-172803344 GCA_036927795.1 Iris macrosiphon | reverse complement strand
GCCTCCTGGATGTATAGAGTATGTTGAGCTGTGAGCTTCTGACATCAGCTCCTCACGAAGTTCTCCATTTGGAACATAAAGACGTTCTCCACATCTTAGAGTCCCATCTTCGTGTATGCGACATCCTGTCTGGATTCCAGCCTCTGTTCTTTGTCGAAGCCTCTGAAATATTGTATCTGTTGGCAGTGCAGCTTTGATTCTTTCGACCAATGTTGATTGTAGCTGGTAGTTTAAAAATTGGCCGTCAATTCCTGGCATAATGACCTTTATTCCCAACTTTTCTAGATCTCTCAATAGACCTGGTTAGGTGATCATAAAGAATGCCGAGGGTCTTCTGCTTAGTGCATCAGCTACTACATTAGCCTTTCCTGGATGGTACTGCAGATCGATCTCGAAATTCTTCATCACTTCGAGCCATCGTCTTTGCCCTAAGTTCAGGTCCTTCTGAGTGTAGACGTATTTCAGACTCTTATGATCAGTGAATATCTCTACTCGTTCGTCGTATAGATAATGTCTCCATAGCTTCAGGGCGAAGATGACTGCGGCAAGCTCCAAGTCGTGAGTGGGGTAATTCTTCTCATGAGTCCTCAGTTGTCTTGAGGCATAAGCTACAACCTTCCCATGTTGCATTAAGACACAACCCAATCCTTTTTCGGATGCATCGCTATAGATTACGAAACCTCCGGATCCAGATGGTATAGTCAAAATGGGGGCAGTAGTCAGACGCTTCTTCAACTCATCGAAAGCTGTCTGGCATTCCTCAGACTAGATGAACTCCTGATCCTTGCGGGTAAGACGGGTAATTGGCTCCGCGATTCTAGCAAAGTTTTCTACGAACCTCCGGTAATATCCGGCAAGTCCTAGAAAGCTTCTCACCTCCGAGACATTGGTCGGGGTTGGCCATGTCTCCACAGATGAGATTTTTGCTGGGTCCACCGAGATGCCTTCTCCTGTGATCACGTGTCCCAGAAAAGCGACACGATCAAGGAAGAACTCGCACTTGCTTAGTTTAGCATACATGCTCTCATGTCTCAGTGTCTCTAGCACTAGTCTCAAGCGCTTTTCGTGCTCCTCGTGGCTTTTTGAGTACACCAAGATGTCGTCGATGAAGACTACCATGAACTGGTTCAGATATTGGTGGAGGACTCTGTTCATCAGGTTCATGAATACGGCTGGTGCATTAGTCAGTCCAAAAGGCATCACCCGGAACTGGTAATGACCATAGCGAGTCCTGAATGCTGTCTTTGGAATATCTTTTCTTCGTACTTTGACCTGATGATAGCCTGATCTCAAGTCTATCTTTGAGAATACCACCGCTCCCGTCAGTTGATCGAACAGATCATCGATCCGCGGCAAGGGGTACTTGTTTTTGATTGTCAAAGCGTTGAGGGCTCTGTAATCAATACACATCCGATATGTTTCGTCCTTTTTGGGTACAAACAACACTGGTGCTCCCCAGAGTGATGCACTAGGACGAACAAATCCCTTGATTTGCAATTCCTCCAGTTGCAGCTTCAGCTCGTCAAGCTCCTTCTTCGCCAGTCGGTACACATTTGAGGATACCGGTGCAGCTCCGGGTATCAGCTCAATAGTGAACTCTACTTCTCTGTCAGGCAGTAGGCCTGGCAATTCCTCCGGGAATACGTCTTCGAATTCTGCAACTAGTGCTGGGGGTTCTATCTCCATCGCCATGTAAGCTCTAGGAGTCTGGCCTACTCCTTGCTCGATGGTACCTCGCACGTATTCGAACTCCGGGTGTCCTGGTGGTCTAAAGGTGACACTACCTTTTCGGCAGTCTAGGATAGCATTATTCTGGATTAACCAGTCCATGCCTAAGACGACGTCAAAATTTGGCATTGGGAGTACCAAAAATCGCGCTCTTAGCTCTCTACTACAAACGACTACCGGGCATGTTTTAATAATGTTGGTAACTGGAACAATACCTCCTCCGGTAAGGATTTTCCAGCACTTGGGTAGCGGGGAAGTGACTAGTTTGTGCATGGCTACGAAACTACTAGATATGAATGACAGGGTAGCGGCAGAATCAAATAATACGATTGTAGGTAATGATGCAACTAAAATGGTACCTGTGATGGTTTCACCTTCGGGTTCTTCGGCAACTGCAGCTAAAGCAAAGGCTTGCCCATGCCTTTGTCCTCCAGATTGTTGTCTGGCTTTGAACTGGCTCTCCTGGGTGGCCAGGGGTGCTCCCTTCTGATATCCTCCTGATGTGGAGGGTAGCATCTTTTGGGCTGGTGTTCCTGATTTTTGCCTGTTCTGAGGTACTGCATCTCTGCGTTGCGGGCAGTCCCTAGCCATATGTTGGCTAGCTCCACATACTAGGCATAGTCCTTTCTTCTTTCTGCAATCATTGGCAAAATGCCCCTTCTTGCCACAATAGTGACAAGTCGGGAGCTCCTTCTTCTGGTAGGCCCCCGTCGTCTGCTGCGTCTGATTTTGTGGACGACGGATAGGGCCTCCTGCTCCTTGCTGGTTTTTG
>JAYESA010000008.1:172793344-172795844 GCA_036927795.1 Iris macrosiphon | reverse complement strand
GGCCTGGTTTCTGGGTGATACGGGTCATCGTATTTATTATTTAATAAATACTGCGCACGGTGTTCTCTAATTATTTAGAGGCAGGTAGGGTCATAATTTTACTATGGTGTCAATATACTAATTTTAGTATATTCAAAGTAGAATTTTATCGTATTTTTGTTTGGGAAAAACTGGTGCAGGTTGGGCCTCAAATCCCTAGGGGTACAGAGATAGGTAAAGAGCAAGGAGTAAAATAGGAAATAAATATGGACTTTTGTAACGATATTTGTGCGTCTCAAACGAGGCTCAAAATAAAGCATTTGGGAGTTGCACAAAATTCAGAAAAATAGTCTAACAAGTCTAGGGCAGGTATGTAAATTTTTGTTTGAGAAAAACAGCTAGTGTAATGCTCTAATTAATTGTGTAAGGTACAGGTGCACAATCAATAGGATATGTAAATAAAATAAATTTTAAAAAGTTGCAATAATTCTAATTAGCTAAAAATAATCTTAAATTACTAAAATCTTGTCGAGGGAGTTTACAATCTACCCTTCTTAGAATATTTTGTCCTCGAAATAAAAATAGACATATAATGAGAATGAGAATGAAAGATTGTAGTATATTCAAAGTAGAATTTTATCGTATTTTTGTTTGGGCAAAACTGGTGCAGGTTGGGCCTCAAATCCCTAGGGGTACAGAGATGGGTAAAGAGCAAGGAATAAAATAGGAAATAAATACGGACTTTTGTAACGATATTTGTGCGTCTCAAACGAGGCTCAAAATAAAGCATTTGGGAGTTGCACAAAATTCAGGAAAATAGTCTAACAAGTCTAGGGCAGGTATGTAAATTTTTGTTTGAGAAAAACAGCTAGTGTAATGCTCTAATTAATTGTGTAAGGTACAGGTGCACAATCAATAGGATATGTAAACAAAATAAATTTTAAAAAGTTGCAATAATTCTAATTAGTTAAAAATAATCTTAAATTACTAAAATCTGGTCGAGGAAGTTTACAAACATAGGCCTATAAATACTAGGCTATAAAAGCAGAATCAAAAATGGATAGTACATGACTGTAATAGCTGAAAATGTAAAGATACCTGCAACGATATCCACACTCCACTCGATCAAGCATTCTGCAAACTGCACAAATAACCTGGAAGGAAATCAGGTCCTCAGAGGGACGTAACAAGATACAAAAATTCATGCCATAATGTAAATACTGAGTAAAGTTGTCACGACCCGCACCCAAAAAATCGGACATGAGTCGTGGGTACGTCCAGCCTACGCCACAGCATCGGCGGTAGAACGCTGTCTAGGTCAACTATCTAGATAACAATCTCACGCAATCAATATATAAACCTGTCAAGATCTCAACTCCAAACGGATGAGCAATATCATAATGATAATCAAGTACTCAATCACGAATCTAAGCACGATAAGATAACAAAGAAGACTAACAACTCCAAAGTCTAACCAACAACAAATACTACAACAACATCAATAATAATAATACATTATCCAAAATAATATACAATACAAGGTCTCAATCCAAAACTGGAGACAAATTCGGTACTAAAAGCTAATAAAACAACAACAAGGTCCTAGTGATTCCCGGCTACCAACCCGAAAATTACTCCTAAACTAGAGGGTCCATGTCTGCACCATCGACATGCTCAGGTCCATAAAACGTCGGACACCACTCCCCCGGATACTCTGAAAAATATGTCCAGTCAGGACTGGAGCAAGTACATCTCTAACAGCAGTTCCATTTAAATGATAAAAACTATAAAACAGTTATAGCAAGTAGCAAGAAGAATGAAGCAAGTATGAAACAAGAAATATATAAATCACTAGTGCATAAAGGTAAAGATGCATGGATATCAGAGCAAGATAGTAATAACTGCAAGATACAAGAAATCTAAGCTAAGATCAAGTCTGTGCACATGAACGTGTAGTGAGTCCAGCATGAAATACATGTAGTGAGTCAAGTCCAAAAACATGTAAGTGAGACAAGTCAAGAAATGCAAGAGAGTCCAGACTAGAAAGAATGAACTCGGTGTCTTTGAAATACTTGTTTAGACATGTAAACGGCTAGGGGTAAGTACGGCTCACCGCGCACTGGTGTGCGGCTGCTATCATTCCAGATTAGACCAGAGGGAGTGATTCCTGATGATTCCAGATGGAAATATTTACATGTCTACTCGAGTATTTCCCCGTCCCGACTAATACAAGTGAATCCAAGACCCGACACGTAAATCAAGATGAGTCCAGCCTAAAACATGAGTGATGCCTGTAGTGATGCCTGTAGTGATGCCTGTAGGTGATGCATGTAGTAATTCCAGAATAGAGGCCAAAAACATGAAATATACGTGTCACAAGTAAATAAATCCAGAAATATCAGTCAGTGTCCCATGTTGTGCCAGAATAATCAGATGATACTATACTAGAAGCTGAATCATAATAATCATCAGATAATGAAAACTATCAGAAAATGTACTCGCCTGACGTCCTGAGCAACTG
>JAYESA010000008.1:172388344-172788344 GCA_036927795.1 Iris macrosiphon | reverse complement strand
CAGCAGCAACAGCCGTGACAGCAGCTGCGGCAAAGGCAGCTTGCAGCGGCAGCGGCAGCGTTTGGGTCGGCGGTGGGGGAACGGCCGTGGGAGGACGGTGGCTAAGGTGGTGGTCTCCTGCGAAGGTCGGGCTGTGGAGATGGGGTACGGTGATGGTGATGATGGTGTTGGTGATATTGGTGATGGGGACGACGGTGCTAGGGTGGTGGCGGTGACGACGGTGGCAGTGGAGATGGTGATGATGTTGGCGGTGGAGATGGTGATGCTGGTGGCGGTGAAGATGGTGATGAGGGTGGCCGTGGATGGTGACTGGGAAGGAGGGGAGTCAGGTTGAGGGTGGTGCGGGTTAGTGATGGTGATGATGATGATGAGGTAAATGGAGGAGGCGGAGACGGCTGGCGGTGGTGCTGTGGTAGCGGGTTGATGTCGAGGGGGGACATGCGGAGGAGAAAGGTCGTGGCTGAGGCGGCATGGCTGTGATGGAGGTGGTCGGGTTGAAGGGGGAGGTGACCGAGTGAAGGGTGGTGGCCGGGTTGTTGGTGAAGGTGTAGTGGTTTTCTAGGGTTTCGGGTTGGAGATGATATGGCTGTGATTTTAGGAGAGAGAGAGAGGGTGTATATGTAGGAGAGAGGGAGGGGGTGTTCTCCTTTGGATTAGGGCCGGCTGTGGGTTGTTTCTAGGGATGAGAGAAGCCTCTACATGATGAATAAGTGGCTAGGATGATGGGGGTTTGAAATTGAGGGTGGAGATGTAAGGGGATAAAGTTTTATGAAGTACAACAAATGGAGAAAAATTTTGGGTGGACCGGTCAAAGAGGAGGGAAGGGTTTCTTCATGGAGTGGATCCAATGAGGGGTGGACACCTCACTATACTTTTGCATAAAAGTTTCCAACAATTGAAAAATTGCACAAAAGTGGAGTTTTAGGATTGGATGAGAAAAAATACCATATTTGGTGTGATATAGTAGGCTAAAATAGTGTGTGGTGTTTAGTATGAACCTTGAGGGTGTGAATGGGGGTTTGGGTTAGAGTTGGGTCTAGTTTTGGGTGAGGTTGGGTCCTTACACCAATTTAATTAAAATTAGTGTAATTGATGCTCTTTAATTAATTGAAAATACATAGGGTTAAAATTGGGTGGGACACAAGTGTCATAGATGTAGTAGACTCAGAATAGGATATTGTCATAATTCGGGTTGCACAAAATGATACACTTCAAATAAACACTCCAAATTAATCTGCTATTTTTTTCTTTTCTCTTTATTTTACTTTCCTATTTGGTAAGATTTTTTCGCTCTCCATTTTTTTCTTTCATGTTTGGTTACTTTTGGTGGATCCAACAATTAATATAGAGGAGTTAGGACACGCTCTAAATCTGAAGTGTCCGGTAGCTTTCTAGCAATTTTCAAATATGCACAAGTATCCACTACAGTCTTCAAGTGCTACAAAATTTGACTAAAGTTAAAATGTTGCACTTGAAACCTCTCCCACTGTGGATGCTCTCACGTGGTTAAAAATAAAATAAAAATTCTAAATCCTTCTACCTACCTTAGCATATAATAAATCATAAAATATATTCAATATTTAAATTATATTTAAAGTAAGTACATAATATTATCTAACTAAATACATATACAAAATTTACTATAACAAATCTTAATTAAAATATATTTAAAATATAGTTTAATTTAATTTAAATTTTTATCTAATTTTTTAACAATATCATATGTTTATTTTTATGTGGAATGTACATAAACGTGACTAATATAGCTAAAGATGTGGACCATGTCGGCCAACCTGATTTGAACTGTGTTCAATTGGGGCCGACCTAGTCCGGTCAAACCGTTGGGCCGAACTTTGACTGAAATTCTAAATCTAATCCGATTCGAATTGGTCGGATCGGATCCGGGTTAATGATTTTTTTTTATTATATAAAAAAATTGTTTGACCAATTTGTTACTGATAAGCAGATTTAATTGCAAAACTTTGATACAAACGACTGTATGAGCCCACTCTCTCTCTCTCTCTCTCTCTCTCTATATATATATATATATATATATATATATATATATATATAAAATCAATTATGAAACTTTTTGTATATATATATATATATATATATATATATATATATAAAATCAATTATGAAACTTTTTGTATATATATATATATATATATATATATATATATAAACTTTGAGTTTAGATTCACTTGTCTTACAGTGTATCAAAATTTTGATGCATCCATTTTTAAGATCAAAATTATTTTGCATGTTTATAAAACTACTTTTAAAGTGATTTTATGTTTAAAAAAATGACAGATGAAAAATTTTCAGTAAAAAGTTAACAAATATCATAGTTTTAACTGGTGAACAAAAATGAACGCTATACTTTGACTGGTTTGTGAATACTTTAAGAAAAAAATATTTTTCTAGTAATATTTAAAGCTAAAGTAGGCCCCCAAGTTGTTTGCATGAAAAAAAGTCATTACTACTGGTGCTATTTCCAAATTCATCAACGTTCCTCGACTTGAGCAGATTTTTGGGTTTAAACGCCACTTTCACATTGTGGCCGGTTGGATGTAAACCGGCTCTGATGTCTGCTCAAATTAGAGCTGGGTTCGTATCACCTGCAGGACCAATCCGGTCCTACATCCGGATCCAACAGACACCTTCAGATACAGATCAGATCTGATGTCCCACTAATTAGTTATATATTCTGTCTTCATTTTATTACATGTGAGTTCCAGTCGATATAAAATAAAAGAGGGATCCACATGAAATAGAGCGCGGAGAAAATATGTGACAGAATTAGTGGGGCAATAAATTTTTTCTCCTTCAGATATAACCATACTTTTATCTTTTTTTTCTTCCTTTTGCCCACACCCACCAATCCTTCCGGAGGATCTAGAGGTAAGTCTGACAAGACTTCAGATTTGGACAACTCTTTTTATAAAACAACCTCTAGACTATTTGTTTTTCTTAGAGCCAATCCAATCCAATCCAAACTCAACTTAAATCTGCATTTACATCAACAAAGGTCAAAGGGCAACCAAAATTAGCTCCACTTAGGACAATCCAACCTTCGGGCTGGTCCTGGTCCTCCTCTGCATAAAGCACGTATGAAGGAGTGATATTTCTATGTCCACCAACATAAGTGGTGGCTAAAGTTTTGAAATGGGACTATTAAACTTGGTCTCGATTGCAAAATTTATATTTGGGTTTCCATAATTAACTTAATTAGTATTTGAATCTTGGACCAAAGGTTGGCTCGACTGACTAGGTTATGTTGTTGTAGAATTATTATATCTATCTAATGAGTGATGTCTAAACCTACTATAATTTTTTTTTTTATGTACCAATAACTCTTTCATCATATGTGTATATAAATGATTGAGTCAAACATTGGTCTAAAATTTAAATACTAATTAGATTGATTACGAAGATGTTGTTATAACGTGGGTTACTAAAGTGTTGGATTTTCACTTTGTTTTTAGTCCCACATTAGTGAAAAATTAGTATTACACCTTCATTGGGTTGTATAAATAAGGCCTTTGCCTCCCACTATGTGATTACACTAATAAGAGATATTTTCTCCTATTTTCTCCTTCCTTCTTCTACGTTTATTCTAACACGTTATCAACACGAAGCTCTAACAAGAGGAAATAAGCGAGAGCATCTCAGTGAAGCCGCCATTTACGGATTCTCCACTTTGATGATAGGTATGGTTATTTATGTTTATTTTTTTTGAATATGCATACCCTAGACTCAGCCTGATGATGATGTTTATACATCTCTTGGCATACCTCTAGGGTAAAAAGAATATTTTTTATCCATTCATCTCACTTCTTTTAGTTAACTCTGATAACACTCCGATGTTAATCACATATAGATCTTTCAGAGAGAACGCTTGAGTTATTATTTATTTTTTTATTTTTTTATATATAATAATACATTCAGATCAAAACCATCAGAGATCTGATGACCATGAACATGAATTATTTGGTCTATAAATATAAGACTTCTGGAACATCATTGTTCGAAGCATACCATATGTGGTATTTTTGAAAGACTTCTTGAACATAATCATTGTTCGAAGCATACCATGAACATCTAGTGTTTGGTATTTACCTACGACTTCTGGAACATCATTGTTCGAAGCATACCATGAACAAGATTTGTTTGGCATAAATTGACTTATAAAAATATGAACATGAATTGTTTGGTGATTTAACAAGTTCTTATGTTAACTTGTTATTATTGATCTTATACAGCAATATATCGAGCCTCACAAAGCATGATTTCAAGCCTCTAAACTTAGAAGGCCATAACTTTCTCAACTGGAGATTGGATGCTGAATTGCACCTTCAAACTAAAAGCTTAGGTGACGCAATTATGGCTAATAAGCCAATATCTGTACAAGATAAAGCAAAGACTTTAATTTTCCTAAGACATCATATTCATGATGATCTCAAGGCTGAGTACTTAACAGTCAAGGACCCCTTGGTGCTATGGAATTCTCTAGCCGAGAGATATGATCACCAGAAAATGGTCATACTACCAGGTGCACTCCATGAATGGCTTAATCTACGTTTCCAAGATTATAAGATAGTTGCAGCCTATAATTCAGCTATGTTCAGGATTACTTCACAATTGAAGTTATGTGGTGTCACTAGCACATTTTCTAGGAAATGATATTTTAGTCATTTGGTAATTAATTAAATATTGTACATGTTGAATATTTATTTATTGTTAGCATGTTAGATTTAATTTTGGACTTGTGTTGGTGGACCTAACTAGTTAGTTTAGATCCATGGACCCAACATTTAATTCTAGTTAGATTTGAGCCCAATAGTAAACCCATTCTTTAGGAGGATGAATTAATTAAGTTGAACCCATTAGACTAGAACCTTCCCTCCTTAATTAATCTCTTCATGAAAGGCCCCAAGGGGTATTTTAGACTTTATATAGTAGCTTGAGGGAGGGGGCAAGTGAAACCTATATAAAGGGGATGCAAACTTTCTCTCTCTTTATTTTTCATTCCAAATCTAGATCTAGAATTTTCCTCAACCAAATTCCATCAAATCTCTACCAAAATTTTCTCCAATTCCTTCCCAAATAATCATTGGAGGCTAGTAGAGCAAGGATCTACAAAGAGGAGCAATGATCTACAAGTTGAAGGCCAATTTCACCAATTTTGGAGGTTTCATTGGGAATCCATCTTCCAATAGGTACAATTCAGTTTTTCCCCTTTAAATAGGTTCTAAATATAAGAATTAACTACGAGAAATCAACTCACATGCATAGGCTACCCATATAAATTGGAATTGAGTTCATATGAGATCTATTGAGAAAGTTATGGTACTTTTGTGTCAATTTTGGAGAAATTCCGAGATTAACACTTATTTTATTTGTCAATTGGTCCTATAGATCAAATTGGCATGTGTTTGTGTGTTTATGGCTAGTTTTGTGTTCACAGTTGGGTACGTGTAGGTCGTATCCCAACAATTTGGGTGATACGTGTTGATTTGAGGGTTTTTTCTCCGACACGGGACTTTGTGCATGTCATATTTTGACATAGACACATAGTTGTGTAATTGACTCTTCGTATTATTTATATATACTATTTTAGACTTGCTCGTGTCCTTCAGGGTACGTTTGGTTGTATGGTAGACTCGTATCATAAGCGTATAATATATCTAGTGTGATACGGGTGCGATGCACTCCACGTGTTTGCTTTATTGCTTTTCGATTCAATGTGACTCGTGTATAACTATTAGTATGATATATTATGTATGATATACATGTGTATAGTTTTATATATATATATATATATATATATATATATATATATATAGTTGGAAGTGTATATATATGTGTTGATTCATATATATGTATATGTATTGTAACACCCCGTTTCGCTCAAGCGGACTGCCGATTCAAACGACAAAAGTGCAATGTCCCGACCCGCTTTGCTCAGGCGAGAATACTCATTTGAGGCAAAGGATATCCAGACTTATCCCTACAGGAGTTCAGCTTAGGCTTTCAGAGGCTCGCTTGACGTATCGCTCAACCGAAGAAAATCATCGCTAAGGTGGGTGGCTACGGTGAACTTATCTTTGCTTAGCCAGCACACTTAAAACATGGAACGATACATGCTAGTCGCTAGGTGAATCACCCCCTGCATGCTAATAAGAATACAACACACCTAGCTAAGGGAATAATTCCAACTTGTATTGCTTATGCTAGAACATGGAAATGAAATATTGTTTATATTCAGAGCCTCGCATGCTACCCTAGATCATGTCGCTCAGAAAGTCCCTTACGGTTTCACCTCTCGGCTTACCTTCGGGCCCGAGTCAATGTGTTTGCTTGAGTTCCTTAGAAACGCATGCTTGCTTGCTTACAATGTCTAACGTTATTCGTGCATGCATTCGATGTCAACCATGAGACTATAAAATAGCTCTTCTATGCAATTGAACCTGCAATTATCCGGGATCGTTAGGTCACCAAGGCAATCCCCGAACCAGGGGAACGCATCAAGGCAATTCGAATCACCGAATCAAGAATCCTGCCAAGTTACAACTGAATGATAATCACATCAAGTTTACCTCTGAACGAGAATCAATGTCACTAAATCCCAGAATCCCAGCTCGTGGAGCAAACGCTCGGTTCAGAACAAGAATAATGGATTATCACATCATGTTATGGATTTGGAATGACCCAGACTGCGTGTCGCGGACAACTTGAAAACAAGGTCATTGGGTTCCACGGACGGTTTTTGGGGCACCGGGGCCGATCCGATCCGAATGAAATTTTACGTTAGTCTCCTGCATCTGGACAGGATGGTCTACAGCCACTACTGAATCTTTGTTGCTTTCCATCCTTGTTCAAGACTATAACTCATCCTTTATGGCTATGCCAGCGATAACTGTTCATATAGATAAGTCATCCTCGCTTAGCGGCTATCCGCGTGCGAGTCATTGCATCGCATCAATAGAACAACTGAACACCTGAACGATCTTGATATAACAACACTCGTGTTTGCATATGTTGTTGCCTTGGTTTTTATTATGAATGCTCGTGCTTGAATTAACTTGGTTTGCCTTGGACAGGGAAGGATAAATCGGTAAGTTGGTAAGTCTCGCCGTGTTTCCTCTTATATCGCACGGCGCACCGCCACACGAGTTAGGTTATTCAATATTGCCATGAAACTGATCCTAAGGCAACTAGAAAGACAACATAATAGTTGGTGCATAAAACCTATATTACGTGTTTGGATTTGTCGAGCGGGCGAGTAGCCTCCCCACCAGTGCATTCAATGTACTGATAATCCACCAGATCGTTTGCAGGGTGAGGGAGAACCTCGTTCGGTGCGGATGCCTCCTTCATGCGTGCTAAGGCGTGGAGATCACTCCGAAGCCTTGGAGTGATGCATACGGAACTAAAGCACATATACAAGACATAATGTTAGAATATCGCCTGAATATCATCTCTACAACTATTCCACAATTATAGCCACTTGGCACGCTTTTACTGTTTCAGAGAAAGAGGCTTGAGCAAATTATAATCTCGGCCATGTGCCGCCTGTAACACTTGTTTATATCAATAAAGAGCTTGTTCTACTTCAACTTGTATTATTTAATGCTTTTGCTATTGTTGACTCAGTGAACCTGTTATCAATCGCCTATGCGTTTACGATTCCGCTGTACTCGGACAATCTGTGCGACTCTATGGCTTAGAACTCTTACCGCCAGCCAATGAACCACGGCCTTGCATGGGCGTGGCTCACGCTTGTGCGGCATTACGCCCGGATGGGTCAAAGCGATCGTTCCACGAGAGCGCTGGCGCGGTGATTCTTGCCTAGCGGGGACGGCCGATTTAGCCTGCAGGAGATCGGGGCGTGACATAATGGTATCAGAGCCTGGCTTATACGCCTTTGGACTTTATTTTGGTTTTACAGTTTCGAAAGCTCGTTCGTGGGTTATGTGAACGCTCTCTCTCAATGTCCCAAGCGAAATGTTCCAACAATGAGTCTAAATACTTTCAAAAAGCGCATTTGAATGATATGATTGCTTGTATGAAATCGTGATGTTAAGGCCTTTGTGCTGACCTGTACAAAACCCTTGAGATCTTTGCAAGTAGCTTGTCCGATTTCACTATCTTTAAGTTTGGTTGAATACATATGTTTGAGGGACGCCTTGAACGTGTGCACGAGCCAAGACTCAAGAAAATGTGAAACTCGAGTGCTAAGACTTCGCTATCGCCAAGTTGGTTGGCGTGCTCATTCTAGAAGTGCACTTTGAATATGCGTACGATCCAGACTCGCGATATGTTGATCTCAATGCTAGTGCAAGTGAATATCCAGACAAACAAGTACAACGACTTATATAGGTTTGTCTTATCCTCAGGAAGTCTCGAGGACGAGACTTTTTTTGAGTTGGGTATGATGTAACACCCCGTTCCGCTCAAGCGGACTGCCGATTCAAACGACAAAAGTGCAATGTCTCGACTCGCTTTGCTCAGGCGAGAATAATCGTTTGAGGCAAAGGATATCCAGACTTGTCCCTACAGGAGTTCGGCTTAGGCTTTCAGAGGCTCGCTTGACGTATCGCTCAACCGAAGCAAATCATCGCTAAGGTGGGTGGCTATGGTGAACTTGTCTTTGCTTAGCCAGCACACTTAAATATGGAACGATACATACTAGTCGCTAGGTGAATCACCCCCTGCATGCTAATAAGAATACAATGCACCTAGCTAATAGAATAATCCTAACTTATATTGCTTGTGCTAGAACATGGAAATAAAATATTATTTATATTCAGACCCTCGCATGCTACCCTAGATCATGTCGCTCGGAAAGTCCTTTACGGTTTTACCTCTCGGCTTACCTTCGGGTCCGAGCCAACGTGTTTGCTTGAGTTCCTTAGAAACGCATGCTTGCTTGCTTACAATGTCTAACATTATTCGTGCATGCATTCGATGTCAACCAGGAGACTATCAAATAGCGCTTCTGTGCAATTGAACCTGCAAGTATCCGGGATCGTTAGGTCACCAAGGCAATCCCCGAACCAGGGGAACGCATCAAGGTAATTCGAATCACCGAATCAAGAATCCTGTCAAGTTACAACTGAATGATAATCATATCAAGTTTACCTCTGAACGAGAATCAATGTCACTGAATCCCAGAATCCCAACTCATGGAGCAAATGCTCGGTTCAGAACAAAAATAATGGATTATCACATCAGGTTATGGATTTGGAATGACCCAGACTGCGTGTCATGGACAACTTGGAAACAAGGTTATTGGGTTCCACGGATGATTTTCGGGGCACCGGGGCCGATCCGATCCGGATGGAACTTCACGTTAGTCTCTTGCATCTGGACAAGATTGTCTGCAGCTACTACTGAATCTTTGTTGCTTTTCATCCTTGTTCAAGACTATAACTCATCCTTTATGGCTATGCCATCGATAACTGTTCATATAAATAAGTCATCATCGCTTAGCGGCTATCCGTGTGCGAGTCATTGCATCGCATCAAAAGAACAACTGAACACCTGAACGATCTTGATATAACAACACTCGTGTTTGCATATGCTGTTGTCTTGGTTTTTATTATGAATGCTCGTGCTTGAATTAACTTGGTTTGCCTTGGACAGGGAAGGACAAATCGGTAAGTTGGTAAGTCTCGCCGTGTTCCCTCTTATATCGCACGGCGCACCGCCCCACGAGTTAGGTTATTCAATTTTGCCATGAAACTGATCCTAAGGCAACTAGAAAGACAACATAATAGTTGGTGCGCGGAACCTATATTACGTGTTTGGATTTGTCGAGCGGGCGAGTAGCCTCCCCACCAGTGCATTCAATGTACTGATAATCCACCAGATCGTTTGCAGGGTGCGGGAGAACCTCGTTCGGTGCGGATGCCTCCTTCGTGCGTGCTAAGGTATGGAGATCACTCCGAAGCCTTGGAGCGATGCGTCCGGAACTGAAGCACATATACAAGACATAATGTTGGAACATCGCCTGAATATTATCTCTACAACCATTCCACAATTGTAGCCACTTGGCACGCTTTTACTGTTTCAGAGAGAGAGGCTTGAGCGAATTATAATCCCGGCCAAGCGCCGCCTGTAACACTTGTTTATATCAATAAAGAGCTTGTTCTACTTCAACTTGTGTTATTTAATGCTTCTGCTATTGTCGACTCAGTGAACCTGTTATCAATCGCCTATGCGTTTACGATTCCGCTGCACTTGGACAATCTGTACGACTCTGTGGCTTAGAACTCTTACCACCAGCCAATGAACCACAGCCTTGCACGGACGTGGCTCACGCTCGTACGGCATCACGCCCGGATGGGTCAAAGCGATCGTTCCGCGGGAGCGCTGGCGCGGTGATTCTCGCCTAGCGGTGACGGCCGATTTAGCCTGCAGGAGATCGGGGGTGAAATATATATATATATATATATATATATATATATATATATATATATATATATATATGTGTGTGTGTGTGTGTGTGTGTGTGTGTGTGTGTGTGTGTGTAGGCATGAGGGTATATATATATATATATATATATATATATATATATATATATATATATATATATATATATATATATATGTACATTGGTGTGTAAGTTCTCATATGTTTATCTATACGTACATAATGATAGGTATATATCTATGTATGTATAGGTGTATCCATGTATATGTATATAGTTATATATAGTGTGTTGATATGTGTATATAGGTGTGATTGTGTGTGTGTTTATAGAGGGGTCGAGCAGTGAATCACAGAAGTAGAAGCAGCAGCAGCTTGCAACCGAAGCAGCAGCAGCAACAACAGCTTCCAACAGCAGCAACAACAGGTTGCAAAAGCTGCTGCAGCAACAGCAGCCGCAGTGGCAGCAGCTTCCAACAGCTTGCAGAAGCAGCTCCAGCAGCAGCATCAAACGCCTCACTGTACAGCAGAAGGGTTTCAGCAGCACAGGAAGTACAATGTGTTCAGTTAACTAGTTGAGTCAGTTAGTTCAGTGAGGTTTTGGTTAGTTTAGTGTTAAGGTATTAGTTTATTAGTACCAATATGGTACATAGATACTTGAGAGTGTGTCGAGGTGAATACTAAAGTATGGGTTAAGGTGCTTAGCTTGTAGATGGTTAGTGTGTTCAGTTAGTTTAGTGTTAAGGTTAGTTTAGCTACTAGTAGTTAGTATAGCTAGATAGTTAGTTATATATACTTGTTATCTAAATAGCTAGATTGATGTACCTACTAGTTAGAATATTAACTATATATATCTATGTATTTGGGTATTGATAGTAAGTTATTATGTAGATATTGTATTGATAGGTATTATATGTTAGTAGTTGTAGTATTTAATAGTTAGAATAAGTTAGCATATGCTTTAGTTATGTTAGTACATATTAATTTCTTATATTGGACTGATATATATACCTATTATTATATAGTTAATGTTGGGTAGTGAGCTATGAGTGAGGTTTGCATTACCTTGAGATACCAAGGTAAATGCCAAGGTATTGAGGATACTCAAGGTATTGGATTTGGGTATCAAGTTTAGTAGTACGATACCGAGTTGGTTCAAAACCAAGGTATCCATTTAGTAATTTAAATTAGGGTTAAAATATTTAATATTGTTTGGATATGTATATCTATACTATTTCCTATCTTTTGTTTATGTATCTTAAGATACGGTATCTTAGTATCCTAGATCTAGCTTGTTTGGCCTAGTTTCATAGTGTATGAACCCAATATCATTGAGATAGACTCATGCAACCTAAAAATATGTAGTTTGACCAAGTTTGACCAGTTTGACTTAGAGTTGACCTAGTTTGACTATTTTGACTTAGAAATGGCTTTGTGACCTAGATGTTGACTAGTTTAACTTATTTTCATTCTAGAACCTTGTATTAATACAACATTTTATATATAAGTCTGTGTGACACCAGTTCGGACACAGTTTGACATTCATTGCTCTGGACCACAGGCGAGTACATTCTGATTCATTGTAACTAGTGTAGATATCCTTGATTTCTTGACACGATGGTTACACGGATTGGTATATCCGGATCTCGTCGTGAGATGTTATTCCTTGGTATGTATGGTGTATCTTGTGCAAGCCTTGTTCATTGTTCTTCTTGTGCATGTACAGACATTGGTTCATGAGAAGAGTAGTGCCCTTCTTGTGGAAACCTGTGTCATGACGTACCATGGTTAGATTTACTATACCAGTCAGGGGCGGAGAGTATGTAGTGTACATATGTGATCATACCCTCCTTGTGCAAGTCTTGTTCCTTGTGGGTATTGATCATACACCGCACGTATGATTAACCAGGCCATTTACTTTTGTGCAAGTTTCCAAGACGATCACATGTTAAAGCTGGTACTCACTCACTTAGTCATTAGTATTTCTTGTTCATTCCATATTGCTCATTTTTGTATTTATTTCCAGTATTTCCTTTATTGCTTATCTCTTGTACATGTATATGGCATCTTGTATATTCACATCTATTTACCGCTACATAGTTTATATCATTGATTAGAACTACTGTTAGAGATGTACTTCGCTCCATTCCAGACTAGAAAATATTTTTTAGAGGATCCGGGCGATTGATGTCCGATATACTATGAACTTCGACCTATAGATGATGCAGATTTGGACCCACTAGTTCTGGAGCGACTGTCGAAAGATTTAGCCGGATTCACTAGGTAGCATAGTTAGTTCTCTTTACCATTTTTGGTATCGAATTTATTTCTGACTTATATTTTGAGTTTTGGATATTGTTTCTATTATTGTTATTATATATTTTGAATGTATAGTTAGACTTCTTTCATATCTTCTCGTGCTTTAAAATTATGATTGAGTTTTGTGTTGAGATATTGTTGGCAGACCCTATCCATGTCTATTCCGAAAAAGATTTTTTATATTATGGTGAGATATTTAGATAGTATAGTTGACCAAGACAGCGTTCTCCCGCCGATACTGCGGCGTAGGCTGGGCGTTGTTCCCGACTTGCATCCCTACACCAGGTGCGGGTCGTAACACGTTTTTATTGGTGGCCCATGCAGGTCAGGCTTCGCAAGTTGTGCGATGCCGCGGTAGTGCGATGACTTAGTTGTACTACTGCGATCCTGCGATAGGATATATGATATAAGATACTAGGATGAGAGGATACCCAATCATAAATTTCTTGAGAGATTCCTGGGACAACCCTTGAGAATCTTATTATAAATTTTCAATTCAAATATTTTTTCTTATTTCCGTCCGCTCTCACTTGTTGTTGTTGAATTTGATTCTTGGTGATCGGTTATTGAATTTAAATTCTTGGTGTCGTTGTTGAGTTTGATTTCATATCGAGATGAATTTTATGGACTAAATTACGGTATCATCTGATGACATATGTTGATGAGGATAGTGAGAAAGGTGAAACGTCTGCTTTGGTTATGGAGCATAGAGTTTATTGCAGCCATATTAGCTGGCATGGCAGAAACGTAGGGACCTGACTTCGGATGTACATATCTTTGTTATGAAATTTAGAATTTTTAGCAGCTATACTAGTCAGCACAGCGAGGATTCTAGACGACATGATTATAGAGGTGCATACCTAAGTTATGGAATCTATCTTTTATCTCAGCTATGCTTACTGGCGTGGCGAGGATTCTGAGTGTCATAATTTCGGACAGACGTGTATGATTATCAGATTGTGTCTTAAATTGGTTCTTAAAAGTATCATCTCAATACTTTTTCACTCCTGTTATTATAGGACTTTGTTCCATCATTTCTTAGATTAGCAGTAGAGATACCTTCAATTCTTTAGTCCAGTTCCTTATAGAGCTTCATTCTATTAGGGTTCTTTGTTAGTATGATAATTGGTGAATTACAATTAGGTCTATGTCTTGAGTATCAGTATTGACTGTTGGGAGTGTGACTTGTGAGTCTGTAAGTGGTTCTTGGTTGGGCATGTGAGCAATATGCATCAATCTAGAGATAATTCATAGCGTAGTACCTTGTAGCAATAGTTCTATGATAGATGTCATTATAAGTTAGTATTGGTACTATAGGTAGAAGAGGGAGTAGAGAATATCAGTAGTGGTTCCAGGAGTTAGTATCAGAGTCAGCATACCAGTTCTGGATAGTCATGAATTCATGTAGTTGGGTGATCCATGTAAACAATTAAGTATCAAGGAAATTGTGTTGGAAATTAATGGAGCATGATATTCAATTGGGTGGTTAATACTTGGTTGTGTCAAGAGTAAAGAAATATATATGCATCAAGGGTATTAGTGAGTGTGCCATAGTAGAATGGTACCCATAAGTGTATAGGAGAGTGTGAGGGAATAAGAATATATTATGCTAAAGTAGTAGAATTTGTGTTACAGGTTGATGTGAGTAGATAGGAGTGTACCAGTATATGACTAGTGATGGATATATCACCTGATATTGAGGCTAATGATGTGTTGGAAGCAATATATGGAAGAGTGTCTAAAAATTGTTTGCAGGATGCACAATGGGTGATAATTGTCAGTGTGAAAGTTTATGAGTATCATAAAGTGGAAGCTTGAGTGTTAATAGTATATCATGGGTTGAAAAATATCAAGATTGGTCATGGAAGATATATAGTGTATCACTGATTAGTGTATCAGTCTGTAAAAGGTTTAAGGGGAGATACGTATACATCAAAAGAGATATGGAACCATATACCTGCCTTGAGAGTGAAGTAAAACATGTGTATTATAGAAGTTAATAACTAGTGCAAGTGATCATGAGCTTTAGTGAGTGTGATGAGGTGATCTAATGATGAACCAAGTGTCCTAGAACATTAAGGGCATATGTTGTGTAGTTAGGAAGCTAGTGTTACTATATCAAGAGTGCTAGTATTTCTATATCAGGGATTAGTTGAGTAATGTGCTAGTAATAGTAAGTACCTTGTGTGGTAATATTAGATTGGTGTATCCGTTAATATGGATAGAAAAATATTTGGAAGTAACGGTACAAGTGATCCAAGCAGTAGAAGAGAGAGACAATATATATATATATATATATATATATATATATATATATATATATATATATATATATATATATATATATAGAAGTTTAGTGGGTATAGTACCTTCCCAATTTTGAGTATAGAGGTCGTATGTATCAGGGAATAGTACGAGGGATATAAGGATACCAGTGAGATGTCATGGTATTATAATGGCTAGAAGGTAATTGTGTATTTATTGTGATACTAATGTACAGATAAGAACCTGAGGATGATTAACAAATGTTAGAGGATGAGTTGCACCAAGTATCAAATAGAAAGAGATACCCTAGTAACAAAAGTCAGAATACCTCAAGTATTATGAAAGTTTAGGCACAGGCATTTTAATATAATGATATAGAGGAGAGACACGAGTAACTTGGTATGAGAAGGTCATCTAAAATGCTTATGAGAGTCGATGCCTTGTGTAGACATTAACAAGATTTGAGTAAGGCATCATATCGAGAGTAATTAAGTTGGACAAGGGTTTGCTAATAAAACACATGATTGAAAAAGTATATACAAGTGTTCCTTACAAGAGAATGGTTAAAAAAATTTGGTGATTACAAGAATTTAAAACATATAAAGGAGGCAGTGTCTTAGCAGTATTTTGTATAATATCCTAGGTAGCGAGTGCTAGTGAGTTAAGCCTGTCAATGACCTAGAACTATAGTGTATCACGAGTATTTGGTAACCCTCAGTATTAAAAATATCTTGACTATGTTGATGATTAATGAATACTTAGAGTGTGATAGAATAGGCCACATGTGGCATAGCAGATTATCCCGCACCAGTAGAGGGAGACACTCATCAGGACAGGGACTGAATTTCATAATAGTTAAGAGACTATTTTCAAGTATGATTTCCCTTTCAGTAGAATGGTAGGATTGTATGTTATATGATAGGACTGTTTTAGACTGTGATTGATGAGGGTTTGACCATAGTAAAATTTGTATGAATAGGTTATGACTGGACAAAGAGAGAGGGGTGAGAGTTTTAATTTTGAGGACGAAATTCTTCTAGGGGGTAGACTTGTCACTACCATATTTTCTAGGAAAGGATATTTTAGTTATTTGGTAATTAATTAAATATTATGCATGTTGAATATTTATTTATTATTAGCATGTTAGATTTAATTTTGGACTTGTGTTGGTGTACCTAACTAGTTAGTTTAGATCCATGGACCCAATATTTAATTCTAGTTAGATTTGAGCCCAATAGTAAGCCCATTCATTAGGAGGATGGATTAATTAAGTTAAACCCATTAGACTAGAACATTCCCTCCTTAATTAATTTTTTCATGAGAGGCCCCAAGGGGTATTTTAGACTTTATATAGTAGCTTGAGGGAGGGGGCAAGTGAGGCCTATATAAAGAGGATAAAAACTTTCTCTCTCTTTATTTTTTATTCCAAATCTAGATCTAGAATTTTTCTCAACCAAATTCCATCAAATCCCTATCAAAGTTTTCCCCAATTCTTTCCTAAATAATCATTGGAGGCTATTAGAGAAAGAATCTAGAAGGAGGAAGCAATAATCTACAAAGAGGAGTAAGAATCTACAAGTTGAAGGCCAATTTCACCAATTTTGGAGGGTTTATTGGGAATCCATCTCCCAATAGGTACAATTCAGTTTTTTTTCCCTTTAAATAGATTCTAATCTGAGAATTAACCATGAGAAATTAACCCACATGCATAGGCTACCCATAGAAATTGGAATTGAGTTCATATGAGGCATATTGAGAAAGTTATGGTACTTTTTGTGTCAATTTTGGGAGAATTCCGATATTGACACTTGTTGTGTTTTTCAATTGGTCCTATAGATCAAATTGGCATATGGTTGTATATTTGTGGATAGTTTTGTGTCCACAATTGGGTACGTGTAGGTCGTATCCCAACAATTTGGGTGATACGTGTTGATTTTGGGATTTTTCCTCTGACATGGGACTTTGTACATGTCATATTTTGATACGGACACGTAGTTGTGTAATTAACTCTTCGTATTGTTTATATATACTATTTTAGACTTACTTGTATCCTTCGGGGTACGTTTGGTTGTGTGGTGGACTCGTATTTAAGCATATCATAGATCTAGTGTGATACGGATGCGATGCACTCCACGTGTTTTCTTCAGTGCTTTTCGATTCAATGTGACTCATGTATAACTATTAGTATGATATATATTATGTATGATATACATGTGTACAATTGTTTATATATATATATATATATATATGTGTGTGTGTGTGTGTGTGTGTGTGTGTGTGTGTGTGTGTGTGTGTATCTATATCTATATATGTATAGAGTTGGAAGTGTATATATATGTGTTGATTCATATATAGGTAAGTATATGTCTATATGTATATGTGTGTGTATAGATATCTAGCTAGGTGTATAGATGAGTATATATATATATGTATATACGATATATATATGTGTGTGTATATGTGTATGGTTTTATATATATGTATAAGCATGAGGGTATATATATATATATATATATATATATATATATATATATATATATATATATATATATATATATATATATATATATATATATATATATATACATTGGTGTGCATGTTCTCATATGTTTATCTATATGTACATAATGATAGGTATATATCTATGTATGTATAAGTGTATCCATGTATATGTATATAGTTATAGATAGTTTGTTGATATGTGTATATAGGTGTGATTGTGTGTGTTGATAGAGGGGTCGAGCAGTGAATCATAGAAGTAGAAGCAGCAGCAACTTGCAACCGAACCAGCAGCAGCAACAGCTTCTAGCAACAACAGCTTCCAGCAGCAACAACAGCTTGCAGAAGCTGCAGCAGCAGCTTGGTGAAGCAGCTCCAGCAACAGCATCAAACGCATCACTGTACAGCAGCAGGGGTTCAGCAGCACAGGAAGTGCAATGTGTTCAGTTAACTAGTTGAGTCAGTTTGTTCAGTGACGTTTTGGTTAGTTTGGTGTGTTAGTGTTAAGGTATTAGTTTATTAGTACAAATATGATACATAGATACTTGAGGTTGTGTCGAGGTGAATACTAAAGTATGGGTTAAGGTGCTTAGCTAGTAGATGGTTAGTGTTTTTAGTTAGTTTAGTGTTAAGGTTAGTTTAGCTACTAGTAGTTAGTATAGCTAGATAGTTAGTTATATATACTTGTTATCTAAATAGTTAGATTGATGTACCTACTAGTTAGAATATTAACTATATATATCTATGTATTTGGGTATTGGTAGTAAGTTATTATGTAGGTATTGTATTGATAGGTATTATATGTTAGTAGTTATAGTATTTAATAGTTAGAATAAGTTAGCATATGCTTTAGTTATGTTAGTACATATTAATTTCTTATATTGGACTGATATATATACCTATTAGTATATAGTTAATGTTGGGTAGTGAGCTATGAGTGAGGTTTGCATTACCTTGAGATACCAAGGTAAATGCCAAGGTATTGAGGATACTCAAGGTATTGGATTTGGGTATCAAGATGGGGGTTTAGTAGTGCGATACCGAGTTGGTTCAAAACCAAGGTATCCATTTAGTAATTTAAATTAGAATTAAAATATTTATTATTGTTTGGATATGTATATATACTATTTTTTATCTTTTGTTTGCGTATCCTGAGATACAATATCTTAGGATCCTAGATCTAGTTTGTTTGGCCTAGTTTTATAGTGTATGAACCCAATATCATTGAGATAGACTCATGCAACCTAAAAATAGGTAATTTGACCAAATTTGACCAGTTTGACTTAGAGTTGACCTATTTTGACTATTTTGACTTAGAAATGACTTTGTGACCTAGATGTTGACTAGTTTAACTTATTTTTATTCCAGGACCTTTTATTAATGCAATATTCCATATATAGGTCTGTGTGATACCAGTTCGAACACAGTTTGACATCCATTGCTCTGGACCACAGGCGAGTACATTCTTTGATAATTTCTCATTTATGATATCCTCTATGTTCATTGTATCTAGTGTAGATATCCTTGATTTCTTTACACGATGGTTACACGGATTGGTATATCCCGATCTCGTCATGAGATGTTATCACTTGGTATGTATGGTGTATCTTGTGCAAGACTTATTTATTGTTCTTCTTGTGCACGTACAGACATTGGTTTATGAGAAGAGTAGCGCCCTTCTTGTGGAAACCTGTGTCATGATGCACCATGGTTGGATCCACTATACCAGTCGGGGGCGGGGAGTATGTAGTGTAGATATGTGATCATACCCTCCTTGTGTAAGTCTTGTTCCTTGTGAGTGTTGATCATACACCGCACATATGATTAACCAGGCTATTTACTCTTGTGCAAGTTTCCAAGCCGATCACATGTTAAAGCTGGTACTCATTCACTTAGTCATTAGTATTTCTTGTTCATTCCATATTGCTCATTCTTGTATTTATTTCTAGTATTTCCTTTATTGTGTATCTCTTGTATATGTATATGGTATCTTGTATATTCACATCTATTTACTACTATATAGTTTATATCATTGATTAGAACTACTATTAGAGATGTACTTCGCTCCATTCCTGAATGGAAAATATTTATCAGAGGATCCGGGAGATTGGTGTCCGATATACTATGGACTTCGACCTATAGATGATGCAGACCTAGACCCACTAGTTCTGGAGTGACTATCGGGAGATTTAGCCAGATTCACTAGGTAGCATAGTTAGTTCTCTTTAGCATTTTGGTATCAGATTTGTTTTCGGCTTATATTTTGAGTTTTGGATATTGTCACGCCCCAGTCCCAAAATATGTAGGACCAGGAATACGCGACACGCCAGCTACGCATTCGACCAGACTCGGGTCTGACTCGAATACATATAAGCTGTAATAAAAATGGTCACTATCTAAATATCCAGTGAATATATACATCTATGTCTCAATCCACAATAAACAAAAATATACAAGAAAGAGCTACATGTGCTAAAGTCGGCCGTCCAATAACACACAAACTCGAATAGACTTCAGAAGAAATATGAGTCTTTAAAAACTAGGCTACAACAGCAAATGAATAACAATATGAATGAAACAACTATAATATCGGTAGAAATGATATGAGTACCTGGTACAAATGCCTGTAAGACAAGCAACTCCATCAGCAACTCCAAATGCTCCGTAATCGTCTAAGCTGCAAAACTGGCAGGGGACCAGGTCCTCAGAGGGACGTAACAAGGTACAAAAATACAGCATGCTAAAGTACAACAGAAAGTACAAGTGCAACGAAGGGGTAATCTAGCATAATCACCTAAGTGAGACACAATTTGAAGACAATGTTCGACGCATGGGCTGTCCAAAATAAAATCGTAGCTCCGAACACAGAGACACACGGGACGTACCGTAGCTCCGAGCACAGAGTCACACGGGTGATACTACTACTCCGGATACAGGAATACTACATCAACAGGACATTCATATATAAAGTGCGTGCAGAGGAGCCCAAACGTCTAGTAGCTGTCTTTCCCTTCCCAAGCGGTCAATGATTATGCGCTGAACCTGAACCTCTATCTAGCAGTCTCTTCGCACAGAAGTAACTATCAACAAACGCGACCCTAAGGTCGTCCCAGTCTCCAGTCATGATGTCAGTATCAGGATACAAGAAATCTGGCATGATAACAGTGTATGAATGTGTCCTGGGGTAACGATATACTCAGGTAGGTACATCAAGGTGTTACGAACATCTAGTATTCGTTACAAGACGTTACGACGAACGTCTGCACCCGGTTGTGATTCGGACGCAAAGTAACGATCTTAATCAAACACGCGCACAATGTATATAATGAAATAATAAATATCTGGTAACTGAAATACAGGGTGGCAAGATACACTTGCCTGCGTCCGACTGCTGAAGATAGGGATCCGGTACCACGTCCAAGTCCGCAGGTCCCGTAGTACCTAGAGACGAGATACAATCTCAATCAATAAACTATCACGCAACAAACAGGGATGTGACACACGTCTAAACATATGCTCAGACTCAGCTACAACTCACAGGGACACGACGCTAGAGGGTTGACCAAGGTAGACTAAGGGTGTGTTACATCTGATCCAATTAAACAACTATACTATATCATCAAGAAAATCCTCCATCCTACTATACTCATCACGGTGTTCATTTCTATTTCATGTATGATTATTCCTTAAATTTTACCTCGGTGTGCATCGACGTCAACATATATATTTGCTGTCATCCTCGAAATAAACAATTAATTTATTTATTAAACCCTTAATTATATACAATCATCACCATTTCACAATAAACTTACTCCTTAATTCAATTCATTATTATTCCTCAGTTCTTAAATAATAATTATTATCTATTAAACCATCACAACCATTATTTAGTATTCAAACCCTTCTCACATATGCATAGTTCACAAATACCTATTTGTATTCCTCAATCGAGTTCGTCACTAATAATCAAATCCTCAAAATAATGAACAACTTAATGATATCACACAGCATTTTACCATAAATCACCTGTTCCTTAATAATAATTAAGAAGCATATAAAACCATGTAATGTACCCTAAAATCTCAATGCATATTTAAAACCCTAATTACTCAACTTAGCATATTACCATCATTGCATATATTACCATGAACTAAACCCTTAAATCTCAATGTATGGAACAATATATCAAACCCTAAAATCAATGCAATACCATAACCCTAAATATTAACTAAGTTATATAAAAGTATGCTATAAACAACACTAATCATGGAGATGGGGGAGAGGTCTTTACCTTGGCGAGGTGGTGGTGATGCTGGTCGGATGGTCGAGGCGTGAAGTCGGCCGGGGGGTGGAGCTCGTGGCAGCGGGGTTGTGAAGTGGTGTGGCACATGGCGGTGATGGAGGAAGTGGTAATGGCGGATATGGTGGTGGCATTGGTGTGCGGTGGTGGCGTTGGTGTGTGGAGGTGGTGGTAATGGCGGATGTGGTGGCGGCGTTGGTGTGCGATGGTGGCGTTGGTGTGTGGAGGTGGTGGTAATGGCGGATGTGGTGGTGGCGTTGGTGTGCGATGGTGGCGTTGGTGTGTGGAGGTAGAGAAGTCGGCCGAAGTAGGGGCTTGGCAGCAGAAGGGGATCAGCGGGTGGCCGGTGGAGGGACTCGGCCGGGGTCGGGGAAGAAACTGGCCGGGGTTGCGAAGTCGAGTAGTGGGGTGGTTCGTGGCAGTGATGTGCGGTGGTGGAGGGGTGAAGCTCGTGGTGGCTGCACCGCTCGGAGAAGGAGGAGATGGCACAGCGGGTGGAAGTCAGCCGGAGTGGCTCAGCTTGGCCGGGGTTAGCTTGGCTTGGCCGGAGTTGGGTTTCTCAAGGAAGAAGAAGAAAGGAAGAAGAAAAAGAAGAAGAAATGAAGAAGAAAAGAAATATGGCTGTGTATGTAGAAGAGGGAGGAGAGAGAGATGGTTGTGTTATCTAGGTTTGGGGATAAGGGCCGGCATGGGAAAGAGTGTGGTGATGGAGACATTTTATAGGGAGATGTGTGAGGGTTGTGTGGTTGGGGATGCTCCAATTTCAAATGAGTGGCTAGGATTTCATATGGAGAAAAATTATGTTCACCAAAGGAGAGGGGGTAGTGATGTTGGACCGGTCAATGAGAGGGGCTTCTTCATTTGGTCTTGACCTGTCATAGCTACTACCTATTTATTTAATTTTTTTCTCATTTTGTTTCTCCAATATATAATATATATATATGTATTTAATGATTTAGGTTTTGTGCAAATTTCCAATTGCAAAAAGGAACTAGTTATATGTAAATTTCTGTTTTTAGAAAGGGCCTTGTGCAAATTTACCCAAAACCCATGGGAAGAAGGAGGAAACAAGCAGCAGAACATGAGTCATGGACCATCTGGCTCCTCCTCCCTCCATCTTTATTTCCAAGGGAGGAGATGGCAAGCTCTCCTCTCCTCTTGCATTTCCAACACATTTAAACCATTCTCTACTTAAATCCCTCAAGAGGAACTATTCATCCAGAACCCAAACCCCTGCCACTGCTATTTCTACCGTTACTGTTGTTACTGTTACTGCCGCAGCTGCCGCCGCAAGCCGCCGCTGCCACCGCCGCAAGCCGCCACCGCCGCCGCAAGCCCCGCTACCACCGTCGCTACCGCCGCTGCTACCACTGCGGTTACTGCTGCTGCTGCTGCCGCTGCTGTCGAAGCCGCACGCCGCCGACGCCGACACCGACGACACCCGCAGGCGAACACCGCCGCCTCCTCGCCGGACACGACCACTACAGTATCTATTCCTTCTTCTTCTTCCAAGGAAACCCTAGGTATTCTATTTCCCCCAAATTCTCTTTCCAGAATTCAATTTAGGTCCTAACTATTACCAAACCTGCTGGATTAGGAATACAAGGGGGAAATCGACATCAACACTTGGAGAACCCTAGAATCTCGGAACCAAGGCAAGTCCTCACCTTGCACTTTCTCTCTATTAGAATTAATTTAGAATTTTAGGGGAGTAATTGAATTTGGAAATGATTAATATTATACAATCGAATACGTACATATAGGTATATTTATACATATGTATACTTACGTATATTTCGATGCCCTAGGAGATATGAAAATCATAAATTGCATTTGTAAAATCATATATGCATATATACATCTCTCTTATGCATACATATATATGTATATGTATATGTATATGCATATATATATATATATATATATATATATATATATATATATATATATATATATATATATATATATATATATATATATAGACTTGTGTGTACATATGTATTCCTTGGTATGTTAAGTATCAATGTTATATTTACATGTCTAGGTATACACCTATATATATATATATATAAATGTAATACATAAATTATATTGTGTATATTATGAGGATTAAGTTACAATCAACTCGGGGAATGGAGTATACAAGCTAAGATATAGGAATTTCATTGGAATTGTTTGATATAACATGAATTATATTCAATTATTGAAATACTATGCGAACTCTAGCAAATACATGATACGGATAATGAAATTCAGATTTGAACTATGTTAGAAATATTGATGATTCAAGTGATAAGTACATTGATTTCATGAAAGAATAGAAGTTTTTATTAAGGAAATATATAATTATAGACGTATATAGGACTCACACTGTCACTACCCATTTCCAGAGTCGGGTATTTTTTTATATTTTAATTTAGTTAATTGTGTATTATTTATAAATATTTGTATTTATATTTAATTGATGGTTGTATTTTTTTTATATTGATTGTTTTAGGATTTTGGCTAGTCTGAACCCATGTCAGACCCTAGTGGACCCATGTCCGACCCAACCAACACCCTTGTGAGGCTTATTTTTGGGTTTAGAATTATTTATTATATTTTTATAAGTTAGTTGGAGAGATTATAAGTTAGTTTGAGTGCTTTTGGAACCCCAAACCCAACCCTATTTTAGGATGACTTGATTTGGAGGACATTTTGGTCATTTTACCAAATGCCAAACCTTAACCCTAACCTAATTTCCTTCTTAGGCCGATCAAACCAGCACCCCCCCGTTCACTTCACTTCACTTTTTTATTCCTTCTTCTTCTTCTTCTTCTCCACTCTTTCTTCTTCCTTTCTTCTTCCCACATCCAAGTAAGTGCTCCATTTCTTCTCTTTCTTCTTCTATTCTTCATGGATGTGAACCTTAACCCTACACTTTTCCCTTACCTAGGTGGGTAAAGCTTAGATTTGGTGTTGGAGCTTGGATTGAAAGCTTGGAAGCTTGGTGTGGTGAATTTGGAGCTTTTTGGAGACTTTGGCTTGGGATTCCAACTCCCAAGAGGTAAACCCTAACTTTCCCCTTACTAATTACTCTTATGTAGTGTAATTAGTGGTTTAGAACCTTCCTAGACCCTAAGCCTACCCGTGGGAGGAAGTTGGAACGAGTTTGGTTGTGTTTGGAGACTTTGACACTAGGTTTTGTGTCAATTTCGGATGGAATTCGAGATTGGCCCAATTTTGGGTGATGCCCTAGGTTAGAAAGACCTAGGTAGATGTTGTTGGGTGTCTTGAGGGTTAGTACGTGTCTTCGTTCGGACACGTGAAGTCGTGTCGTGGAGAAATAGATGTTTCGGGCGTTTTGGGGGTTTTCGTCGTCGCCGGTTCTATGTGCGTGTACGTTTTTGCCACGAACCTAGAATCGACGAGTTAACATTTTTTCTAGGATCTAGACATCGTTTATAATCCATGGGTAAATTTTGGGCCGATTCCGAGTTGGTTTGGTGTGCGTTTCAGGAGATTTTGCGAACCGCACACCACGTGTTCGTCGAAATGACCGAACGGCCATTTCGACTTGGTTTCTTAGTTTCGGGCTTGTGCGCGCATTGGGTTAGCTTCGGAGAGTGTGTGCTAGAATTCTCGGATTATATTTTATATATATATACGTGTTTGTGCGTGTAGGGGTGGTTGTGCGCGTGTTGGTGGTGTGTTGTGAGTGTTTTGTTGTGTTTATGTGTGTGTGTATATATATATATATATATATATATATATATATATACGTGTGTGTGTGTGTTTCTATATATATATATATATATATATATATGTGTGTATGTGTATATATATATGTTTATGTGTAGTTGTGTGTGTGTTAGTGTGTGTGAGAGTGTGTGTGCGAGGGTGTGTGAGAGTGAGTGTGTGTTTGTGAGCGTGTGTGTGTGTTTCTGTATATATATATATGTATGTGTTTATATATATATGTGAGTGTGTGTTAGTGAGTGTTTGTGTGAGAGTGTGTGTTGGTGTTAGTGTATGTGTAGGTGAGTGTGTGTTTGTGAGCGTGAGTGTGTGTGTGTGTGTTTGTGTATATATATATATATATATATATATATATATATATATATATATATGTATGAGTGTGAGTGTGTGTATATATATATATATATATGTATGTGTTTGTGTCACGTCCCAGTCCCAAAATACGTAGGACTAGGTCACGTAACCATGCCAGCTGGCCCGTATATATGGCAACTCCAATATATGGAAACCATATATACGTGCGTACGCTGTATAATGAACAATAATTCATAAGTGGTAAAACTGATCACAAGTCACAGGGTAATATCTAAATCTCATCCACAGAATCAAATATGAATAACCAATAATTATGTAACTAGATCTCAATACAGATATCTAAGAATGACAGTCAGATAAAATCAAATCTACTGCCGAAATAGAATACAAAAGGAACCAGAATACACACCATAAAGAACAACATCTGACAATCTCGAGGCTCGAAGATAAGACCTCCTCGGGATATACGTAACATGTCCGGATCTGTGCTCCTGCGAATACTCAAGAACATATACACCTGGCAGGGGACCAGGTCCTCAGAGGGACATAGCAAGATACAGAAAAACAACATGCCATGTATGTAAATACTGAATAAATAAATGGGGGTGTGCTAACCATCTAAGTGAATACAATTTAAAGACCTTGTAGTACGCATGGGAATGTGTAGGCTTGACATATGCTGACGTAATTCACCAATCGTCATGACTGGCTAGTGTATGTGTCATATGCCCCCGGACACACGGGTAGCTTTGCAATCGACCATCTCCGAGGAGCATGGTACGAAGGATAAAAGACTCAAGAAGGGGGTGTTCCATACGTCTACTAGATATCTTCCCCACCCAAGGATATACAAGTCGTGAAAACGACGTGGACATCTCGTATAATGATGCAAGTCTCCATAGAAATAAACTAAGCTAAATACCGTTACACATGTTGCTCACACCGATGGCCAGTCGAATATGAGGCACGCGTCCCTACATGAACTCACTCTGTGACGTGTAATGATACGTGTCAAGGCCTGGAAGTCATATCAATAACTTCACAACTTTAGGTGGGTCTACTGGACACTAGGTCAGATACAATCCTAACGTCAACGCCTTCGTTGACTGCACCCGAGTGTTCTCGGACGCGCACATTTATATAATAAATAAATATGTAACTAACAATAACTGAATTTAAACAGTACAACAAGGCAAGGTATACTTGCCTGGCGGGAGAGCTGCAAATATAATGTCCAGATGTCAAATACCAAAAGTCAGAACTATGGCCTCAGAATAAATATCTTCGGATACTGAAATAAACATCACTAACAGTCTCAGAAAATATCAAATAGCTAGAAACGCCTTTCCTTAAGTCCAATTTGGACACAGGGGCAAAAATGACAGTTTCCGGTCAAAGCGGGGTCCACATGTGGGCCCACTTTGCACCGAAAAATGTGTCAGGGTCAAAGGTCTCCAAATTCACCAAACTTAGTGTCCACAAGTCCAGAACGTCGATACGAACCCAACGGAACTTCCAGAATCGGATTTCGATGAGCCGGTCACAAAATCGCCCGTCAAGTGGAGCCTGTGGGGCCCACGATACGGGATTTTGTCAACGTTCTCAGAATCGAACCAAACTTGGCTCACAGGACCAGCGTATTGCTACGAGTCCGATGGCACAAGTTTCGTTTCAATCCGACGTGTATACACAAAGTTGCAGCGTGTTCCAGAACTGACGGATACGGGACGGTGTCGGCGGATACGCGTTGATTTCGGTGTGCACGCACATCCAAATCAACTTCTCTGAATTCCTATACGTCCGTATCAACGTCGTGCATGTTTCGGTAAAGACCGCGTGCGACCAAGTCATCCCGTTTGGCGGGGCGTACCCAGTTCCGGGGTGAATCGGGTCGTTGTTTTTCCTGTTTTGGATCGCGTGCCGCGATCGCCAGAGGAAGCGATGCACCGAGCGGGTTGCACGGGCACCGAGAGGGTCACATAGCCTACGTGTCACAATTGACGGAATTAAAAATGAAACTACGAGGAGATAGAACGGGTTACCTGAACAGGGCTCCGTGGATTGAATTTCCCGTGTCCGGGAAGAGATGCGACACGACGCTGGTCGTGTCCGGGCTCTAAAATGCTGTTATGTCCGGTCTGAGTCCAGGGGAGACTTGCCGGGCTTTGCCGGAGGCGCTCAGGTGGAGCTTGGACGTCAGCGGGGTGTCCGGACAGGGCACGGCGAGGTGGCTGGGAGTCGACGAGGTCTGGGAGAGGGGAGACTTGATGTGTCGAGCCGGGGTGGCCGCTGCTCGTCTCTGGCGAGATCAAGTTGAGCAGGGAGGAGGGGAGGCTGCTCGCGGTGGTCATGACAGCGAGGGAAGGGGGAGTCTGGACGAGGCCGGTGGCGGTCGTGATGGGTTGGCGGTGGAGATGGGGCCGGAGGAAGGAAGCTGAGGAGAGAGGAAGTGGTCGAGGCTGGCTTAGGGGGAGTTGCGGCTGTGGGGGAGGGGTCATGGTGAGGAGGAGGAGGAGGAGCTGTGGTGAATGAGGATGGTGGTGGCGACTGATGGTGGTGGTGGCGGTAGGAAGAGGAGCCGGAGGAGAAGGAGAGGAGGAGAAGAAGGGTGGGCGGAGGTCGGGGGGGGAGTGGCGGCTGTCGTGGAGGAGGAGGAGGGGAATAGGAGGAGGCCGAGGGGGAGCTGAGGCGATAGGGGATGGAAGAGAAGGAGGTGGTGGCGGTGATGGGAGTGGTGGAGAAGAAGAGGAGAGAGGAAGAGCGGCGGCGGTGGGCGGAGCTCACCGGCGGGGTGACTCCGACGGAGGGGGGAAGAAAGGCTGGGAGAGGAGGAGGAACAGGGAAGGGGGAGCTGGGGAGAGAGGGGGCCAGCGGGGGGTGGGTTCGCCGCGGCCGGGGGCGGCTTGCCGCGGCGGCCGGGGGGGGGGGAGAGTCGGCTGAGGGAGGGGGCTCGGGTAGAATTAGGTTTTAGTTTTTATTTTAATTTCTTTTATTAAATAGAAAAATTCATTAGGGGTATAAATGAAATTTACATATAAGATATTTACTTAATGTAAATACATCGAATCCGGACTCCTTTTGGAATGGACGGTGCACGTTTACCGGCCAATCAGGGGGTGACACCTCGTAGGGTAATTTACAGAAAAGTCCCTGTAATTTCGTAAATTGCACAAAGGTCCTATTTTGGGAAATTGCGCAATTACGAAATTGTCTGGAAAAAACACCCAATTCCTGAAAATACTAAAATTCACAGAATTGAGGGAAATTGCTGTGCGAGGGTCCCGAGGGGGTGGGGGTGAGTCTGGGCAGGGACTGGGCCTGGTTTTCTAGGGTGATACGGGCCATCGTATTAATTTAATTAATAAATACTGCGCACGGTGTTCTCTAATTATTTAGAGGCAGGTAGGGTCATAATTTTTCTACGGTGTCAATATACTAAATGTAGTATACTCAGTGTAGAAAAATAACGTATTTTTGTCTGGACAAAACGGGTGCATGTTGGGCCTCAAATTGCTATTGGAACAGGGATGGGTACAGGTCTGGGATTTAAAATAGGAATTAAATACGGGCGTTTGTAACAAGATTTGTGCGTCTCATACGAGGCTCAAAACTAAGTATCTGGGAGTTGCACAAAGTGCAGGATAGTAGGCTGGCATGTCTAGGAGAGGTATGCGAACTTCGTTCGAGGATAACAGTCAAGGTAAAGCTCCAAATAATTAGGTGATGGACAGGTGCACAAGTCAATAGGATATGTAAGCAAAATAAATTAAAATATTGCAACAAATCCTAAATTGTGAAAAATATTCCTAAAATACTAGAATCTGGTCGAGGGGGTTTACAGTTTGTGTAGATATATACGTGCGCGTGTGTATATATATATATATATGTGTGTGTGTTTGTATTTATATATATATGTGTGTGTACCTATATATATTAGTGAGTGTGTGTGTGTGTATTTATATATAGTAGTGTAGATACATATATATGTATATGTATGTTGGTGTGTGTATATATGTATATATATGTGTGGTCGTGTGTGTGTGTGATTGTGTGTGCGTTTGTGTGTGTGTGGCCGCGGCAGCGAAGCGCACAGCCGTTGCAGCAGCCAGCAGAGCGAGGCAGCAGGCGCCGCAGCGCCGCGACAGCAGCAGCAGTTGCAGGCGCAGCAGCGCTCCACGGCAGAGCGGCAGCACGCCGCGGCAGCAGCTTCGAGCAGCATCATCGCGAGCGCGTTTCAGCCGTGCGCGCGCGCGAGCTTGTTATGTGGTGTGTGTATCTATATATCCCTCCCCCCTTTTTTCATATTAGTATGAGTGTATATATATATAGAGATGTATATATGTATATATAGATAGATAGATACATAGATATTAGTATAGATATATATATGATATGTGAGATGGATATATATATATGTGTATGTGTATGTGTGGATATATATATATATATATATATATATATATATATATATATAGATTGATATTACATATAGTAGTATATATATAAGTATATATATATAGATAGCTAGCTAAGTTACCTAGAATTAGAGGGTAAGGTATCTCAATACCTTTAGATACCAAGGTATTGAGATAAGTTGGGTATCGGGGGTAAGGTATTGAGGTGTTTACCTATACACTAGGTTGTATATATATATATATCTATATAGTTAGATATATGTTATATATATATTAGTATATGGTAGTATATATTATAGATTGTTAGTTAGCTAGCTAGTGTTAGTAAGGGGTAAGGCTTGAGTATCTCGATACCTTGAAATACTCAAGGTATTGGACATCGGGGCAAGGTATTGGGTTTTAGCCTAGGATTGAAGTTAGACTTGCTTTTATATATATAGTTATATATATTTACGCGTGCTAGCATAGGTTTTAGTGGGTATAGACGGGGTGTATAGCGTAGGGTGAGGTATCGGATACAGACGGTATTCCGATATCTCAAGGAGGCGAGTTTGAGGGTTTATTAGCTTAATGACCTAGTTTTGACCTAGAATTTCAGGGGCACCCTAGTTTGACCTAGACTTGACCGTAGTTGACCCGATTGATCGTCAAAGTCAACTTTTGACCTAGATTTGACCCAGGGTTGACTTTTTAGACCCAGAGTTGACTTTTTGACCCAGATTTTATCGGTTTGACCCGTTTGACCTAGAACGACCCTAGAAGCCTATTTTTTAGTTATTTTATATCTATTTAATTCATTAGAAACCTGTTTAACCTTGCTTTTCGCAATAGGTCATTGCGACACCAGTTTGGATCGCCAGTTGCTCATGACGTCAGGCGAGTACATTATCTGATAGTTTTTAGTATCTGATGATTATTATGATTCAGCTTCTAGTATAGTATCATCTGATTTTTCTGGCACAACACGGGACACAGACTGGTATTTCTGGATTCATTTACTTGCGACACGTACATTTCATGTTTCTGGCCTCTATTTTGGAATCACTACTGGCATCACCTACAGGCATCACTACATGCATCACTCATGTTTCAGGCTGGACTCATACTTGATTTACGTGTCGGGTCTTGGATTCACTTGTACTAGTCGAGGCGGAGAAATACTCGAGTAGACATGTAAATATTTCCATCTGAAATCATCAGGAATTACCCCCTCTGGTCTAATCTGGAATGATAGCAGCCGCGCACCCAGTGCACGGTGAGCCGTACTTATCCCTAGCCGTTTACATGTCGAAACAGGTATTTCAAAGACACAAGTTTATTCTTTATAGTCTGGACTCACTTGCATTTCTTGCTGGTCTCACTTATAGTTTCTGGACTTGACTCATTACATGTATTTTATGCTGGACTCACTACACGTTCTTGTGCACAGACTTACTCTTAGTTTAGATTTCTTGCATCTTACAGTTATTACTATCTTGCTTCTGATATCCATGCATCTTTATCTTTATGCACCAGTGATATATATATTTCCTTGTTTCATACTTTATTTTTTTTACCTTGCTACTTGCTATAACTGTTTTATAGTTTTTATCATTTAACTGGAACTGCTGTTAGAGGTGTACCTGCTTCAGTCCTAACTGGACATATTTTTTTAGAGTATCCGGAGGATTGGTGTCCGACGTTTTATGGACCTCAGCCTGTCGATGGTGCAGACAGGGACCCTCTAGTTTAGGAGTAATTTTCGGGTTGGTAGCCGGGATCACCAAGACCTTGTTATTGTTTTTATTAGCTTTTGGTACCGGATTTGTCTCCGGTTTTAGATTGAGACCTTGTATTGTATATGATTTTGGATATTGTTGTATTATTATTATTATTGTGGTTATTTTTAGCTGTAGTTGTTTAGACTTTGTAGTTGTTAGTCTTCTGTGTTATCTTATCGTGCTTAGATTCGTGATTGAGTACTTGTGATTATCATTATGATATTGCTCCTCCGTTTGGAGTTGAGATCTTGACAGGTTTATATATTGATTGCGTGAGATTGTTAGCTAGATAGTTGACCTAGACAGCGTTCTACCGCCGATGCTACGGCGTAGGCTGGACGTACCCACGACTCATGCCCGATTTTTCGGATACGGGTCATGACACATTTTTGGTGGCGGCCCCATGCAGGTTTCGATTCGCAATTAGTACGATGTCGTGGTGGTACAATGACTTAGTTGTACTGCTGTGAGCCTGCTATAGGATCTAGGATCTAGGATGAGAGTATACTCAATCACGACTAGGAACAATTCCAATCTAATTATTCTGAAATTGCTTCTTTTGAAATATTACTGTCCTTCTTTGATGATATCGTATCTTGCGCCGTATTGACTTCCTTTGATCTATGTTCAGGATTCCTCCGAAGACACGATCCCATCGTGCCGTTCCAGCAGTTGCTACCTGTCACGCCCCAGTCCCAAGATATCGAGGGACTGGAGATGCGTGGCAATGGCCAGCAGCACGCACCGATGGACAACCCAACTTAATGGATCCATCAGGGCATGCTTAAGCTGTAGTCTAACAGGAAATAGAGCAATTGTTACAGGTCACAGACTAATCTACTCTAATCTTATCCACAACAGATAATCACAGATTAAATGCCAGAAATAATACAATAGAATAACTATCAGATCTCACATAAATATCTCGGGAAATAATCCGAGAATATGTCTGGTACAACAATGCAAATAGACAGGAAATAAACAACTGGAAATAGAAATAACTGACTACATACAGCCACTACTCATGAGAAGTCTTCTGGTACGATCTCGTCCTCAGATCCTGGTACAGCTCCTGGAAGTGCTCCTGTACGGTGTATCTCTGGATGGTTCTCTTCGGCTATACCTGGGGACATAGTCCATTCCAGGTTCTCAGGGGACATAGCAAGGTACAGATAATACAAGCCAAAATAAAAACAGTGCAGAAATAAATAAGCAATAGGGTGAACTATATAACCAGCTAAGTAATATGCAGTATGAGAGCAGTACAGGAAACTCAGGCTGAAACTACTACAAGCTCTGTGTCGGGGAGCCGGTAGCAGTGATATCATGTAGTTGTCTAGCTCAATGGGAGACTACGACGCCAACATAATATAAATTAACCTGTAGCCTTTGTGTCTCTCCCCACCCCATGTAATCACGCATATCATGACCATAACGTCTCATGTCCATGTCAGCGGGATTATAGCTAATGCAACAAGTCATACTGTCTATAAAATATCTCTGTCGGTCCTGTATCCTATACAGAATCACCATGAATGTCTCAGGAAGGCTCTGTCTCATGAATAGTGTCAAGTGTCCTGGGTTCTGGGGTACTTGATAAGACAAGTACGAGAATTATCGGGTCTCGATATCCATCTCTATGTGACGTTACACAACTCCGCGTACGGAGTTGGCACTCGACTGGTAATCGGACGCTAAGTACGCCACTCGGTCCTGGGTTTTAACAGTTAAACAGGTTTATATGCATTTAAACAAGAATTCAGGCAAGTTCTAGAACAGGAATTACTGCTAATGGCAAGCTTTACTTGTCCACTGATGTGTAAACAAGTCAATGAAAATAAATAGCAAGCTGCAGGGTTTGGCAAGGTACACTTGCCTGTGGTTCCGGCTATGTTTGCAGTTCTGACTTCGGCGGAAAATGCAGGCGGTACTCCGGTTGCTGAAACAAATATCACCATCAGATCCAGAAAATATCAATCAGCTAGAAACGCCTGTCCTTGGGTCCAATTTGGAGACAAGGGCAGAAACGACAGTTTCGGGCCAAAACGGGGTCCACCGGTGGGCCCGCTTTGCACCGAAAAATGCGTCAGGGTCAAAGGTCTCCAAATTCACCAAACTCAGTGTCAACAGGTCAGAAACGCTGATACGAACCCAACAGAACTTCTAGAATTGGATTCCGATGAGCCGGTCACAAAATCGTCCGTCGAGTGGGGCCTGTGGGGCCCACGACACGCGATTTCGTCAACGTTCTCAGAATCGAACCAAACTTGACCCACAGGACCAGCGTATTGCTACGAGTCCGATGGCACAAGTTTCGTCTCGATCAGACGTGTGTGCACGAAGTTATGGTGAATTGCAGAAAAGTTGGATACGGGGCGATGTCCGCGGATACGCGTTGATTCCGGTGTGCACGCACACCCGAATAGACTTCTGCGAAATTTTACACGTCCGTATCGACGATGCGCATGTATCTGTGAAGATCGCGCGCGACCAAGTCGTCCCGTTTGGCGGGGCGTACTCAGTTCCGGGGTGAAACAGGGTCTGGTTTTTTTCTATTTTTGGATCGCGATGTGCGATCACCACAGGACGCGATACCCCGAACAGTTTGTCCAGACACCGAGAGGGTCATACAGGCTTCGCAACGCAATTTACAGAATCAAAAACGGAGCTACGAGTAAAAAGTTACACGCACCTGAAGGGGACCCAAAAATCAGGGTCAAACCGTGTCCGACACGAGTCGGACACCAAATTGAAAACTAGGGTTAGGGTTTTGGGGATCAGGCCGGAGATCTCGCCGGAGGACGGCGCTGGGCGGCCGGGCTGCGGCGGAGGGGGGCCGGGGCTCTGCGGCGAGGCGGCGCGGCGCTCGAGCGGAGGCGGCGGCGGTGAGCACGGCGGTCGGAGGCGGCTCTGGCTGCCCGAGCTGCTGCTGCTGTTGCTGTGGTGGCCTGGGGACGGCGGAGCGGGGCACCGGAGGGGAGGAGCGGGGCTGGCTGGGCGCGGCGGTGCACGATGTGGTGGTCGACGGCGGCGGCGAGCGGCTGGGGTCGGCGGAGGGGTAAGGCTGGGGCGGGGTTTTATAGAGAGGAGCTAGGGAGGGGTGGCGCCGGGCAAGGCGGAGGGGCCGGTGGGGTCAGGCGCAGCGGGCGGAGGTCGTGGGCGAGGTGGCCGGGCGCGGCGGGCGGCGCAGGCGGCGGAGGCGGCGAGAAACGCGGGCTCAGGGAGAGGGTCGTGCGGGTCTGGGCGCCGGGTCGGGTCGGGTTCGGGTGGGCGGATCCGACCCGACCCGCTAAGGCGGGGTCTGGGCCGGGGATGGGCTGGGCCCGGTTTGGGCCTAGTGGGCCGGGCCGGGCTCGGTTAATAAAAATAAATAATAATAATAACAGTAATTAATTAATTAAATAATTAATTAAATAAATAGATTTTTGGTGTTTTAAAAATAGGTCCGGGGTCCGATAAATTCCAGAAAAATTGCCCTAAGTCCAGTTTTCCATTTTACATCCAAAAATATTATTTTCATAATATTTTAATATTATTTAATATCAATTAAAAATTATTGAATAATTAAAACCCTGTTTTTAAATTACAGAAAAATCCCAGAAAATTCCAGAAAATTGTGAAAAATCCAGATTTTAAAATTTTGAAAAATTAGGGGGTTTACACTACCGAGAGGTCTGCTACCTCTCGTCCAGCTCGTATTCAGGCAGTTGCTACCGCTCCACTCACCACTCCTGCGGTTGAGGGAGCATCTGCTTCTCTCGGGGATCCTCCTCCACTTGTCGATCCGAGGACTACCCTAGTCGTTTCGGTGGTTCCTCCACCACTTCCTGCACCAGTAGATGCCGTGCAGTTATTTGTATTCTTTAGGGAGATAATGGATGCGCAGCACCGTCAGGTGGATGTGATGAGACTGGGCATTGAGAACGCCCACCAGGTGGCCATGACGGCAATGGACAAAGTGGCACAGATTCAGCAACAGGCAGATCAGATTCAGCGCCCGAGGCCGGGCAGCATCATTGACTTCCAGAGGATGCGGCCCAAGGAGTTCCGGGGTACAAAAGGGATCCTGTACGCGAATGACTGGATAGAGTAGATTGAGGGGATCTTCAGGCTGGCACAGATTTCAGGCAGCATGCAGATAGAGGCAGCGGGCAGTCAGATGTTTGTCACGCCCCAGTCCCAAAATACCGAGGGACCGGACGCGTGATAATGGCCAGCAGCACACACCGATGGACAAACCCAATTTAATGGATCCATCGGGCATGCTTAAGCTGTAATATAACAATAAGTAGTTCCAATGATATGAGTCTCAGTCTATACTAATCTCATCCACAACAGATAATCACAGATCAAATGCCAGAATTATGTAAATAAATAAACTGACAAATCACAATAAAAAGTGTCTCGGAGAACAATCCGAGAACAAGTCTGATATATAAATGCAATAGACTGAAAAATAAAGGAACTGGAAATAGAAATAAATGAGTATCTCTAGGCAATACCCAGGAGAAGTCCTCTGGCTCAATCTCGTCCTCAGGTGTCGGTACAGCTCCTGTATCTGCTCCTGTTCCTGCTTCTGCTCCTGATAATGCTCCTGTACTGTATAACTCTAGGGGGATCTCCTCTGCTAGTCCTGGGGACAAAGTCCGGATCCAGGTCCTCAGGGGACAGCAAGGTACAGAAAATACAAGCCAAAAATAAATGCAGTGCAGCAGAAAATGCAATAAATAGGGTAAGCTATATAACCATCTATGCGAAAATGCAAGTGAGAGCATCACTAGTGCTCAGGCCGAAGCCACTACAAGCTCTGTGTCGGGGAGCCGGTAGCGTTAATAAACACGTAATGTGCCTAGCTCTACTACGAGAGTCTGAGGCCTCACAATAGTAGTAGATAGATATATGAAACAGCCTGTAGCCTGTGTGTCTCTCCCCACCCAATGTAACCACGCATATCATGACCATAACGTCTCATGTCCATGTCAAGCGGGATCATATCTAATGCAACAAGTCATACTATATCTAAGAATATAATGTCCATGTCCTGTATCCTATACAGAATCACCACGAATATCTCGGGAAGATCCTGTCTCATGAGTAGTGTCAAGTGTCCTGGGTCAAAGTGTACTTGGTAAGACAAGTACGAGAATATAAAGTGTCACGAATATCCATCTCTAAATGACAATACACAACACCGCGTACGGTGTTGGCACCCGACTAATAATCGGACGCTAAGTACGTCACACGGTCCTAGGTTAAGCATGCACAGCAATATAATGAAGCAAGGAAAATATATAACAATACTGCAGAGTTTGGCAAGGTACACTTGCCTGGGGTCCTGGCTCCAATTGTGGCTCTGGTCTCAGTGTGATCGGCAGGTACTACTCCGATTGCTGAAATAAACATCACCATTAGATTCAAAAAATATCAAATAGCTAAAAATGCCTGTCCTTGAGTCCAATTTGGACACAAGGGCAAAAACGATATTTCCGGGTCAAAGCGGGGTCCACATGTGGGCCACTTTGCACCGAAAAGCGTATCAGGGTCAAAGGTCTCCAAATTCGCCAAACTTAGTGTCAACAAGTCAGGAACGATGATACGAACCCAACGGAACTTCCAGAATTGGATTCCGATGAGCCGATCACAAAATCGCCCGTCAAGTGGAGCCTGTGGGGCCCACGATACGCGATTTTGCCAACGTTCTCAGAATCGAACCAAACTTGGGTCACAGGACCAGCGTATTGCTACGAGTCTGATGGCATAAGTTTCGTCTCGATCCGACGTGTGTACACGAAGTTACAGCACGTTCCACAAAGGACGGATACGGGGTGTCGTCGGCGGATACGCGTTGATTCCGGGGTGCACGCACCTCCGAATCGACTTCTGCGAAATCCCACACGAGCGTATCAACGTCGCGCACAGTTCCGTAAAGACCGCGTGCGACCAAGTCATCCCGTTTGGCGGGACATACTCAGTTCCGGGGTGAAACAGGGCATTGTTTTTTTCCTGTTTTGGATCGCGGTGTACGATCACCACAGGACGCGATTTCCCGAGCGGTTTGCACGGGCACCGAGAGGGTTATATAGTCTACGCATATCAACTGACGGAATCGCAAACGGATAAACGAGGAGGGAGAAACGGGTACCTGAACAGGGCTCCGTGAATCTGAATTCCTGTGTCCGAGACGTGTCCTACGTCTCGATTTGCTGTGTCCGCGTGTCTGCTGCGGGATCCTGCTGCTCTAGGGTTAGGGTTTCTGTCGCAAGGCGCCGGGCTCGCCGGAGTAGGACGGAGACGTCGACGGGATCGGGGGTGACGGCCAGGGCACGGCGAGGGGATCGTCGTTAGGAGGAGATCGAGATGAAAGAAGGCGGCGGGTCGACAGGGCTTTGGGGAGCACCGGGGACGAAGGGTTGTGGTTGCTCTGGAGGAGGACAGGAGGGGATCGCCGGCGGGGAGACGGCGGCCGGTCTAGGGCTGTGGAGGCGAAGGGGAATCCGAGGTCGGGGCCGCGTGAGGGGTTCGTCGAGGGCTGCGGATTCGAGGCTGGGTCGGTGCAGCGGCGGAGGGCGGCGACTGAGCGGGGTCGGTGCAGCGGCGGAGGGCGGCGACTGAGCGGGGTCAGTGCAGCGGCGGCATGGAGGATGAGGAGCGAGGCAAGGCAGCGCTGTCGGCGGAGACGGGCCGAGGGGGAAGTCGAGGTGAGCAGTGGGTGGCCGGAGTCGGAGTGGACGCGGGCGGTGCGCCGCCGGAGAGGGGTCGGCAGGGGCGGAGGAAGAGGCTGCTTAGGGTTAGGGTTAGGTTAAAATAGGGATTAGGGATTAGAAAATTAGGGATTTAGGATTTTGGGAACTTTGCGATTTGGGTTCTTTTGTTTTTCTTTTTTTTTTGTCTTTGTTTGTGGAAAAAATTAGGGGAACCTGTATTTATACATGCAAAAATTGGAATAGGGTTTGACCTAGGATTTGGGGCTGGGTCAACGCTCCTTGGCCTGGGCTTCGGCTCTCATGGGGATGTCGGACGTTGGCATGGATTTAATTCGGTTTAATTCTTCATGGGTCTTCAGGGCTTTAAACGGGTTTCCGGAGTCCAATAAATTCACGGAAAATTACCCTGTGTCCGGTTTCCCATTTTACACCATAAAATATTATTTCCATAATATTTTAATATAAATTAACCAAAATTAAAAATCCTTTAATTACCAACGCCTAGGTTTTAATCATCAGGAAAATCCAAAAATTTCCAGAAAAAATCCCCAATTAAAAAATTCTGAAATTTAGGGGGCTTACAATCTACTCAACTTATAAAAATTTCGTCCTCGAAATTAAAATATGGTAGGGTGCTCTCTATCCAATCACACTAGATTACAGTCTAAGAATTTCTCTCAAGTGGGCATTACGGTCTCTACCCAACTTATAATTTACCCATCTATCATCTAAGGCTATACATCTAATAAAGCTATGCCCCAACTCATTTAATCATTTATTGAATCCTCAAGTTTTTAGCACCAAACATATCACCTATGATATTCCTTTAATCATATATAAAAGGGTCATCAACAAGGTGACCGGCCGGTGGGGTATATCTAGTACTGTCTATATATCAACCTATACTAGGCACGAGGTTTCGTCTTTCCGAAGTAAGGGAAGACGGAGATCAATAATAAAGAGTTCAAGGGTGAGGTAATAGAATAGAAGTATCGGGATCAAGGCGTTTAACGAATTTAAGTGGGATTTGTCAAGACAATTGTGGATTGAAATCCTATTCTGGTAATCCTTTGTTCGCATGCTGGCATTAGTACAGTTATGTAACGGATACGACATGCTCAGACATATCTAGAGGACAAGTATACTAGTCAACTATGTATCTCAATCCACGTAAAGTAGTCGTGCGAAGAGGCGAACCAAAATGCACTAAGGTTGATCAGACCGTAATACACTGATTCTGAATAGACAACTGTATTAGTGTACGCGTCCAATAATACAGATGTCATGATCAAGCTCGATAAAAGGATAAGCTTACAAAACTAGGCTATATTAGCAGCATAAGTCAAGGTAGTACAACAATTAGAAGTACGCTAGATGATGATGAAAGAAGGTATAACTTAATTCAAGTTCACAAAACTACACAAAATAAGCACAATCACAAAAGACTCTATAATCTCTACTGTTATCAATTATAAGCAAGTTCAAAATTACATATGTTAAGTCTGAGGTCACGAACCAATAGGCACGAGATAAAACAAATCTAGAAACAGAAAATTACGAAGAATTAGGCGCATTAGCTACTCCATGAGTCTGCGCGTCCTCTAAAGTCATAGCCAGGGCTTGTCCGCGTCTTCGTAGTCGATTCTTCTGCTGCTGTTGAGCCTGATGGAAGAGTGTTGCTTGTGGTATCAAAGGTGGCCTCGGCTGATACCCTCCTGGAGCTGGTGGTAGGACTTCTTCAACCCTCGTTCGCGGTGCTTCCAATGCTGGAGGGGCTGGCCTTGGTGCTGGTAACGCTTGTTGGTTATTCATTGGTGCTTTGTCTCAACGTTCGGGGCATTCCTTCTTTAAATGCTGACTGGATCCGCAAGCTAAGCATAATTTTCTTTTGCGTCTGTAATCGTTCTCCATATGGCCTCGTTTACGACAATATTGACAGATAGGTAGTACTTACGGAGATGCTTCTGGTGGCTGGCGCATGTGAGACTTCTTTATAGCTTCTTCCTGTGGTGCTAGGGCTGGTGCTGATGTAGATGGTTGATGAATCATGAATACTTTCTCTCGATGCTGAGGACAATCCTTGGCTAAGTGTTGACTGATTCCGCAAATCAAGCATAATCCTAACTTGCGTCTGCACTCTCTTTCAGTATGGCCTATCTTGCGACAATATTGACAAGTAGGAAGGAATGAGGCTCTTGGTGCTGCCCTCGGTGGTGGATTCATCTGTGGTCGCTTTGTAGCTCTTTCCTGTTGTGCTTGGTCTGGTGCTGATGCATACGGCCGCTTCTGGCTGGACTCGATCCTTGTATCGTACTCCATGGGTCTTGCTGTAGTAAGAACATGCTCGTCTAAAGTAGTTGCAGCGGGGCTGATTAACTTCCGTAACTCTGAGCTGAATCTGTCGATGAACTTCTCCGCTTGGGTCTGCTGCGCTTCTTCCTGAACCTTCTGATGGGCTTGCATCATCGCGTAGAACATTCGAAACATTTGTTGTTCGTCCATAGACTGCCCTTGTGGAACGGTAGGCGTCGGTGGAGCCAACTGCGTCGATGGTGGAACGTCATCTTCCTGGATTCTTGGGGCATGCTGACTTGCTTGCTGTGATGATGGTCCTTCACTAACTGGTGTTACTTCATCTTCGTGGGTAACCACAATACCTTGTGGTGTTCCTGGATGAGTCTCTTTGCCGACTTGGGGATTCATTTCTCTGCAACCAAAATAAACTATAAGGGCGCTCAGGAATCAAGGCAGGATACGAGTCAAGAGATTAATTTGAATCAGATATAGATATCAAGGATGTTTCAAGCAAGTGGATGAGATCCTAGAACTTATCCTATTCTTATTGCAGGCTTGCTCGGTCCCTAAGTTGAAACCGAACAATTTAGTCGTTGACCTGCATGGGCCACCACAAAAACCATGTCACGTCCCAGTCCCAAAATACCGAGGGACCGGATGCGTGATAATGGCCAGCAGCACACACCGATGGACAAACCCAATTTAATGGATCCATCGGGCATGCTTAAGCTGTAATATAACAATAAGTAGTTCCAATGATATGAGTCTCAGTCTATACTAATCTCATCCACAACAGATAATCACAGATCAAATGCCAGAATCATGTAAATAAATAAACTGACAAATCACAATAAAAAGTGTCTCGGAGAACAATCCGAGAACAAGTCTGATACATAAATGCAATAGACTGGAAAATAAAGGAACTGAAAATAGAAATAAATGAGTATCTCTAGGCAATACCCAGGAGAAGTCCTCTGGCTCAATCTCGTCCTCAGGTGTCGGTACAGCTCCTGTATCTGCTCCTGTTCCTGCTTCTGCTCCTGATAATGCTCCTGTACTGTATAACTCTAGGGGGATCTCCTCTGCTAGTCCTGGGGACAAAGTCCGGATCCAGGTCCTCAGGGGACAGCAAGGTATAGAAAATACAAGCCAAAAATAAATGCAGTGCAGCAGAAAATGCAATAAATAGGGTAAGCTATATAACCATCTATGTGAAAATACAAGTGAGAGCATCACTAGTGCTCAGGCCGAAGCCACTACAAGCTCTGTGTCGGGGAGCCGGTAGCGTTAATAAACACGTAATGTGCCTAGCTCTGCTACGAGAGTCTGAGGCCTCACAATAGTAGTAGATAGATATATGAAACAGCCTGTAGCCTGTGTGTCTCTCCCCACCCAATGTAACCACGTATATCATGACCATAACGTCTCATGTCCATGTCAAGCGGGATCATATCTAATGCAACAAGTCATACTATATCTAAGAATATAATGTCCATGTCCTGTATCCTATACAGAATCACCACGAATATCTCGGGAAGATCCTGTCTAATGAGTAGTGTCAAGTGTCCTGGGTCAAAGTGTACTTGGTAAGATAAGTACGAGAATATAAAGTGTCACGAATATCCATCTCTAAATGACAATACACAACACCGCGTACGGTGTTGGCACCCGACTAATAATCGGACGCTAAGTACGTCACACGGCCCTAGGTTAAGCATGCACAGCAATATAATGAAGCAAGGAAAATATATAACAATACTGCAGAGTTTGGCAAGGTACACTTGCCTGGGGTCCTGGCTCCAATTGTGGCTCTGGTCTCAGTGTGATCGGCAGGTACTATTCCGGTTGCTGAAATAAATATCACCATTAGATTCAGAAAATATCAAATAGCTAGAAACGCCTGTCCTTGAGTCCAATTTGGACACAAGGGCAAAAACGACATTTCCGGGTCAAAGCGGGGTCCACATGTGGGCCACTTTGCACCGAAAAGCGTGTCAGGGTCAAAGGTCTCCAAATTTGCCAAACTTAGTGTCAACAAGTCAGGAACGATGATACGAACCCAACAGAACTTCCAGAATTGGATTCCGATGAGCCGATCACAAAATCGCCCGTCAAGTGGAGCCTGTGGGGCCCACGATACGCGATTTTGCCAACATTCTCAGAATCGAACCAAACTTGGGTCACAGGACCAGCGTATTGCTACGAGTCCGATGGCACAAGTTTCGTCTCGATCCGACGTGTGTACACGAAGTTACAGCACGTTCCACAAAGGATGGATACGGGGTGTCGTCGGCGGATACGCGTTGATTCCGGGGTGCACGCACCTCTGAATCGACTTCTGCGAAATCCCACACGACCGTATCAACGTCGCGCACAGTTCGGTAAAGACCGCGTGCGACCAAGTCGTCCCGTTTGGCGGGGCGTACTCAGTTCCGGGGTGAAACAGGGCATTGTTTTTTTCCTGTTTTGGATCGCGGTGTACGATCACAACAGGACGCGATGTCCCGAGCGATTTGCACGGACACCGAGAGGGTTATACAGTCTACGCATAGCAACTGACAGAATCGCAAACGGATAAACGAGGAGGGAGAAACGGGTACCTGAACAGGGCTCCGTGAATCTGAATTCCTGTGTCCGAGACGTGTCCTACGTCTCGATTTGCTGTGTCCGCGTGTCTGCTGCGGGATCCTGCTGCTCTAGGGTTAGGGTTTCTGTCGCAAGGCGCCGGGCTCGCCGGAGTAGGACGGAGACGTCGACGGGATCGGGGGTGACGGGCAGGGCACGGCGAGGGGATCGTCGTTAGGAGAAGATCGAGATGAAAGAAGGCGGCGGGTCGGCAGGGCTTTGGGGAGGATCACCGGGGACGAAGGGTCTGTGGTTGATCTGGAGGAGGACAGGAGGGGATCGTCGGCGGGGAGACGGCGGCCGGTCTAGGGCTGTGGAGGCGAAGGGGAATCCGAGGTCGGGGCCGCGTGAGGGGTTCGTCGAGGGCTGCGGATTCGAGGCTGGGTCGGTGCAGCGGCGGAGGGCGGCGACTGAGCGGGGTCGGTGCAGCGGCGGAGGGCGGCGACTGAGCGGGGTCGGTGCAGCGGCGGCGTGGAGGATGAGGAGCGAGGCGAGGCAGCGCTGTCGGCGGAGACGGGCCGAGGGGGAAGTCGAGGTGAGCAGCGGGTGGCCGGAGTCGGAGTGGAGGCGGGCGGTGCGCCGCCGGAGAGGGGTCGGCAGGTGCGGAGGAAGAGGTTGCTTAGGGTTAGGGTTAGGTTAAAATAGGGATTAGGGATTAGAAAATTAGGGATTTAGGATTTTGGGAACTTTGCGATTTGGGTTCTTTTGTTTTTCTTTTTCTTTTGTCTTTGTTTGTGGAAAAAATTAGGGGAACCTGTATTTATACATGCAAAAATTGGAATAGGGTTTGACCTAGGATTTGGAGCTGGGTCAACGCTCCTTGGCCTGGGCTTCGGCTCTCATGGGGATGTCGGACGTTGGCATGGATTTAATTCGGTTTAATTCTTCATGGGTCTTCAGGGCTTTAAACGGGTTTCCGGAGTCCAATAAATTCACGGAAAATTACCCTGTGTCCAGTTTTCCATTTTACACCATAAAATATTATTTCTATAATATTTTAATATAAATTAACCAAAATTAAAAATCCTTTAATTACCAACGCCTAGGTTTTAATCATCAGGAAAATCCTAAAAATTTCCAGAAAAAATCCCCAATTAAAAAATTCTGAAATTTAGGGGGCTTACAATGTTCGACCTCGCCTTGATATGGTATCACACTGATACGAGGATTGCGGCACCAGGGCTTACTTGGGAGGCTTTCAAGAGGCTTTTTAAGGAGAAGTTTTTCCCAGATGTGGCGCTCAGTGCTTTGGAGAGCCAGTTCGAGGCACTCGTCCAGGGGAGCATGCTAGTGGACGAGTTCGCAGTGAAGTTCTGCCGTCTGGACAGATTTGTGGAGGGCTTGAGTGAGGTAGCAAAGGCGACGAAGTTTTGCAAGGGCTTGGTCATGGCGGTCAAGTCTTTGACTAGGAGCGACCGCGAGGCGACTTTCGAGCAGATAGTAGGAGACGCTTAGAGGGCAGAGGATGACTTAGAGCTCAAGTCCAAGAGAGGCAGGGATGATTCAGGCAGTGCGAGTGGTAGTGCGGGACCGGCTAAGCGTCCCTATGGGCAGAAGACAGCGCAGCAGGGTCAGGATCAGAGGGTGCCCACTTGTGCCTACTGCAGGAAGGCATGACACACTTGGGATGTTTGTAGGAGGAGGCTGAAGGTGTGTTTGTTCTGTGGATCCGCTGCTCACCAGATGCGAGATTGCCCCACTGTACCTCCATTTGGTGGAGCACAGGATTGGAGAGTTGGAGCTAGGCCACCTGTGGCACAGCATTATGCCCCGCACCAGCAGAGGGATATACCCCAGCAGGGCAGGGCTTATGCGTTGACGGTCGAGGAGGCCGATGCTACGGGTGTCGGGTTAGCAGGTCTGTCTCTTTGTTCTTCTTCCTGTCTTTTTCCATTCCTTGTGGTGTGCTTCATTAGTACCTGTTAGACTTTTCTTTGTGCTGTGGTAGATAGTGTAGTGACCATGATTGAGACTGTGATAACACGACCAGCAGGACCATGATCTTGCATATTGTTTAGGTAGAATTTCTTGACTGTGATTGTTGGGGGTTTGACCTAGAGGGAGTGTGATTGACTTTAAATTTCGAGGACGAAATTTTCTAAGGAGGATAGGCTTGTCACTACCCCATTTCCAGAGCCGGGTATTTTTTATATTTTAATTTGGTTAATTGTGTATTATTTATAAATATTTGTATTTATATTTAATTGATGGTTGTATTTTTTTATTGATTGTTTTAGGGTTTTGGCTAGTCTAAACCCATGTCAGACCCTAGTGGACCCATGTCCGACCCAACCAACACCCTTGTGAGGCTTATTTTTTGGTTTAAAATTATTTATTATATTTTTATAAGTTAGTTGGAGAGATTATAAGTTAGTTTGAGTGCTTTTGGAACCCCAAACCCAACCCTATTTTAGGATGACTTAATTTGGAGGGCATTTTGGTTATTTTACCAAATGCCAAACCTTAACCCTAACCTAATTTCCTTCTTAGGCCGATCAAACCAGCACCCCCCCCCCCCCGTTCACTTCACTTCTTCATTTCTTCTTCTTCTTCTTCTTCTTCTTCTTCTTCTTCTTCCCCACTCTTTCTTCTTCCCACATCCAAGTAAGTGCTCCATTTCTTCTCTTTCTTCTTCTATTCTTCATGGATGTGAACCCTAAACCTACACTTTTCCCTAACCTAGGTGGGTAGAGCTTAGATTTGGTGTTGGAGCTTGGATTGGAAGCTTGGAAGCTTGGTGTGGTAAATTTGGAGCTTTTTGGAGACTTTGGCTTGAGATTCCAACTTCCAAGAGGTAAACCCTAACTTTTCCCTTACTAATTACTCTTATGTAGTGTAATTAGTGGTTTAGAACCTTCCTAGACCCTAAGCCTACCCGTGGGAGGAAGTTGGAACGAGTTTGGTTGTTTTTGGAGACTTTGACACTAGGTTTTGTGTCAATTTCGGGTGGAATCCAAGATTGGCCCAATTTTGGATGATGCCCTAGGTTAGACGGATCTAGGTAGATATTGTCGGGTGTCTTGAGGGTTAGTACGTGTCTTCGTTCGGACACGTGAAGTCGTGTCGCGGAGAAATGGGCGTTTCGGACATTTTCGGAGTTTTCGTCGTCACCGGTTCTATGTACATGCATATTTTTGCCACGGACCTAGAATCGATGAGTTAGTATTTTTTCTAGGATCTAGACATCGTTTAGAACCCGTGGGTAAATTTTGGGCCGATTCTGAGTTGGTTTGGTGTGCGTTTCAGGAGGTTTTGCGAACCGCACACCACGTGTTTGTCGAAATGACCGAACGGCCATTTCCACTTGGTTTCTTCGTTTCGGGCTTGTGCGCGCGTTGGTTAGCTTCGAAAAGTGTGTGCTAAAATTATCGGATTATATTTTATATATATATACGTGTTTGTGTGTGTAGGGGTGGTTGTGCGCGTGTTGGTGGTGTGTTGTGAGTGTTGTGTTGTGTTATGTGTGTTGTGTTTATGTATATATATATATATATATATATATATATATATATATATATATATATATGTGTGTGTGTGTGTGTGTGTGTGTGTGTGTGTGTGTGTGTGTATATATATGTTTATGTGTAGTTGTGTGTGTGTTAGTGTGTGTGTGAGTGTGTGTGTGAGGGTGTGTGAGAGTGAGTGTGTGTGTGTGTGTGTTTGTGTGTGTGTATATATATATATATATATATATATATATATATATATGTGTGTGTGTGTGTGTGTGTGTGTATATATATATATATATATATATATATATGTGTGTGTGTGTGTGTGTGTGTGTGTGTGTGTTTATATAAATATGTGAGTGTGTGTTAGTGAGTGTTTGTGTGAGAGTGTGTGTTGGTGTTAGTGTATGTGTAGGTGAGTGTGTGTTTGTGAGCGTGTGTGTGTGTTTGTGTATATATATGTATGAGTGTGAGTGTGTGTGTGTGTGTATATATATATATATATATATATATATATGTGTGTGTTTGTGTAGATATATACGTGTGCGTGTATATATATATATATATATATATATATATATATATATATATATATATATATATATATATATATGTGTGTGTGTGTGTGTGTGTGTGTGTGTGTGTGTGTGTGTGTTTATATATATGTGTGTGTACCTATATGTATTAGTGAGTGTGTGTGTGTGTATTTATATATAGTAGTGTAGATACATATATATGTATATGTATGTTGGTGTGTGTATATATGTATATATGTGTGTGGTCGTGTGTGTGTGTGATTGTGTGTGTGTGGCCGCGGCAGCGAAGCGCACAGCCGCTACAGCAGCCAGCAGAGAGAGGCAGCAGGCGCCGCGGCAGCAGCAGTTGCAGGCGCAGCACGTCGCGGCAGCAGCAGCTGCAGGCGCAGCAGCGCGCCGCGGCAGAGCGGCAATTCGTCGCGGCAGCAGCAGCAGCAGCTTCGAGCAGCAGCAGCGCGAGCGCGTTTCAGCCGTGCGCGCGCGCGAGCTTGTTTATCCCTCCCCCCCTTTTTTCATATGTGTATGAGTGTATATATATATAGAGATGTATATATGTATATATAGATAGATAGATACATAGATATTAGTATAGATATATATATGATATGTGAGATGGATATATATATATGTGTATGTGTATGTGTGGATATATATATGTGTATGTGTATGTGTATGTGTGGATATATATATATATATATATATATATATATATATATATATATATATATATATATATATATATGTTAGCCTAGATATATAGCTAGGTATATATATATATGCTAGATAGTTAGCTATGGTTAGTGTTAGAGAAAGGGATAGTTGGGTATCTCAAAACCCAAGGTATTGAGGGTAGTAAGGTAAGAGAGGTAAGATATTAAGGTAGCATAATACTAGATTATATATATATATATATATATATATATATATATATATATATATATATATATATATATTGATATTGATATTACATATAGTAGTATATATATAAGTATATATATATAGATAGCTAGCTAAGTTACCTAGAATTAGAGGGTAAGGTATCTCAATACCTTGAGATACCAAGATATTGAGATAAGTTGGATATCGGGGGTAAGGTATTGAGGTGTTTACCTATACACTAGGTTGTATATATATATATATATATATATATATATATATATATATATATATATATATATGTATATATGTATATATATATATATATATATATATATATATATATATATATATATATATATATATATATGTTATATATATATTAGTATATGGTAGTATATATTATAGATAGTTAGTTAGCTAGCTAGTATTAGTAAGGGGTAAGGCTTGAGTATCTCGATACCTTGAGATACTCAAGGTATTGGGCATCGGGGCAAGGTATTAGGTTTTAGCCTAGGATTGAGGTTAGACTTGCTTTTATATATATAGTTATATATATTTACGCGTGCTAGCATAAGTTTTAGAGGGTATAGACGGGGCGTATAGCGTAGGGTGAGGTATCGGATACCGAGGGTATTCCGGTATCTCAAGGAGGCGAGTTTGAGGGTTTATTAGCTTAATGACCTAGTTTTGACCTAGAATTTCAGGGGCACCCTAGTTTGACCTAGACTTGACCGTAGTTGACCCGGTTGACCGCCAAAGTTAACTTTTGCCCTAAATTTGACCCAGGGTTGACTTTTTGGACACAGAGTTGACTTTTTGACCCAGATTTTACCAGTTTGACCCATTTGACCTAGAATGACCCTCGAAGCCTATTTTTTAGTTATTTTATATCTGTTTAACTCATTAGAAACCTGTTTAACCTTGCTTTTCGCAATAGGTCATTGCGACACTAGTTCGGATCGCCAGTTTTTCAGGACGTCAGGCGAGTACATTTTTTGATAGTTTTCATTATCTGATGATTATTATGATTCAGCTTCTAGTATAGTATCATCTGATTTTTTTTGGCACAACACGGGACACGTACTGGTATTTCTGGATTTATTTACTTGCGACACATACATTTCATGTTTCTGGCCTCTACTCTGGAATCACTACTGGCATCACCTACAGGCATCACTACAAGCATCACTCATGTTTCAGGCTGGACTCATACTTGATTTACGTATCGGGTCTTGGATTCACTTGTACTAGTCGAGGCGAGAAAATACTCGAGTAGACATGTAAATATTTCCATCTGAAATCATCAGGAATCACCCCCTCTGGTCTAATCTGGAATGATAGCAGTCGCGCACCCAGTGCGCGGTGAGCCATACTTACCCCTAGCTGTTTACATGTCGAAACAGGTATTTCAAAGACACGAATTCATTTTTTATAGTCTGGACTCACTTGCATTTCTTGCTGGTCTCACTTATAATTTCTGGACTTGACTCATTACATGTATTTCATGCTGGACTCACTACACGTTCTTGTGCACAGACTTACTCTTAGTTTCGATTTCTTGCATCTTACAGTTATTACTATCTTGCTTCTGATATCCATGCATATTTATCTTTATGCACCAGTGATATGTATATTTCTTTGTTTTATACTTTATTTTCTTTACCTTGCTACTTGCTATAACTGTTTTATAGTTTTTATCATTTAACTGGAACTGCTGTTAGAGGTGTACCTGCTCCAGTCCTGACTGGACATATTTTTTCCAGAGTATCCGGAGGATTGGTGTCCGACGTTTTATGGACCTCAGCCTGTCGATGGTGCAGACAGGGACCCTCTAGTTTAGGAGTAATTTCCGGGTTGGTAGCCGGGATCACTAAGACCTTGTTATTGTTTTTATTAGCTTTTGGTACCGGATTTGTCTCCGGTTTTAGATTGAGACCTTGTATTGTATATAATTTTGGATATTGTTGTATTATTATTATTATTATTGTGGTTGTTTTTAGCTGTAGTTGTTTAGACTTTGTAGTTGTTAGTCTTCTGTGTTATCTTATCGTGCTTAGATTCGTGATTGAGTACTTGTGATTATCATTATGATATTGCTCCTCCGTTTGGAGTTGAGATCTTGACAGGTTTATATATTGATTGAGTGAGATTGTTAGCTAGATAGTTGACCTAGACAGTGTTCTACCGTCGATGCTGCGGCGTAGGCGCGACGTACCCACGACTCATGCCCGATTTTCCGAGTGCGGGTCGTGACATACACCCACAAAGACATGATTGAGGTAGAAGCAATTACATACATTTGAATTTGCATAAAGGATCTAGAATTGAATTATGCTATCTGTGTTATGTGTAGAAGTATATAAATGAATTCAGCTATATATATATATATATATATATATATATATATATATATATATATATATATATATATATATATATATATATATATATATATATATATTTCAATTGATTGTTCTTAATTATTGCATTTTTGTATAATACTAACATTGTCGTTGAGTTTAAACTTTTGTAGTTTATACTACACGAAGCATAGAACTGCTAGCACTAAGGTATGATTTCCCAAAAGTAAGAATAGGGTTTCTATTTTATGGAGTTATATTAATTGCGTGTATTCCGGTGTTGAGAGTTGCTCCACCGAAGGGGTCGGCGAGCCCGGGAATGCTACGGAGGGTTGCTCCGGGTGGATATTATAAACTGTTAAAATTTCGGGAGCCGAAATACAAATGAAACTCTGCCGAAATTTTTAAGAATTTCAGGAGTTAGCCAATATTTTGATATTCCGAAATATCACCGGCATTCTAATACTCTAAACCCTATATCACACACCACGGACCACTAGAGATTATATTTTAAATTAGGAAGCAACTAGTGAAGGTCTAGGATACCTAGGATACAGACACGAGGTAATTAATCCAAACTATCTGATAATCTGCTCTGTGTAAGTCGATATCCTTGAAACTGTGTGGATGACTAAATACTTGTACTCAAGGTTATATATATCTCGCATCATCCTGGACATGCATTCCTTTGAATAATGGTTAAGACAATACCAGAGTAGAGACTCAAACAATAAAAAAGTAGAATAAGGAATAATTGTAGATCTAGGCTAGAAGCATTGGGCGGGAGAGAACAACATAAATGACCACCTACGAAATTCTGCCACATAATTTTAAGTCTGGCTGAATTCAGCGGTTTAGGCTCTATCGCAAGGCCTTGCGAAGTGAGCGGGTGAGGCTTAGCTCACTTTATATTGCCCATAAGGGGCTGGGCCGGATCATAACCCCGTGCCATCCTATTCAAGTCACCCTAATTATAAGTGCACCCTCTTCGATCCAAAAGAAAAAACTATCGAATGGGTGGATTCAAGATTGACCCAAAAGGGGCTAGGCCGGATTTATAACCCAGTGCCCTTCTATTCAAGTCACCGATTAAAAACACACCTATTTCGAATTATAATAGTCGAATAAGTGAATTCAAGATTAAGCCATGAGGGCAGGGCCGGATTCTAAGCACCGTGCCATTCAAGTCACCACATAATCCTTCACAACGGAATTTGTTGGCGGGAAACTAGGTGAAGTGGTTATTTAAAGTTTGTTCTCCAAATTGCATCATCATTTAGGAAATTGTTTGTGTATTGTGGTAGTGACATAGGATTGTGATGTTGAATTATTTAGACACTATAGGAATATTAAATTAGGAGTTATTCAAGTCATGAAGACTATATTATGTTTACTCTCTTACTTCTTTTAATTATTATTATTCTTTCACTCTAATATCATATCTTTCATTTGTTTACCGTTCTTGGCCAAGGACTTGCTTGTCGTTCTGACGACCTAGTATTATTCACTAGAAATTGAAGAAGGAAATGAGGAAACGCTACCTCTCCACAACGTAGACGAGATCGAGGGGTAATCAGCAAGTGATTTCAGGAAGCATAGTACCTAGTAGTTGCAACTGTGATCATGTAACTTTAACAAGGAGCTGTTATAAAGACTTATCTAGTTGTATATAAATCAGAGTGATATGGTTTAGATGTAATTGCCTAATTACTTTAGCATGACTTGCATTTTATTCTAAAAGACTTACAGTCGACAATCGCTGATACGAATGTGATAGTATTCGTATGGGCGTAGCCTGGGGATGCAATTACGTACCCGACTCACCGTATCTTGGAAAGCGGGACATGACACGTCTTTTAGTGGTGGCCCATGCAGGTCATGCATTTAGGAAACCTAGGTAGGACCTGAAGATGAAGAACCTAGGATAAGGTGCAAGTCTAGGTGTTATAAAAACACATATTACAGAGTATAGGTTAGGAGCTGGTATAATAGAACGCTGGACTCCTTAACCCATAAGAACGCCCTAAGATAGAAAATATCAGAGACTGGAAAAAGAGAGAGCAAAGGTATTTTAAGAAACTTTAGTTTTTTTATTACAATTATTACTAAAATTCTTATTTTGGTATAGGACATGGATCTATTCCTTCCAAGCGTCTGGTGGGATGGGAGTGATCGCACACTCTATGGTTATCAGCAATACGTAAGGAAATTATGGCATCTACCAGATTGGTATCACATATCCCTCTATGAAGTGCATTATGGTATCTTGCGTCCCGTCATTAGAGATTTAGAAGATGGTGTTGAAGTGGACCATGAAAGAGAAACCTATTATATCTACGTACGGGACTGTAAACACCCTAAATTTTGAGAATAATTTTAAAATGAGTTAATTCGTTTTTGGTATTTTCTGGAAATTAAAACAAAGGTAATTATGGGTTAAAGAATTTTTAAGTGTGGCCAAAGGGTGTTAAAATATTCTGGAAGTAAAAATTTATTGTGTAGAATGGAGAACCGGACGCATGGCATTTTTCGGTGAATTTATTGGACACCGGAGCAACGATTCGAGGACCAAACGCTACAGAATTGTGAACCGAACCCGAACCCAAACCAACCCGACCCAAAATCTGATGGAGAAACCCTAGCAGTCGTCGGAGTCCCTGTAGCAGCTATAAAGGGGCTGCCTCGACATCCGTGCTGCTCTTCTCCAACAAGCCGCCACCGAAACCCTATGTTCACCCCAGCCGCGTGTCCACTTCTATCCGTCGCATGGCCGACCCCGTCCGCTTCACAGCAACCCCCGCCGCCGCTGAACCGACCAACCCCGCCGCCGCTTCACAGCGACCCCGTCCGCTTCACAGCAACCCCCGCCGCCGCTTCACGCCGACGACCCCGAGCACCCCTTGTCGACCCGACCCCGACGCCTCCCAAGCGTCGCTCCGCTGACCGGAGACAGAACCTGGGACTCGACTCCGAGATCCAGCGGACACGAGTGAGGACGAATCGGACGCCAGCAGCGTGCGAGGACACGACCAGGACACAGATTGGCTTTCGGACACGTGAATTTCAGAACTCACGTGGCCCTGTTCAGGTACCGATTTCTCCCAACGCGTATCTCCGTTTCCAATTCCGTCAGTTGCTGTGAATAGACTGTGTAACCCTCTCGGTGCCCGTGCAACTCGCTCGGTGCATCGCGTCCTGTGGTGATCGCACACCGCGATCCAAAAACAGGAAAAACAACGCCCTGTTTCACCCCGGAACTGAGTTTGCCCCGCCAATCGGGATGACTTGGTCGCACGCGGTCTTTACCGAACTGTGCGCGACGTTGATACGGTCGTGTGGGATTTCGCAGAAGTCGATTCGGAGGTGCGTGCACCCCGGAATCAACGCGTATCCGCCGACGACACCCCGTATCCGTCCTTTCTGGAATGCGCTGTAACTTTGTGTACACACGTCGGATCGAGACGAAACTTGCGCCATCGGACTCGTAGCAATACGCTGGTCCTGTGACCCAAGTTTGGTCCGATTCTGAGAACGTTGACAAAATCACGTATCGTGGGCCCCACAGGCTCTACTTGACGGGTGATTTTGAGATCGGCTCATCGGAATCCAATTCTGGAAGTTCCGTTGGGTTCGTATCATCGTTCCTGACTTGTTGACACTGAGTTGGATTAATTTGGAGACCTTTGACCCTGACACGCTTTTCGGTGCAAAGTGGCCCACATATGGAACCCGCTTTAATCCGAAAATGACCTTTTTGCCCCTGTGTCCAAATTGGACGTAAGGACAGGCATTTCTAGCAGTTTGATATCTTCTGAGACTATTGGTGATGTTTATGACAGCTTTTGGAGTAGTCCCTACCGGTTCCACAGATCCAGGGACTATTGTTATATTCCAACATCAGGCAAGTGTACATTGCCAAACTCTGCAGTATTGTTACATATTTTCCTTGCTTCATTATATTGCTGTGCATGCTTAACCTAGGACCGTGTGACGTACTTAGCGTCCGATTATTAGTCGGGTGCCAACACCGTACGCGGTGTTGTGTATTGTCATTTAGAGATGGATATTCGTGACACCTTAATTTCGTACTTGTCTTATCAAGTACCATATAACCCAGGACACTTGACACTATTCATGAGACAGGATTTTCTCGAGATATTCGTGGTGATTCTGTATAGGATACAGGACATGGACATTATACTCTTAGATACTTTATGACTTGATGCATTAGCTATGATCGCGCTTGACATGGACATGAGACGTTATGGTCATGATAGGCGTGGTTACATTGGGTGGGGAGAGACACACAGGCTACATGCTGTATCATATATCTATCTACTACTATTGTGAGGCCTCAGACTCTCGTAGCAGAGCTAGGCACATTACGTGTTTATTACCGCTACCGGCTCCCCGACACAGAGCTTGTAGTGGCTTCAGCCTGAGTTTTAGTGCTGCTCTCATCTTGCATTTTCACATAGATGGTTACTTACTTGCCCTATTTATTCATTATTGCTGCACTGTATTTATTTTGGCATGAGCTTTCTTGTACCTTGTTATGTCCCCTGAGGACCTGGATCCAGATTTTGTCCCCAGATTTTACAGACGAGGCTTATCCCGAGGTTTACGGGACCGGAGCAGGAGCAGGAGCTGTACCACCACCCGAGGACGAGGTCTTAGCTGAAGATTTCTCTTGAGCATCCATGTTCATGCTCAATTTTTATTATTTATTTCAGTCATTTACTTTCTGATCTGTTGAACCATTGTACTAGATATTTATCGGGTTGTTCCCCGAAGTACTTTGTGAGACTTGCTGATGATTTACCTTCCTTATTTATTCTGTGGATCATATTTTATATCTTGTGTGGATGAGATTAGTTGTGCCGTGACTGTCGTAGACTTGTTTTACAGCTTAAGTATGCCCTGATGGATCCATTATATTGAGTTGGTCCATCGGTATGTACTGCTGGCCATTGCCACGTGTCTAGTCCCACGGTATTTTGGGACTGGGGCGTGACATGGTTTTTGTGGTGGCCCATGCAGGTCTACGACTAAATTGTTCAGTTTCAACTTAGGGACTGAACCAGCCTGCCCTAAGGATAGGATAAGTTCTAGGTTCTCATCCATCATTTAACCCATCGTTGAACTCTATATCGACTTGAAATCTTTACTTGAACTGCATCCTGTATTGATTCCTCTGTGCGTTCTTACAGTTTATATTTTGATTGCAGAGCAATGGATTCCGGGAACAGAGATGATATCCCTTTGGATACACCACACGACGCTGTGGTTACTTATGGAGACGGAGTAACCCCAGGGAATGGAGGACAAGCATCGCAGAATGATCAAACCGGACAGCCTAATCCAAGGTTCCGGAGAGATGACATCCCACCTCCACCACAGTTCACTCCCCAGATGCCAGTATTCCCGCCGGGACAAGCCATGGACGGGCAACAAATATTCCAGATGATGTATGCTATGATGCAAGCACAGCAACAGATTCAGCAGGAGGCCTATCGGCAGGAGGCCGAGTATCTGAGGACCAGCCTGGTATCCGCATTGGAGCAGGCTAATCCAGCAGCGAGACGAACATCGACGGGATCTATCACCGACTTCCGTCATCTCAAGCCTCGCACATTTTCTGGTAAAGAAGGGCCAACGAAAGTTCATGAGTGGCTCACAAACATTCAGCATCAGCTGGAAGCCGCTGAACTTCTAAGAGAGAAGTGGATGACTGCAGTCAGAATGCAGTTAACTGATAATGCGCACCACTGGTGGTTAGCAGAAGAAAGGAGACTTGGACAGGACAGAGCTACATGGGAAGAGTTCTCCAGACTTTTCCAAGAGATGTACATCCCGGCAGTTGCACGGTCAGAGCTCAGGGACAAGTTTAACCGCCTCATCCAGGGCAGCATGACAGTGGAAGAATACAATTCTGAATTTATTCGCCTGAGTCGCTTCGCTCCAATATTGATTTCGACGGAGGAAGAGAAAGCAGAAAAGTTCTTTGACGGGTTGAAGTTCGAGATTCAGAGATTGATTGGCTCAGTGGCACCTACAAATTATACTGATATGCTAGCAGCAGCACGACGCATGGAGCACGTCACTAGAAGGGAATCGAATCTGAAGAGGCCAAACACCTCCGCACCAACCAAGGCAGCACATGGAGATTCTGCAAAACGATTCCAGAGGAGTACGCCAGATAGAGCAGCACACAGGGCCATATCCCTTCCTACTTGTCATCACTGCGGCAAGGTAGGACACATTGAGAGAGAGTGCAGGCGGAAGTTGGGACTATGCCTGCTTTGCGGATCAAACCAGCATCTATCCAGAGACTGCACTCACCATAGAGGAGAAGCACCCAGACTAGCTCTACCTGCACCGCGACCAACTTATCCAGCAGTAGGAGCACAGCAGACAGGAGTTGGTGGAGTCAGACCACCAGTCCCAGGAGGAAACCAGCAGAGACCACCACTGGCCCCACAGGCAGCCCTATTCCAGCAGGCTCAGCAACAGCAGAGAGGTCCAGCACAGGGGCGAGGGCAGGCATTCACTTTAGCTGTTGAGGAGGAGGCTACAGCAGGCGAGGTCATCGCAGGTACTATTTTAGTAGCTTCATTACCAGCTGTAGAATTATTTGATTCTGGAGCATCGCATTCATTTATAGCAGCTAGCTTTGTAGCCACCCATAGAGTAGCTACCGCACCCCTTCCAAAGATGAAGAGGATTCTTACGGGAGGCGGTATTATTCCGGTTAGCGACGTCTGTAGATCATGTTCTGTAGTGGTTTGTGGCCGAGAAATGCGAGCTCAATTTCTGATCTTTTCGATGCCGGATTATGATGTCGTACTTGGTATAGATTGGTTAAGTCAGTACCATGCGACTCTTGATTGTCGGCTTGGGCGGGTTATATTTAGACCGCCTGGACACCCAGAATTTGAGTTTCTTCGAGGAGCAGTAGAGCAAGGAGTTCAGCCTACTCTTAGGGTACTATCTGTAGAAGGGGAGACAGGTTACCCAAGAGTCATATCAGAATTTGTGGATGTATTTCCTGATGATCTTCCAGGTTTACCGCCTGATCGGGAAATAAAATTCACGATAGACTTAACTCCAGGAGCAGAGCCAATCACTTCATCAGTTTATCGGCTAGCACCTAAGGAGTTGGTAGAGTTGAAAGAACAGGTTGATGATCTTTTGGAGAAGGGTTTCATTCGGCCCAGTGTTTCACCTTGGGGGGCACCCATATTATTTGTGCCGAAGAAGGATGGAACAGTACGGTTGTGCATCGATTACAGGGCACTAAATGCTGTAACCATCAAGAACAGGTATCCCTTACCACGCATTGATGATCTATTCGATCAGTTGAGTGGTGCAAGGATATTCTCGAAGATTGACCTTAGATCCGGCTATCATCAGATCAAGGTGAGGAAGGAAGACATCCCGAAGACAGCTTTCAGGACGAAGTATGGGCATTATGAGTTCTTGGTGATGCCGTTTGGTTTAACCAACGCACCAGCAGTATTTATGAGCTTAATGAACAGAGTCTTTCATCAGTTCTTGGATAAATTTGTAGTGGTATTCATTGACGACATCCTTATATATTCCAAGAGCCCTGAAGAGCACGAGGAGCATCTCAGAATCGTGTTGGAGACCTTGAGACAGGAGAAGTTATATGCCAAACTTAGTAAGTGTGAGTTCTGTATGGACAAAGTACCTTTCTTGGGACACATCATCTCAGGAGAAGGACTTTCAGTCGATCCAGAGAAAGTTGCGGCAATAGAGACTTGGCCTACACCCACATCAGTTGCAGAGGTGAGAAGTTTTCTCGGACTTGCGGGATATTACCGAAGGTTTGTAGAGAATTTCTCGAGGATTGCAGAACCGATGACGAAGCTGACACGGAAGGACCAAGAGTTTATATCGACAGAAGACTGCCAGAAGGCTTTTGAAGAATTAAAAAGAAGATTAACAACAGCACCTGTCTTGACTCTTCCTTCAGGGTCAGGAGGTTTTGTTGTTTACAGTGATGCATCAGGCAGTGGACTAGGGTGTGTCTTGATGCAACATGGCAAAGTCATTGCTTATGCGTCAAGACAGTTGAAGGTCCACGAGAAGAACTACCCAACACATGATCTGGAGCTAGCAGCAGTTATATTTGCATTGAAGATATGGAGGCACTATCTTTATGGAGAGAGGGTAGAAATCTTTACTGATCACAAGAGCCTGAAGTATGTATATACTCAGAAGGAGCTTAACATGAGACAGAGGCGTTGGCTTGAATTGATGGTAGATTTTGACATCGATCTGCAGTATCATCCGGGAAAGGCGAATGTAGTTGCAGACGCACTCAGCAGGAAGCCTACGGCTTATTTCTTGACAATGCAGCCCGAGCTGTTGAAGGATCTACAGGAACTTCAGATAGAAGTGGTTTTACCGGGACAGAATGGACTGATGGCTAATCTTGAGATTCAGTCATCACTCTTGGAGAAGATTAAAGAGGCATTGCCCACCGATGCTAGATTCCGAAGACTCAAAGAAAGGACAGAAGCAGGTATGCAGACAGGACTTCGCATTCACGAAGACGGGACATTAAGGTTTGGAAACCGCCTGTATGTTCCAAATAGAGAATTAAGACAGGAGTTAATGACTGAAGCACACAGCTCCAAGTACTCTGTTCACCCAGGAGGAACCAAGATGTATCGAGACTTGAGACAGTATTACTAGTGGCATGGAATGAAGAGAGAGATCGCAAGATTTGTGGCCAAATGCTTAGTCTGCCAGCAAGTGAAGGCAGAGCATCAGAGGACTGCAGGTATGTTACAGCCGCTTCCTATACTAGAATGGAAGTGGGAGCACATCACGATGGATTTTGTCACAGGATTTTCGAGGAGCCCCAGCGGAAGAGATGCAGTATGGGTTATTGTGGATAGACTCACTAAATCGGCACACTTCTTGCCATTTAGAGTTGGGCAGTTCACAGAGGTACTAGCCGACATGTATATGCGACAAATTGTCAAATTACATGGAGTGTCTGTTAGTATTGTATCGGATCGAGATTCGAGATTTATATCTCATTTCTGGAGAAGCATGCAAGAGAGTCTGGGCACCAGACTCAAGTTCAGCACGGCATAACACCCGCAGACAGATGGCCAATCGGAGCGCACCATTCAGATATTGGAGGACATGTTACGATCATGTATGCTAGACTTTGGAGGTTCTTGGGAAGATCATTTGCACTTAGTGGAGTTCTCCTACAACAATAGTTATCAGGCCAGCATCCAAATGGCACCATTTGAAGCTTTATACGGAAGGAAGTGCAGGTCACCTATATGCTGGAGTGACGTCGGTGAACGTCAGATACTGAGACCAGAATTGGTCACGCAGACAGTGGAAAAGGTAAAGCAGATTCAGAATCATCTTCGAGCAGCTCAAGACAGACAGAAGCATTGGGCAGATACGCACAGGCGTCCCCTGGAGTTTAAAGAAGGAGAGCACGTATTCTTGAGGATTTTGCCCACTCGAGGTACTATTCGATTTGGGAGCAGAGGCAAGTTGAGCCCATGGTATATTGGGCCATTTGACATTCTAGAGCACGTTGGTGAGGTGGCTTATCGTCTTGCATTACCTCCATCCTTAGAGGGGGTGCATGACGTATTCCACGTCTCACAGTTGAGAAGGTACGTGACCGACCCAAGTCACGTAGTCGATCATTCAGAGATCGCAGTAGGCCCGAGCTTGAGATATGAAGAACAACCAGTTGGTATCCTCGACGTCAGTGAGAAGACATTGCGGGGACAGACAATCAGATTGGTTCGTGTAGCTTGGAAACACCATTCACCTGGAGAATCGACTTGGGAACGAGAAGATAGTATGCGCCAGCGATACCCCCACTTGTTCGAAGAGGCAGTTGTAAACTAGGCCACCTTGTATTTCCATAACTCTTTCTTGAGTAGCTTATTCTTTGATTGCGAGGACGCAATCCTTTTAAGGAGGGAAGATTGTAAACATCCTAAATTTTGAGAATAATTTTAAAATGAGTTAATTCGTTTTTGGTATTTTCTGGAAATTAAAACAAAGGTAATTGTGGGTTAAAAAATTTTTAAGTGTGGCCAAAGGGTGTTAAAATATTCTGAAAGTAAAAATTTATTGTGTAGAATGGAGAACCGGATGCATGGCATTTTTCGGTGAATTTATTGGACACCGGAGCAACGATTCGAGGACCAAACGCTACAAAATTGTGAACCAAACCCGAACCCAAACCAACCCGACCCGAAATCTGATGGAGAAACCCTAGCAGTCGTCGGAGTCCCTGTAGCAGCTATAAAGGGGCTGCCTCGACATTCGTGCTGCTCTTCTCCAACAAGCCGCCACCGAAACCCTAGGTTCACCCCAGCCGCGTGTCCACTTCTATCCGCCGCGTGGCCGACCCCGTCCGCTTCACAGCAACCCCCGCCGCCGCTTCACAGCAAGCCCCGACTCCTCGTCGCCGCTGAACCGACGACCCCGAGCACCCCTTGTCGACCCGACCCCGACGCCTCCCAAGCGTCGCTCCGCTGACCGGAGACAGAACCTGGGACTCGACTCCGAGATCCAGCGGACACGAGTGAGGACGAATCGGACGCCGGCAGCGTGCGAGGACACGACCAGGACACAGATTGGCTTTCGGACACGTGAATTTCAGAACTCACGTGGCCCTGTTCAGGTACCGATTTCTCCCAACGCGTATCTCCGTTTCCAATTTTGTCAGTTGCTGTGCATAGACTGTGTAACCCTCTCGGTGCCCGTGTAACTCGCTCGGTGCATCGTGTCCTGTGGTGATCGCACACCGCGATCCAAAAACAGGAAAAACAACGCCCTGTTTCACCCCAGAACTGAGTCCGCCCCGCCAATCGGGATGACTTGGTCGCACGCGGTCTTTACCGAACTGTGCGCGACGTTGATACGGTCGTGTGGGATTTCACAGAAGTCGATTCGGAGGTGCGTGCACCCCGGAATCAACGCGTATCCGCCGACGACACCCCGTATCCGTCCTTTCTGGAATGCGCTGTAACTTTGTGTACACACGTCGGATCGAGACGAAACTTGTGCCATCGGACTCGTAGCAATACGCTGGTCCTGTGACCCAAGTTTGGTCCGATTCCGAGAACGTTGACAAAATCACGTATCGTGGGCCCTACAGGCTCCACTTGACGGGTGATTTTGAGATCGGCTCATCGGAATCCAATTCTGGAAGTTCCGTTGGGTTCGTATCATCGTTCCTGACTTGTTGACACTGAGTTAGAGTAATTTGGAGACCTTTGACCCTGACACGCTTTTCGGTGCAAAGTGGCCCACATATGGAACCCGCTTTAATCCGAAAATGACCTTTTTGCCCCTGTGTCCAAATTGGACGTAAGGACAGGCATTTCTAGCAGTTTGATATCTTCTGAGACTATTGGTGATGTTTATGACAGCTTTTGGAGTAGTCCCTACCGGTTCCACATATCCAGGGACTATTGTTGATATTCCAACATCAGACAAGTGTACCTTGCCAAACTCTGCAGTATTGTTACATATTTTCCTTGCTTCATTATATTGCTGTGCATGCTTAACCTAGGACCGTGTGACGTACTTAGCGTTCGATTATTAGTCGGGTGCCAACACCGTACGCGGTGTTGTGTATTGTCATTTAGAGATGGATATTCGTGACACCTTAATTTCGTACTTGTCTTATCAAGTACCATATGACCCAGGACACTTGACACTATTCACGAGACAGGATTTTCCTGAGATATTCGTGGTGATTCTGTATAGGATACAGGACATGGACATTATACTCTTAGATACTTTATGACTTGATGCATTAGCTATGATCGCGCTTGACATGGACATAAGACGTTATGGTCATGATAGACGTGGTTACATTGGGTGGGGAGAGACACACAGGCTACAGGCTGTATCATATATCTATCTACTACTATTGTGAGGCCTCAGACTCTCGTAGCAGAGCTAGGCACATTACGTATTTATTACCGCTACCCGGCTCCCCGACACAGAGCTTGTAGTGGCTTCAGCCTGAGTTTTAGTGCTGCTCTCATCTTGCATTTTCACATAGATGGTTACTTACTTGCCCTATTTATTCATTATTGCTGCACTGTATTTTTTTTGGCATGAGCTTTCTTGTACCTTGCTATGTCCCCTGAGGACCTGGATCCGGATTTTGTCCCCAGATTTTACATACGAGGCTTATCCCGAGGTTTACGGGACCGGAGCAGGAGCAGGAGCTGTACCACCACCCGAGGACGAGGTCTTAGCTGAAGATTTCTCTTGAGCATCCATGTTCATGCTCAATTTTTATTATTTATTTCAGTCATTTACTTTCTGGTCTGTTGAACCATTGTACTAGATATTTATCGGGTTGTTCCCCGAAGTACTTTGTGAGACTTGCTGATGATTTACCTTCCTTATTTATTCTGTGGATCATATTTTATATCTTGTGTGCATGAGATTAGTTGTGCCGTGACTGTCGTAGACTTGTTTTACAGCTTAAGTATGCCCTGATGGATCCATTATATTGAGTTGGTCCATCGGTGCGTACTGCTGGCCATTGCCACGTGTCTAGTCCCACGGTATTTTGGGACTGGGGCGTGACATGGGACCCAGAACATGAATACGATTACCCTAAGCTAGAAGGGTATGAAGGGACATTAACTGACTTCCAAGAATTATATCCCGAAGCCACAATCCTTACTCAAGAATGGACCCGTATCATGGGAAAATTGGACTAGAATTCGTATATGTAAGAATTTCATATCCATCAGGTGTCTTTTGTGAACAACAAGATGTATGTGTATGTGTACAAAAGTTAGGAAGGGAGGAAATATGGGAATGTAAATAGTATAAGTATGTATGTATGCCTATGTGCAAGTGACTCTAGCAGCATATTTGTATCATATTTTGACCCTAAGTAAATGAAATATGCTTTTCATGTACCTATACATCCTTCTGCTTTCTAATGAATTCTTAAGACATTTTAACATCTTTTCTATCCTTCAACCTCAGGATTATTCTTGAGAAATTGCATTTGGATATTTTTCAGGATAATGTCTAACCACGATCAATCCTACTCTTCGTCCTCGCAAACTCAGACAGAGCCCTCTATCGAAGATATGTATAAGTTATTCCAAAAATTCTTGAATCCAACAATCGGCGTGCAGATACGGCCTTGGCCACAACTGCCACAATATTGGAACATTTGCAAACATCTGCCAACTCCAGGGATGGTTCACTGAAGGATTTTAGGAACCTGAATCCTCCTAAGTTTAAGGTAACGGAGAGCCCAATCGAAGCCGGGCAGTGGATTAGAACTATAAAAGGGCTATTAAGAGCAGCAAAAATCAGTCCTGAAGATATGGTGTCTACAATCCGAATCCAATTAGAAGATATCGCTGAGCACTGGTGGAGTGTTGAACATCCAGAGGATTCGGAGGATAAAATAACCTGGAGAGAATTTAAAAGAAAATTTGAAGGGAGGTTCTTCCCAAAATCAGCCAGAATTGAGTTGGAACGTCAGTTCACTCATTTAAAGCAAGGAAGACTCACAGTAGATGAGTATGTTGCGGAGTTTTCCAGACTTAGTCATTTTGTTCCAAACCTAATAGCTGACGAAGAGACCAAGGTATCTAGGTTCTTAGAAGGACTAGGGAGTCAGCTAAAGAGTAGAGTTGCTGCTTATCGATGCCAAACATATCCCGAGGTGACTGAAGCGGCTAGAAGTCAGGAGAGAATGATAAATGAAGAACAACCACTTTGATCCCAGCCTCAGAAAAGGACTTTGGAAATAGGAAATCCATCCTCGAGGCATTCATGGCAAGGATCGTCCAAACGTTTCCAAACTGGTGTCTTGGGAAGACCAGTTATTTGCCACTTTTGTCAGAAACCAGGGCACATGAAGGCTGACTGTAGGAAATTCCTGGGTCTTTGTTTGAGATGCGGATCAGATAGGCATCAAACTGGCCAGTGTTCACAACAACGAACCTCAGGACCAATAATACAAAACCAACACCAAGAATCACGGCCCCCATTTCGAGGAAACAATATCAGGCCTATGTTTCAAGGAAATGGTCCTCGACCTTTGATACAAGCACCAATGTCTCAAGCCATGCTGACCTATGGGAATCAACAAAGACCGCCCTTTGTGCCTCAAGCCTACCAATTCCAGCAAACTCAGAAAATAAACCAGCCTCAGACAGGAAAAAAGAAAAAGCAAGGGCAGGCGTTCATGATGAATACTGATGAGACAGAACTGGCTGGAGAGGTAGTAACAGGTACTATTCTAGTTTCAGCTTGTCCGGCATCAGTATTATTTGATTCTGGGGCAACCCATTCGTTTATATCATCAGCATTTATAGTTCTTCATGAAATCAAATCGCAACGTTACTTAAGAAATTAAATATTCTTACGGGCAATGGTACGGTAGAAATTAGTCGAGTCTGCGAAGCTTGTCCAGTTATGTTAGGCGGTGCAACTTTCTAAGTAAGATTGTTAGTATTTCCAATGAATAATTACGATATAGTGCTTGGAATGGATTGGTTAACCAAGACATTGGCAAATATAGACTGTAGTCAAGGAAAGGTCCAGTTCCAGCTCACCAATGGAGAGCTATATGAATTTGTTCGAGATCAGAAGGAATTTGATGCTAAAGAATTAGAAAAATTTGAACTACCAATCCAAGGAAGATTTTATGAACTAGAGGAGAAATAATTTCCAAGGATTGTAAAGGAATTCAAGGATGTATTTCCTGATGAGTTACCGGGATTGCCACCAGATAGAGCAGTAGAATTTTTCATCAATTTGGTGCTTGGAGCAGCACCTATAGCTAAGAAAATATATTCGATGAATAAGGAAGAAATAGCTGAACTAAATAAACAAATAAAGGAATTATTAGCAAAAGAATTTATTCAGTCCAGTGCTTCACCGTAGGGTGCACCAGTACTTTTTATGAAAAAGAAAGACGGGACCCTATGCTTGGTGATTGATTATAGAGCCTTGAATGAAGTAACAATCAAGAATAAGTACCCCTTGCCCCGAATAGATGAATTATTTGATCAATTAGGGGAATCTAAGGTATTTTTGAAGATTGATTTAAGGTCTGGATATCATCAAGTAAAAGTCAAGAGGGAAGACATTCAGAAAACAGCCTTTAGGACTCGTTATGGACATTACGAGTTTCTGGTCATGCCATTTGGGGTAACTAATGCTCCTGCTATATTTATGGACCTAATAAACCGGATATTTTACCAATATTTGGATAAGTTCGTGATTGTATTTATTGGCGACATCCTCATATATTCAAAGAATAAAGAAGAACACGAAGAACATCTGAGGATGATATTGCAAACCCTAAGGCAGGAATAATTGTACGCTAAATTCAGTAAATGTGAATTTTGGCTAAGTCAAATATCATTTTTAGGCCATATTATTAGCGGAGAAGGTATTTCAATAGATTCAAAGAAGGTGGAAGCTGTTAAATCCTGGCCAACGTCAAAGTCTGTGGCAGAAATTCAAAGTTTCTTGGGATTAGTCGGATACTAAAATTTCTCAAGAATTGCAGAACCACTCACTCGGCTAACCCGAAAGGAAGAGAAATTCAATTGGACAGAGAAATGCCAAACAGCCTTTGATGAATTAAAAGAAAGATTGATTACAGCACCGGTACTAGCCTTACCGTCGGGATCAGGAGGATACGAGATATACATCGACGCATCAGGTAAGGGGCTAGGATGTGTACTGATGCAGCACGGAAAGGTTATAGCTTATGCCTCTCGACAACTGAAGAAGCATGAGAGGAATTACCCAACTCATGATCTGGAACTAACGGCTGTAGTTTTTGCACTTAAGCTATGTCGACACTATTTATACGGGGAGAGAATTAAGATATATACAGATCACAAAAGTCTGAAATATGTGTTCACTCAGAAAGAAATCAATATGAGACAAAGAAGATGGTTGGAATTACTCAAGGACTTTGATATGGAATTGGAATACCACCCAGGCAAAGCAAATAAAGTAGCAGATGCCTTGAGCAGGAAACCAATAGCATTCTTTATGAATACACCGAAAGAAATTCTCAGAGACCTAAGTAAGATGGGAATTGAAGTAATATATCCAACATCAGAAGGATTATGGGAAAATTTACAAGTACAGTCTTCTCTAGTAGACAAAATTAAAGAGGCTCAACAAGGAGACTCTAAACTCTAGAAAATATAGAACCAAACCAAGTAAGAACTCCAGACTGGAATGAGGAAACATACAGATGGATCGCTAAGATTCGGAGATCGATTATGTGTACCTAATGGAAACCTAAGAACAGAAGTCATGACAGAAGCCTATAACTCTCAATATTCCATCCATCCAGGAAGTACTAAAATGTATAAGGACCTAAAACAAAAATTTTGGTGGCATAGAATAAAGCGAGAAATTGCTAAATTTGTGTCCAAATATCTTGTCTGTCAGCAAGTAAAGGCAGAACATCAAAGGACAGTAGGTCTTCTTCAACCTCTACCAATACCTGAATGAAAGTGGAAATATATCACAATGGATTTCGTAACCGGACTACCTAAGACCCAAAGAGGTAACAATGCTATTTGGGTCATCATAGATAGACTTACTAAATCAGCTCAGATTTTACCATTTCGAGTAGGACAGACAACCGAAATATTAGTAGACATGTATATGAAACAGATTGTCAGTCAATATGGAGTACCGGTAAGTATAGTTTCAGACAGAGACACCAGATTCACTTCACATTTCTGGAAAAGTTTGCAAGAAAGCCTCGACACTCAGTTGAAATTTAGCTTAGCATACCATCCACAAACAGATGGTCAATCAGAAAGAACAATTCAAACTCTAGAGGACATGTTGAGAGCCTGCACATTAGATTTTGGAGGATCATGGGATGACCACTTACATTTGGTAGAATTTTCTTATAACAACAGTTATCATACTAGCATTAAGATGGCGCCTTTTGAAGCATTATATGCGAGGAAGTGTAGATCACCAATGTGCTGGACAGATGTAGGAGAAATGCAGTTATTGGGCCCAAAGCTAGTGACACAGACTGTTGACAAGATTAAAGTAATAAGAGATTATTTGCAAGCAGCCCAAGATAGACAGAAGATGTGGGCTGACAAACATCGAAGGATGTTAGAATTTCAACCTGGTGATCATGCATTCTTAAAGATCTCGCCAACAAAGGGGACAATTAGATTTGGGACTAGAGGAAAGCTGAGTCCAAGATATATCAGACTATTTGACATACTAGAGAAAATCGGGAAAGTATCTTATAAACTAGCATTACCTCCAATACTAGAAGGAGTACATAATGTATTTTATGTATCTCAACTCCGAAGATATGTACCAGATCCAAATCATATACTAGATCATTCAGAGATCACTATCGGACCAACCCTACGCATCGAACAACGACCTATTGAAATCTTGGATCGTAGAGACAAAATACTCCGGAATCGGATCATTCCATTAGTTTGAGTAGCTTGGAGCAAGGATTCTCCAGGGGAATCAACTTGGGAAAAAGAAGAAGATATGCGAAACCAATTTCCATACCTATTTACTAACAAAGGTTAGCTTCTCTTTGATTTAAATTTCGAGGATAAAATTTTTCTAAGGAGGATAGAGTGTCATAGCTACTACCTATTTATTTAATTTTTTTTCTCATTTTGTCTCTCTAATATATATAATATATATATGTATTTAATGATTTAGGGTTTATGCAAATTTCCAATTGCAAAAAGGAACTAGTTATATGTAAATTTCTGTTTTTAGAAAGGGCCTTGTGCAAATTTACCCAAAACCCATGGGAAGAAGGAGGAAATCAGCAGCAGAACATGAGTCATGGACCATCTGGTTCCTCCTCCCTCCATCTTCATTTCCAAGGGAGGAGATGGAAATCTCTCATCTCCTCTTGCATTTCCAACATATTTAAACCATTCTCTACTTAAATCCCTCAAGAGGAACTATTCATCCAGAACCCAAACCCCTGCCACTGCTATTTCTACTGTTACTGCTGTTAATGTTACTGCCGCAGCTACCGCCGCAAGCCGCCGCTGCCACCGCCGCAAGCCTCCGCCGCAAGCCCCGCTACCACCGCCGCTACCGCCGCTGCTACCACTGCAGTTACTGCTGCTGCTGTTGTTACTGCCGCTGCTGTCGAAGCCGCACGCCGCCAACGCCGGCGCCGACACCGACGAACCGCGCAGGCGAACGCCGCCGCCTCCTCGCCGGACACGACCACTACAATATCTATTCCTTCTTCTTCTTCCAAGGAAATACTACAATATCTATTCCTTCTTCTACAAGCTAAGATATAGGAATTTCATTGGAATTGTTTGATATAACATGGATTATATTCAGTTACTGAAATACTATACGAACTCTAGCAAATACAAGATTCGGATAATAAAATTTAGATTTGAACTATGTTAGAAATATTGATGATTCAAGTGATAAGTACATTGATTTCATGAAAGAATAGAAGTTTTTATTAAGGAAATATATAATTATAGACGTATATAGGACTTACACCCACAAAGACATGATTGAGGTAGAAGCAATTACATACATTTGAATTTGCATAAAGGATCTAGAATTGATTTATGCTATCTGTGTTATGTGTAGAAGTATATAAATGAATTCAGCTATATATATATATATATATATATATCAATTGATTGTTCTTAATTATTGCATTTTTGTATAATACTAACATTGTCGTTGAGTTTGAACTTTTGTAGTTTATACTACACGAAGCATAGAACTGCTAGCACTAAGGTATGATTTCCCAAAAGTAAGAATATGGTTTCTATTTTATGGAGTTATATTAATTGCGTGTATTCCGGTGTTGAGAGTTGCTCCACCGAAGGGGTCGGCGAGCCCGAGAATGCTACGGAGGGTTGCTCCGGGTGGATATTATAAACTGTTAAAATTTTGGGAGCCGAAATACAAAGGGAACTCTGCCAAAAATTTTAAGAATTCCGGGAGTTAACCAATATTTTGATATTCCGAAATATCACCGGCATTCCAATACTCTAAATCCTAGATTCACACACCACGGACCACTAGAGATTATATTTTAAATTAGGAAGCAACTAGTGAAGGTCTAGGATACCTAGGACACAGACACGAGGTAATTAATCCAAACTATCTGATAATCTGCTCTGTGTAAGTCGATATCCTTGAAACTGTGTGGATGACTAAATACTTGTACTCAAGGTTATATATGTAACTCGCATCATCCTGGACATGCATTCTTTTGAATAATGGTTAAGTTAAGACAATACCAGAGAAGAGACTCGAACAATAAAAAAGTAGAATAAGGAATGATTGTAGATCTAGGCTAGAAGCATTGGGCGGGGGAGAACAGCATAAATGACCACCTACGAAATTCTACCACATAATTTTAAGTCTGGCTGAATTCAGCGGTTTAGGCTCTCAAGCAAGGCCTTACGAAGTGAGCGGGTGAGGCTTAGCTCACTTTATATTGCCCATAAGGGGCTGGGCCGGATCATAATCCCGTGTCATCCTATTCAAGTCACCCTAATTATAAGTGCACCCTTTTCGATCCAAAAGAAAAAACCATCGAATGGGTGGATTCAAGATTGGCCCAAAAGGGGCTAGGCCGAATTTATAACCCCGTGCCCTTCTATTCAAGTCACCGATTAAAAACACACATATTTTGAATTATAATAGTCGAATAGGTGAATTCAATATTAAGCCATGATGGCAGGGCCGGATTCTAAGCACCGTGCCATTCAAGTCACCACATAATCCTTCACAACGGGATTTGTTGGCGGAAAACTAGGTGAAGTGGTTATTTAAAGTTTGTTCTCTAAATTGCATCATTATTTAGAAAATTGTTTGTGTATTGTGGTAGTGACATAGGATTGTGATGTTGAATTATTTAGACACTATAGGAATATTAAATTAGGAGTTATTCAAGTCATGAAGACCATATTATGTTTACTCTCTTACTTCTTTTAATTATTATTATTCTTTCACTCTAATATCATATCTTTCATTTGTTTACCGTTCTTGGCCGAGGACTTGCTTGTCATTCTGACGACCTAGTATTGCTCACTAGGAATTGAAGAAGGAAATGAGAAAACGCTACCTCTCTACAACGTAGACGAGATCGAGGGGTAATCAGCAAGTGATTTCAGGAAGCCTAGTACCTAGTAGTTGCAACTGTGATCATGTAACTTTAACAAGAAGCTGTTGTAAAGACTTATCTAGTTGTATATAAATCAGAGTGATATAGTTTAGATGTAATTGCCTAATTACTTTAGCATGACTTGCATTTTATTCTAAAAGACTTACAGGCGACAATCGCTGATACGAATGTGATAGTATTCGTATGGGGTGTAGCCTGGGGATGCAGGTACGTACCCGACTCACCGTATCTTGGAAAGCGGAGCGTGACATGACCAATGAGGTTAAGACACATATTACAACATTTGCAAATAAGTCCCTAAATTTTGGATATTTGCACAAATACATGAAATGATACAAAATTTATGGAGGAATTGGTGTTTGGTGTTTTGTAGGGTGAGGGGGTGTTGTGTGTTTTGCATGGGCAAAATTAAATGGGTATTGAAATTAAATTGGGATTAAAATGGGATTAGTCAAAGTTGGTATCCCCAATTTAATTAAAATAAAATGTCATATTCTCTTAAATTAAATGGGGGCACATGGGATCTCAATTGGGAGTGACACAAAGGTCATGAATGGTGTAGGCTTGGTGTCAGTCTTGGACCCTTTAATTGGTCCGGCTCAATGGGTTGAGTTGGTATCTCAAAATTGATGGCAACGACACAGGTGCGCGGCACGGGATTAAATAATGGATTCCGGTTACGAAAAATTGTGCAATTAAATTAGAGCACAAGAAATTATGATTTTGAGTGACGGAAAAGTCCAGCGCCTAAATTGGCGTGTCAAGTCTCGAATGCAATAACTTGTTGGAAATTATGGGCTAATGTTGGGCTCCGAATATTTCAACAACGGTAGGGCGCGCCAAGTGTTTAATTAAAGAATCAGACTTTTGCATCCTAAATTCTAAACCTCAATCATCTGCTGCTAAACCAAAATTTTCTAACCCATAACCAGACTATCTATAAAAATAAATGAGGGGGTTTACAGATATTGTTTCTATTATTGTTATTATATATTTTGAATGTATAGTTAGACTTCCTTCATATCTTCTCGTGCTTTAGAATTGTGATTGAGTTTTATGTTGAGATATTGTTGGCAGATTTTATATTATGGTGAGATGTTTAGATAGTATAGTTGACCAAGACAACATTCTACTGTCGATGTTGCAGCGTAGGCTGGGCGTTGTTCCCGACTTGCATCCATACACCATGTGCGGGTCGTGACATATGGTGAAGAAGTGACAAAACATTCCATGCTAGAGAAAACATTCACCATATTTCATGCGACTAATATGACCCTACAACAAACGTATAGGAAGAAAAATTTTAAGAAGTATTCCGAACTCATTGTTGTCTTACTTGTGGCCGAGAACATAATGAGTTATTAATCAAAAACCACACTAGTAGACCAACTGGATCTTCAACAATTCCAGCTGAAGTGAATGCGATAGTGCTCAAAAAAATGTGACCAATACTAGGGGTCGAGAAAATCACAGAGGTATAGGGCATGGACGTCATGAAAGCCAAATAAATGGCTACAATCCGGATCCAAGGAATGATACACAGTTCAAAAATAAGAGATTTAATCCTCGAAGAAACAATGCCCAAATTCTCAATCAAGCTGCTCCAACTGATATTTGTAAACGTTATGGAAGAGTTGTTCATTGGATTCAAAACTGTCGTACCTCACAAAATAAAGTGGACGAGTATGAAGCCTCAAACGGTGTGGAGACTAATCTCATGGAGGGTACAACACACATGGAATTTAATGATTTCTTCCAAGATAAGGATAAAAATGCAATTTCGGAAGACCAGTTCAACGCCATGATAGGCGAAGTCAATGAATAGTTATTGTATGCTTATCTAAGTTTATTTACTTTCTACTTTGAATAAATTGGTCATTATATGATAAATAGTCTAGGTAGTTTACTTTCTTTGAAGCAGTTTCATTTATATTTAGATCAAGTTGTAATAATTGGCAATATGTCAAGTTTAACCATTTAGTAGCATATTAATATATTATTAATTTTTGTTTTTGAAAGGTATGGACAATGATGATGTCATATGCTTGATAGATAGTACAACAAATCACACTATATTGAAAACTAGAAAGTTTTTCACAACATATGCCTCAAACACTGCCAAGGTGACCACCATTATTGGACCCGTCCAGATTATAGAAGGTTATGGTAAGACCGATGTTGTGTTGCCAAATGGAACATACTTAGTCATTCGAAATGCATTATTCTCTAGTAGATCTAATAGAAATCTACTCAGCTTTAGAGATATTCAAATGAACGGGTTTCATGTTGAAACCATGAACGATGATAGCAAAGAGTATATTTGTATCACCTATAATGTTGGAAGCAATAAGCTCACATTAGAAAAGTGCAAGTTAATCTCCTCGGGGCTATATAAAACTAATCTGAAGGTAGTGGAATCTCACCCCATCACTATCAAACGGATAAAGGATCCAAGAAATCTAATCCTTTGGGATGACAAATTGGGTCATTCAGGATAGACTATGTTGAGAAAGGTCATCAACAATACCAATGGACATAATTTATCATACCAAAGTTTTTCCTTTCCTACTGAACATTTGTGTGTAGCTTGTTCACATGATAAACTCATTATAAGACCTTCACTTCTCAAAATAGCTTCTGAATCACCATAATTTCTTCAGAGAATCCAATATGATATTTGCGGACCAATTGATCCTGCTAGCGGACCTTTTATGTATTTTATAGTTCTAATAGATGCTTCTAGTCGATGGTCAAATGTGTTCTTACTCTCATCTAAAAATTTTGCCTTCTCCAACCTACTTTCTCAGTTGATTAAGCTGAAGACTAATTTTCCTGACCAACATGTTAGAACAATTTGACTTGATAATGCAGCTGAGTTCACTTCCCGTACTTTTGATGATTATTGTGCTTCCTTAGAAATAGAAGTTGAACATTATGTCCCTCATGTTCATATCCAAAATGGTTTAGCAGAGTCTTTGATTAAGTATTTTCAGCACATAGCAAGGCAATTACTCATGCAATCAAACTTACCCATTTCAGCTTGGGGACATGCCATATTACATGCTGTTAAATTGATCATTGTTAGGCCAACTGCATATCATAAATTTTCACCATCACAACTTGTGACAGGCCATCAACCTAACATCTCTCATTTGTGTAAATTTGGTTGTGCTGTTTATGTTCCTATTTTCCCTTCCCAGTGCTCTAAAATGGGACCTCAGCGCCGTGTAAGAATTTATATTGGTTTTAATTCGCCCTCAATCATTAGATATTTGGAACCTTTAACCGGTGATATTTTTACTTCTAGATTCGCAGACTGCCATTTTGATGAGACTAAATTCCCGTCGTTAGGGGAAGATAGGAAAGAAAAGAATGTTCTTACAGAACCATTCGCCACAAATAAATTGCATAAATTATCATGGGATAATCCAACTCCGTCTCATCTAGATCCTCGTATTAATTAATATAAAAATGAGGTACGAAGGATATTGCATCTACAGGAGAGTGCAAATCAAATGTCAGATGCATTTACTGATGCAACTAAAGTGATTAAATCACATGTGCCCACTGCAAATGCGCCAGCTCGAATTGATATCCCTATAGGAAAAAATAGCAGAGTGGCTAATGAATCTACTACACGCCAGAAGCGTGGTAGACCTATAGGTTCGAAGGACTTAGTCCATAGAAAGAGAAAATGTCCAAGTAACGCTCTTAAGGAGGTTACACATAACGCTCAAGAAGAGGTTATGAATGACAGATCTATACTCTCTGAAAATCCAGAAGATGTTATTGTCTTAGAAAAGGCACAAGCCCAAGAGGAGGCTCAGGTACCTGAAAGCAAAGAGATCTCTATGTTTTATACATATACAAGAGAGGTATGGGATCGCAAAGACATAACAATAGATGAGATATTCTCATTCTTAGTAGCTACTGAAATATCTAAGGGCATTGATGACACTGAACCACGTAGCATCGATAAATATCGACAAAGAAAAGATTGGCCAAAATGGAAGGATGTTATTCAAGCAAAATTGGATTCCCTTACTAAACGTGGAGTGTTCGAACCTATAGTATAAACACCAAAAGACGTCAAACCGGTAGGTTACAAGTGGGTGTTTGTAAGAAAGCGAAATAAAAATAATGAAATCGCTCGATTTAAGGCACGATTAGTGGCACGAGGGTTTTCTCAGAGACCCGGGATTGATTACGAAGAGACGTATTCTTCCGTAATGGATGCAACAACGTTCCGTTATTTAATAAGTCTGACAGTTGAGAAAAAGCTGGACATGAGACTTATGGACGTTGTAACAGCCTATCTATATGGTGATTTAGATAGCGATATCTATATGAAAATTCCAGATGGATTTAACCTACCCAGATTAAAAGCTAAGAACATGCATTCCATAAAGCTAAGACGTTCATTGTACGGCTTGAAACAATCCGGAAGGATGTGGTACAATCGTCTTAGTGAATATATGAAAAAGGAGGGATATGGGAATAATCCTATATGCCCATGTGTCTTTATAGAGAAATCTAATGAGGGTTTCGCTATAGTTGTAGTATATGTCGATGACATAAACTTGATTGAGACAAGACATGAAATTAATGAGACTGCAAACTACCTGAAAAAGGAGTTCGAGATGAAAGATCTCGGAGACACGAAATATTATCTCGGATTACAAATTGAGCTTTGCACTAATAAAATTTTAGTGCATCAATCCAAATACACAAAAAATATATTGAAACAGTTTAATATGGATAAAGCTCATCCCCTTAACACACCAATGGTTGTTCGATCTTTAGATATCAATAAAGATATATATCATCCTAAGGACGACAATGAAATGATGCTAGGGCCCGAATTACCGTACCTTAGTGCCATTAGGGCATTAATGTATCTATCACAATGTACAAGGCCAGACATATCATTATCTGTCAATCTGTTGGCTAGATATAGCTCGACGCCAACCCGCAGACATTGGAATGACATTAAGCATGTGATGAGATATCTTCGTGGAACTACCGACATGAGATTATTTTATACTTGTGGTTTATCTGACATTGCGAATCTAGTTGGCTTTGCAGATTCAAGTTATTTATCTGATCCCCATAAAGGTCGTTCACAAACTGGATGTGTTTTTAATAGCAATGCAACTATTTCTTGACGTTCAACAAAACAGACAATGGTTGCTACTCTTCAAATCACTCAGAAATATTGGCTCTCCATGAAGCAAGTAGAGAATGTATTTGACTGAGATCGTTGATTCAACACATTCGTAGCTCCTTTCTCCTACCACGGATACTCCAACTGTTATTCATAAGGATAATGCAGCATGTATTGCACAAATTCAAGGTGGATTCATTAAAGGAGACATGACCAAGCACATATCACCGAAGTTTTTCTCTACTCATGAGTTTCAGAAGAACTTTGATATTGACGTCCAACAAGTTCGCTCAAGTGATAATCTTGCAAACTTGTTCACCAAATCGTTCCCAAAGTCGACTTTTCAGAAACTAGTTCATGGAATTGGAATGCAACATCTTCATCAGCTGATTGTTCAGGATCAACATCATCAGGGGGAGTGATTATTTTCATTGGGAGTTACATTTTGTATGGACTATAAGGCGTTGTACTCTTTTTTCTTAGTCATGGATTTTTTTTCCATTATATTTTTTCTGACAAAGTTTTAATGAGGCAACATTAAGCATGTCCAACACCTATCTAAGTCATCCTAAAGATTGTACTCTTTTCTTTTGTACATGTTTTGTCCTAATGAATTTTTCTGACAAAGTTTTAACGAGACAATAGGTTTAGAGATGATGGTCATCCAAAGAGGACATGTTACAACGTGGGTTACTAAAGGATTGGATTTTCACTTTGTTTTTATTTCCACATTGATTAAAAATTAATATTACATCTTTATTGGATTATATAAATAAAATTTTTACCTTCCACTATACGATTATATTAATAAAAGATTTTCTCTACTAATTTTTTTTACGTTTATTCTAACCGATACTACATATTTTACAACTTTTTCAAAGTCTAAAAAAACCCCGTTGAAGTACAATAAACTAACTCAATCTATGAAAGAGTGCCAAATTTTTACTTGACCAAATCCTCGCAGGGAGAGGGAGGCCATTCCATTGTCCAACTACTGAAATCACATGCTGCATGAGTAAGCATACTTTAATCTCCTCTGTGAACCAAAATTGGTGTAGATGTGATCTCTCAATAATTAATGGACAAAAGAGACCTCTAATAGTCGATTGTCGATAAGCAACTGCACTCCTTCTCGGCCTCTTTTGTAGGATCTTGATAAAGTCACTAGAAAAATAATTTATGATAGTCTAAATTTTTATCATTGATAATTATATAGTTATTATTTAAAAAATTATTTATCGGACTGTTCATTTGTAATTGATTTTTTCTATAATCAGGACTATCAAAATTTTGACCGTCCTACCAATTGGAAGGACTGTCAAAATTTTAACAGTCATAATTTTTTTTTTAGAATTGTCAAAATTTGGACAGTCCTACCGTCGATCAAAATTTTGAGGTAACACGAGGACGGAGTTGCGTGGAGGTCGAAAGAGGGGGAGGAGGCGGAGGAGGTGGCGGGAGGCGGGGGAGGAGGCGGAGACACGCGCACGGGGGCGGCGGCGAGGCATAGGCGCACGCGCTCGCGCGCCTCCGCTGCTGCTGTTGCTGCTGTCGCTTCTGCTGTTGTTGCCGCCGCCGTCGCCGCGAGGCATAGTCGTATCCCTCCGCGAACGCATGCCTCCGTTGCGCGCAGCCTCCGCACGCTGTTTCTTCTTCTTCATCGCCTTCGTGACGGAGCCGATGGAAAGGTACTTGAGGTGCGGCTCAGCAGCGGCAAAGCGGTCGATGGCGAGGTCAACGACGCGAATATGCGAAAAATTGCGAGAGGAGGGAGGAAGAGAGGCCGGAGGGGGTGAGGGTGGGGGAGGAGCAGGAGGAGAAAGGTGAAGAGGGTGGACAATCCAGTAAATTTTGGACTAACCTGAGTAAAAAAAATTTCTAACTGAACTATCATCAATACTGGACTAGTGCCAAGTCAGTGCCTTTATCAAGAGCCTTTTTGTAGTATTCCAATTTCCATGCATCAAGCAGTTCATTTAGGCCGAGGGAAATTTACCACATTAATACTCAACAACACTTTACTAAATGAATTATTTCAATCATTTTCCCATTAAGTCCTGCCATGTTTCACACTGGCAAATTTTTTTTTGTTAGCCGTTCATCTTGCTAATATATCGTAGTATTGATCCAGGTTGTACATATTTGAATATTGTGTAATATTTTTTCCCTCTCATATTCTTGTTAGCTTCTGTACAGTAACCTCTTCTATATTTTTATGTTTATTATACGGTTTTTTTTTTCTTTAATAATTATACTATTTTTTTTTATATTTTATGTTTATTATACGAATCTTCTTTATGTTTTATATTTTATGTAAAGTGTTATTACACTAACAATCCTTAAAACATAAAGCATAAGGAAGGTTCGATCATCCGTATAATAATTTTGAAAGTCCATGTAATAAACATAAAACATATAGTAGGTTAGTGTAAATAATCTATATATTTATAAATACAAACTCATTAATGTCAAACTATCACTTCTAAATATTATTTTGTACCATTTTTATGTACCAAAAATTTGTTGTCATTCTAATAAAAATATGAGAAATTTTGAGTCCCCCCCGCGCGCGCACGCGCGCACACACACACACTTGTTTTATCATAATTCAATGTGCACCTCACCGAATTACCATAATGCATAAAGAAATTCACTTTTAACGAAAACGGTCAATGACTAACAGTCAACTCCTTTGACCCCCCATTTATGACTAAAATACCCTCAAATAAGTGAGGTACACCTTGAATTATGACCAAAATATCTTAAAATAAGTGGGATGCACTTTGAATTATGCTAAAATAAGTGCAACTCAAAAATTTTCTTTTTATTTATGTTGGTTAAAGAAGTTGACTGTTAGTCATTGTCAGTTTTGGTTAAAAGAGGAGAGTTTCATACATTATAATAATTCGGTGGGATACACCTTGAATTATAATAAAACAAGTGAGAAACAACTCAAAATTTATTTAAAAATATTTATTTGATTCAAAATTATATATACCAAGTTAGCACACCAACAATCAATGACATCAACAAAAATAAAAAGCTAGAGTACTAACAAAAAAGAGAGAGACTAAATTACAACTTGATACCAGGGTGGCGCGTCCGACGGAGGAGGTGCAGGTCGAAGGAGGGAAGAGAGGTCGGAGAAAATGGATGAGGGCATTTTGTTTTTTGTTTTTTCGTTTATTGTTTAATTTTTTAAACGAAAAATCTAACGGTGAGTGACAGAGGGTATCAAGTTTAAAACATTAGTTGAGAGATGGTATTAAGTTAGCATATATCAAAGTTCAATGTATCAAGTTGAACATTTGAAATAGTTGAGGATATCAAGTTGTAATATAGCAAAAAAAAAAAGAAAATCCACCGAACCTAATGGATATTCAAAGAATATATAAACGTACATTAGGTATATACTATGCTTAAAGTCACGTCATGTGAAAATAATACATTATCTTTGTATACGTGAGATTGTATTGTTGTTATTCTTAGTAACTTTTATGTCACACTCTCAATCAAACCCTCTCCCATAGGTTCCTCTTCCACTCTATTTACGAAAGGCCATAGAATAATTATCCATTTACAATGAAATTGTCCAAATTCCTCTCCCATTGTTTTTTCACTACCCCCACTTTCTTTGAGACAGTTAATAAAAAATAATCATCACCCACCTCTTATTTTCTTAATCACTTCCCTCTCTCTCCTCCTCCTTTTCAATAGCCAGCTCAATTCCAGCGATTCCTCCATTGTTCCCTTCAAATTTTCTCACATGGCCACTTCTTCTTCTTCTTTTGAGTCCGATTGGGACCCTAATTGTATCTGAACAATCAAACCAAGGTATCTATTTGGCCAGTCATGGAACTCCATTCATTTTGTCTTCCTACAATAGAAATTTTATGTGTAACTTGTAGAAGTTGTGAGGGTTTGCAACTCTTTGCTGAATAATTGGCTAAAGAGCGCTCATTTGATGACTCATGGAGCGGATTTGATTGATAACATTACTAATTAGTTTGTAAGTTTGAGATCCTTAGTGTTACCACTGATGATAGTCTTGTTCAGAACAACGGAAGTTACTGAAATAGCAATTTGTCATACATAGTTGAGCATTTTTAGTTATTAATGCACTATACTTTTGCCATTTCTTGCATGTTAACCCCACTTAGTCGACTTTGATTTGGTTTCGACCTACGAAGTAACCTTGATGATATATTGTACTATAGTTTCATCCTAATATGTGAATGTGTGGCTTTTTGCTCTTTGAGGCATATTATGATTTGGTTATGGATGAAAATGCCTATGCCTATGCCTATGCCTATGCCTATGCCTATGCATTTGTAGTCATATTATGAGTCGGGTATATTGCTAATAGCATTTTGGAAATAGTATTGGGAGGTTCTGTAAAGAGACAAGGAACTGGAGTTTCAGAAAAATCAAAATGGGTTCGAGTTTCTTCGTCTCCTATTTGGAGCATGTTTGGGAGTTAAGAAGTGGAGTTTCATGCAACCCCAAAAGGCCGTCCAAACTTTCAAAAGTTAGGTTATTTGGAGTTTGGAGGCCTAACCCCACCAATGCCTAGATTTCTTTCCCAAACTCTGTTCCCAAATGAGGCCTTAGAAGGTTGAGGTGGTTAGCAACCCGTTATAAACATGATCTTAAGGAGCCACTTTTGTATTGAAGTTGTGCTCCACAGCCGACCATCTTAATATGAAAAGGCTAATTGAGGATCAATGTGGCATCACTGAAGCATTTTATATTCAGCTGCTTTAGGAGTTCATTTCTGAAATCTTTTCCGGAAGAGACAATGTAGAGATAGAGATTCATGTAAGCTATCTGCAGAAAACTGCTAGGCTGCTGATAGCATGCACTTCTTGATGTACATTTTTGGAGATAGATCAACTCAGATAAAGCTACAACAGGCAAGCCCATTCGTAAGCTAAGCTTGCACGCGTGAAGGTTTTGAGTAACTGCAGAGGAACCAATGATCTATCATCTATCTAGTAGTTTGAATGGTGTAGGAAGAAGAAGTGTGTACAATCCTCCTTGGTAGTGTTCTTTGCTAACTCTACTTGAGCTCCCAAGCTTGAGCTCCTACTTTAGTAGAAAGCAGAAGAGGGAATGGGCTTATTTTGGAATGGTGGAAAAAGGAATTATGATTTATGAATTTTGGGAAGGAGAAGTGGAGAAGAAGAAGTGTAGTGGGATGAAAAGAATGAAGGGGTGGGGGGTTTAATAGGTGTTGTGTAGCTTCTCATGCAAGTCCTCCCCCCCCCCCCCCCCCCCCCCTCCTTCCGATCTTTGTTTGAAGAGGTGGGAAATTTTTTACAAGTTTAACCCTAAATTTTTATCATGAAGAGGTGGGATTAAAAGTATCTAGATATTTCCTAATCCAAGATTAACCCTAATATAATACTAATCCTCCATTAACCTAAACCAAGGTTAACTCTATACTTAATACTAATTAGGATTAATTAACTAATTACTAATTAGAAATTAATTAATCCTAACAATAACAAATAAATAATTATAAATAATTTTTTTTTAAAAGTGGAGGTTACAAAAATCCCTCCAAAGTGGAGCCAAAAGCTTGAAAGCTCAAGGAGGTTGTGTCACGTCCCAGTCCCAAAATACTAAGGGACTAGCCACGTGGCAATGACCAGCATCACAACTCCAATGGACAAACCCAATTTAATGGACCCGTTAGAGTGCACTTAAGCTGTAATATATATACATATAAAGGTCTACAACACTTCTCACAGTTTATATTTCTAATTTCATCCACAAATAAGAATCACAATACAAAGGGATAGTCTAGTCACAAGAATAATAAAAATGAAACTATCCATCAACAAGGAAAGTAAAAGAAATGTCGCAGGGAACAACCCGTCATCAAAATAATGAAAAGAAAAATAACCCAAGTATATCTGTCCAGTAGTCACTAAGCCAAGTCCAATGTCTAAAGAGCACTAAGCATAAATAAATAAAGAAATAGCAGAGTGCTCAAGAGAAGTCATCCGGCACAACCTCGTCCTCTGGTACAAGTACTGCTCCAAAGTTAGCTCATGTCCCGTAAACCTCGGGGTAGCTCTCCTCGTCCATACATGGGGACAATCTGGATCCAGATCCTCAGGAGACATAGCAAGGTACAATAAACACTCAAACCAATGTAACTGTAAATAATAAACAGTGTGCTCAGGGTACCTATCATAACTAACTAAGTAAATGCAATTGAGAACGTACTCGTCCGTTAAACCACCGGGGCCTGTAGGTCTCATAGATTCGATAGTAGCACGTAGTAGTAATAAGTATGTACAGATCCTGTCAAGGTACCTGCAGCACTATAGGGCCCGAAGCGCACGCAACGGTAGCACGTATTGTGTGGTAGCCCAACGGTACGGTAGATTCTTCCCGATCCCCGTGTATCTTGCGTCTCATGTCCATAACACACAAGACAAGTACTAATTATGTCTCGTGTCAAGAAAGATGATTCAATCAAGTCAACTAATCACATATCACGAGTCCTGTCCTAACACAGAAGCCGGAATTCTCGAATATCTCAAGTAAGGCTTCTGTACATGAGGGTCGTGTAAAGTGTCCTAAGGTATATCGTGCAAGAGTTGCACGTATAGGGTATACGATGACAATGCAGTCTAACGATACCCGATTCCGCGTACGGAAGTCGGCACCCGAATACACTTCGGACGCTAAGTATCGTAACGGTCCTAGGGTCACAACAAGTACAAGCAAAGAACTAGAAATAGAATCAATAACTGGTTGTAGCAATAAGCACAAAATACTGGAACAAAGGCAATGTACACTTGCATGCTGCCTGCTGCCACGATACTGTCTGACTGGTGTCCTCAACCGAAGGTGCAACAAATCCAAGTTATCCTATTATAACATGTTCTAATCAATACACCATCTAATGTGATTAACATAAAAGAATATGATTGTTCGCACAACGTCAACTAATGTGGTGACGTTCATGCCAACGATCCAACATTTACGGGTCATGGGCCAACGTACCAATAACCACGTACCGTAGCACTGTCTAGTACGTTGTAGGGTCTCGTTCATTGTGTTTTCTTACGTTTATATAGGCACCTACATGAGTTCCGACACGCGTAATCCTTTATATACGCAGATACGACATAATGTCCTGAAACTCGTAACAACGCTAAACTATATCTCGAATATGCATGTCGACTCTGAAACACGCATGTCGACATCCATTAATATTGAATTAATTCTGGAATATATATTTATTTAGTGAAAAAATATCGAAACATGCGCCGTTGCACGCACAAAGTTCCGTTGCGCGTCAACTAGGTGTTCTAACTACTTTGGCAACTAGTTTGTGCATGCAAGGTTGCCAACTTGCATGAAAGATTCATTTAACATATAAAATATAATAATTAATATTCTAGAAATTCATATTTAAATAATAAAATAGCAACATCTATCAAAACTAGGTTATTAGGGTTTACACATTGCCATGTATTGGTTTCCGTGTCATCAAAGAGTAGTTTTTATGTAAAAATTATGGTTTCTCATACATAGGATTTCCTCGTTGTCATCTAATCATATTTTTGGGTTCATACAAGGGTTTTCACATGGAAAAATAAATATTAAAAAGAAATTACAAAACTTACGTGTTCTTGATTACGACAGAGCTTCTTCTTGCGACACAGACCTTTTAGAGCGTCAAACGGACTCCAACCTTCACGAAACTTGAGGGGACTCTTGGGGGCTCTTGTGGGCTTCAAGTATGATGTAAATCTAGGGTTTTGTGGGACTTTTGTTGCTCTTTACACAATAAAATAGTTGCTGCCACCAACAACAGTTTTTGTGTCCAAAAGGGGTGGCCGAACCTTCTAGGGGTGGTCGAACACCTTGGGGACTTGTGTGGGGGTTGAGGGATGATGGAAAACTGAAGTAGAGAGGGAGAGGGAGGCTGCATAATTTCGTGGGAAGGAGGAGGAGGCTGAAAAAGGGGCGGCCACAACAGGGGGAGGAAGTTAGGGTTAGGGTTTTGAGGGGGAGGAAGTTATGGACGCAGTGTACCAGATTCTGAGATACTTGAAGGGTGCCCCCGGAAATGTGATGATATTTAGGAAGAATGATCACGTGAGCATCGAGGGCTACTGTGAATCTGACTGGGCTAGCTGTGCTGATGACAGGAGATCTACCTCAGGCTATTGCATATTTGTATGAGGCAACTTGGTCTCTTGGAGGAGTAAGAAATAGTCAGTGGTGGCCAGATCGACAGCTGAAGCGAAGTACAGAGCTATAGCCTTGGGAGTTGCAGAGTTGCTATGGCTGAAGAGTATGCTGGTGGAGCTAAAGCTGGATCAAGGAGCCAAGATGAAGTTGTGGTATGACAACCAGCCAGCCATCAGTATCGCCAACAATCCAGTGCAGCATGATAGGACCAAACACATTGAGATCGATGGGTTCTTCATCAAGGAAAAGTTGGACAGCGGACTACTGGAGCTAGGTCACGTTCCAACCAAGGATCAGGTAGCAGACAGTCTGACCAAGGGACTTAGCTCTGTAGATATGATTAGAGGATGTGACAAGATGGGCTTAGTGAATATCTTTCGTCCATCTTGAGGAGGAGTGTTGGTATATTAGAATGTATTAGTAGATTTTATGTAAGATTGAGGGTTGTAAAACTATATATATATATATATATATATATATATATATATAGCCAAGAGATTATTAATGAAAAATAGAACTCCAAAATATTCTACAGTTATGTCAGAAACCAAACTGTTGTGGGGAGGAGTGTGGGTCGGGCGGGGGTGTTGGGGTTGAGGGGAGGGACCCAGTTCTTTCTTCAAATACGATGGCTTCTATTTATACTGTATGTACATTGATGGAGTTTGTATGCTTCATTCCACTAGTTAGTATTTCTCAAAAGGGGGAAGGCATGAGGTGAAGCACTGGACTTCTTAGTGATGTAACCGTAAGCCTTGTAATTTTTTCTTATTTAGTTTCAAGAACTGCAAATTTATAAAGAAAGTAGGGAAATTAACTTAAATAGAACATCATTATACTGCAGTCAAACAACTTTCTGTAGTACATCTTATACACCCAAAGCAAATTATATGAGTTTGTAAACTGTATACCATAGTGGAAAGCCATAACCATAACCAAAAGAAATTAGTACAATGCTTACCTTTTTGACTTTGCCATTAGAAATTATGAAGTATTCTCTCTTAAGTTTATGGGACACTTTTCTCACCTAAAAGGCGTTTTACGGAGCTTGAATGTACAGGTAGTTTGGATAGCAGTTATATTTCGTCTGGGACTCCATTTGGTGCCAAACGCAAGGGGCGAGCCGAATGGTTTCTATTCTGGATGGACCTTTTTTTTTTCCTGAGACGTGCCATTCATTTCGGGCCTCAAGTGGGCATTTCTGGAAAGACGGGAAAGCTAGCCCAATGAGCATTCTAGAAATGGGTGTTTGAGAAAACGTGCATCTCCCAAACTGTAATCCAAACTAAGCCAGGTGTTGTTTGGTTGAAATTTTGGAGGCTTGGGAATGGATTTTGAGTTCCTTACCTATGTTTGGTAAGTCTGGGATTGAGAATGTGTGTGTGTGTGTGTGTGTGTGTGATGGGTTGGTTGAATATGGGGGGCTTCAGTTACCCACAGCTATGGGAAAGTAACCCAAACCCCCTTGGGAATTTTTTTTCCTGGAAATGTTGGTAGGGTTCATTAATTACAATTTTTTTTTGGACGGTAATACCCTCAATGACACCAGTTAAGTTTAACATTAGCATCATGAAATTAATGAAAGGGTGTTTGCGGAAAATTAATGAAAGGGTGTTTGCGGAAAATTAAACAAATTAAGATTCACATTCCTGTCTTGACCAAATATGGAAATGGGAAAATTTAGTTAAGACTGAATATTCTCAACCTAACCAAACATGGGTATGTGAATGTTGAATTCATTTCCCATGGAAAAGCAATGGAAAGTGGATTCTTAGGAATACCAAACCTTCATCCAAACGCCACCAATGTTTGAAACATATGCCTCTTGAAGCCAAAAGTCAGGTAGAAACATCTCTGAATGATTACCCTCGAAATGCTTTGAGGTGAGCCTCATTTGTAGTTATTATTTAGCACTGCTACTAAGTCAATGTTGTACTGATCTCAGTTTAATTTGTCTCTTGTTGATTTTGTTAAACCTGTACTATATATACGTGTTAACAGCTGTTTCATTTGTCTTACCACAGACATGGACCAGTGACGAGTATCTAGGTTAACAAGAGTATCACTGTGCTCTGGAATAACATAATTCCAGTTACAGCATGGAACAGAGAAACGCATTGTGTACTCATCAAATGCTTGATTTGCAACCAGCACAAGGCCTCAGTCATCATCATCGTGATCAATACATTTTTCCAGGAAACCTAGCTGATTATGCAAATCTATACACAAACCAAACTATACAACCAGTGTTGTCAGCTGCAGCGAATGCTTCAGACCTTGGTCTCCAGTTTAAGGACTATCATGATAGCGGTATGTTCTACGGAAACCACTATAATAGTAGTCAAAACTTCCATCCTATCTGGAATCTCGGACCAGCTGCTCCTGCTCCTGCTACTTCCAACTTTATTTATCCTTATATGGTTCCTACATCACCAAGCAGAAATTTCCCAATCCCTTGGAACAATGAATCTATTGACTGCTTGCCGTCATCCTACAATCAAAGAGAGAGAGGAATTACTATGGATGAGTTTGGCAGGAATAACCAATCTATTGATACCACAATATCTAGCAAAAGAAAGAATGCAGAAGCACCAGAAGAAAACCATTTCAATATGATTGGGATAAGAAGCTCTAGTTCACCGCATTTATTTTTTCCCTCGAACTCTCTGTTGCCACAGTTGGAGCAGTCATATGTATTGGGATCCAATTGGGTGGATGCCACAAAAAATGCTCCTCCTGAGTACCAAGGTAGAGAGATTATACAAAATACAGATGGGTCTCATAGAAGTGCAGGGTGCAGATCCAGTGCCATTGGCCTTCAGCCAGGGCCTGCAAGCTTTCCTCATCATAATTATGTGCTTCGAGGGATTCATAGGGGCCAACCCTTGCAAGTAGATGGCAGTATGTGGTCGTCACAGTTTCATATTGGGAACTACATTGGTCATTCCAGTTGGAACTATCCTGATCCAAGTCTGCATGGTAGGCACTTGACCTATCACATGATGCTGTAGTTCTTTTCTTGACTTTTAGTTACCAACGTTTGCTTAGAGTAAATTATTATAGCAAGGAAACTATTCAGAAATTCCTCTATATTCTAGGTATGGAGGAAACTTGGAAAACTATTATCTAACAACAATTTGGACCAATTGATGAAGCACAATTAAAACTTTCTTTCAAATGATAGGGTTATTCTTGCTTGTTTCAGCTGGACCTTAGATTGTTATGGATGGTTGGGAACTTAAACGATGTCATGCTGTTTTCAGGTAATTGTCTTGGCTCAGGAGGTTTTGAGATGATCAATATGGGTATCCATGCATACAATAGTGCCTCATCAAGCTCAAATTCTGCACTTCTCTTCAATCCCACGCCTATGCCTGATTTTGATCAACGTTTGCCACCTATACAGACCGTGCAAGTTCAGAGTTATGGCCATTGTGCTCAATTACAAGGTCATAGTTATCAGAATCCACTGAACTTGCATCCAGTCAATGTCTATCCATCCAGAGATGCTCCTGAGTCAGGTTCCACGTTAGTACGCCCATCCAACAATGAGCAGATTTATATGCCTTGGCGAGTACACCATGCAGCTCCAGTTAGTCATGGAAGTCTTAGGTTGCTATCAGCACAGGTATAATTTAGTCCTTTCCTTTTACTTCCATTCTTTTCCTCAACAGAAGACATTTCAGTGTACATGCATGCATGCATGGCACATGCCTTCTATTTTGGCAAATTCACACTTAAATACCGTCAACTTTACTTCCAGGGTTTTGCAACTTGCTACCTGAATATTTTTTTTTGACAAGTAACTACCATGAAGTTTGAACTGTTGAAACTTGCACATAACTACCATGAAGTTTGAACTATTGAAACTTGCTACCAATGTTGTATGAATGCAGCCATGGATAGAGGTATGGAGACAACACCATTTTCATATAGGTACAACACATAATTACCAATGTTGTACAAATACAGACATGGATATAGGTACAAATGACACAATTTTTTGGTGTCCCGTGCAACATAGGCAATGAGTAAGCACATTAGCAAAATGGTATTTTTCACCTTTTTCGTAATGGTATCACCTTAACAATCTGCAAAAAATAATTCATGGTAGCGAGTGCTAATTCAAATAGTTTATGGTAGCAAGTTGCAAAAACTTAAATTTGATGATAATTAGGTGCAAATTAGCCTTATGTTTTAAACCTTTGTAAAGTACAATGTGATGGCATATATCATATGTTACAAGCATGTGATCAAAATTTTGATATATCAACGGAGCTGATTAAGGCACTTCCTTCTTTGAAATCCTTGTTTTCGTTCGTACTGGGGTCTGCAACTTCCAATTTAACTATACTATTTATACGATGTAGGCGGCTCACGACAGCCCACGACCCACCTACTCCCAACAAGAATCCAAACGGGCATGTCTGGAAAATTTCTCAAAAAGTATGCCTCCCCGGGATCGAACCCGTCCAGCTTGGGGACTCATGTCTCCACCTCCTTGGCACTTGAGTTAGGAGTATATATATATATATATATATATATATATATATAAGATGTGTAGCTCAAGTGTCTGAGATTCTGAGACATAAGACCTGCAAAAGGCTGTGGTCGATTTCCGTTGGGAGTGTTCATGAATTACCAATTTCAAACACACACACACACACACACTAATGTAGCTGTATCTTCACGTCAGGATGTTGGTGAATAGCTGTGGCGGACATCCCATTTCCTTGTCAAAGTGATAGTTGCGTCATAGTAACTACTTTTGACTCTGTTTGATAGTATTCAATATGTTATGTGTAAATATACAGACTATTTTAACTGTTCCAGAATTGCGAATTCTGTTTGTTTTCCCTCTATTTATGCCAGTCAATATGTCTAGGTTTTGCTTTCTATTTGGGAGCTTGTGACTTGAGCTAATTGCTTATGCCAATCCGATGTTCCTGTTTCTACTAAATCTGGCCTTCCTTTTCTACTATCTGGACTCTAGTTAGTGTAATAATCACGAGTATCATATTAAAGGAATAGTAAGCCTCAAATCAGCTTATCAAACTATATGATTTGATGTTTTAGATTATTCTGGTGCTGATTTTGCTAGGGTCACTCTGGTCATTTTTCCATTATATCTGTTACCTCAGTCTCCTCTGAGCACGGGTATGTGGCATGGCATATCTAAGCAAAGTATATTGCTTAAATCATTCTACTTGTTCCTTCTGAAGTAAATGATTGTAAGATGATATGAAGTTGGGTGCAACTTTCACAGAGCTTCTACATTCTATATATAACAAGTTTTAGCCTACCTTCTAATTCCATGTCCAATTAGTAGAACTTGATCAGTTAGGACTAATGGAGCTACTAAATATGAATATCAGCTTCTAAATCTCGTGCATGTCTTCTGACAGTTGGATGTCCTGGGTTGACTACTCTTCTAATATCTGAGTTGTGTTGATTGAGGAATATGACCTTCATCTTGTATCCAGTGAGCTATATGGAGAATCAGGCTTGAAACTGGACTACTTGATTGTTGACTTATTATATGTAGTTTTGACTAACAGCTATTTGTAATACACTTCAATGTATGTTGACTTTCCTGTGCCTGTATAGGATACAAACGCTATGGAGATATCAGAGTTTTATGGATCGAGGAATGAGATCGACCACCACCAAGATATGCGACTGGATATAGATGAAATGTCTTATGAGGTAAAGGATATGGACTTGATTCTTGTTCTCTTAACAGAGTCTATAGACCTGCCGGGCTTTTGGAGCCCAATTTTGTTTTACCGGTAGCATACTTCATTTGCTTCCAAAAATCTACTGTTAGAATACCTGGGATAGAGCCTGCTGGTCGTTGGGGCATGCTAGTAGACAGGATGTTATATTTGAAATTTAATTTGGTCAGTATTCATGATTTTTTCTTTCTTTTGAGAGAAGTCTGTAGCATCATCGTGATCTCTAATTGAGGCTCTTAACTTTCACAAAAGGAACTCCTGGCCTTGGAAGAGCAGATTGGAGATGTCAAAACTGGTTTGACAGAAGAATACATTCGAAAGAATCTCAAAACAACTGTGCATAATCTACAACTAGAACCTTTATCGGCAGAGCAGTCTCAAGAGAATGAATGTTGCATTATATGCCAGGTACATACTCTGCTCGTGAAATTAGCTTATGCTTAATTATATTATTTTCTGATTTTGTCTCTTTCATCTCATTGCTCTAGCACTTTGAATCTTGTTCTGAGAATTAGATTACAATGTTGCTTATATACTGAGTTTTCAGGTGGAGTATGAGCAGGATGGAATCATAGGGACCCTAGATTGTGGTCACCATTATCATGACGAGTGCATAAAACAGTGGTTGCTGCTAAAGAACCTGTGCCCAATTTGCAAAACTACAGCTTTGGGGGTACCTGAAAATGAAGGATGAGGGGACTCTTTCCTTGTTGAGCAAATTCAGGTATTTGATGATGTAAATAGATTACTCAGATAAAGCTGCCCCTTGTAACAATGAATGATACTTTTTAGCAAAGTTCGTGGACTCGGGTGAGCTTTTTGTTTGTAACTTTATACTGTATAGAACAAAGGGACTTATTTTGTGAAAGTGCAAGATGAGGCATTGTTGTGTGGTTGATGAATATCATTCTGCAGTGATCTACACTTCCAGGTAGTTTTACAGGTTTATGTCAGCTCTATGATGGTGACTGACTGCTCTCTTGTTCGGAATGATTTGTCAAACTATTTGATTCTTGTAATTACTGTAAGAGTAGCAGAACATGTAACTGAAGAAATTGATGCAACCCTTCCTGCATGGAATATTTTTGGAGCTGTCCATATTATCAACAAGTTTGAAGCATATGGCATTGCATTCTGAGCTGAGGTAGGGATAAGAGCCCCAGGTTGCCAACATGCCATGCCATTGAATTTTGTTAACATCTTTGTTACCCCAGTTGTAATACATGCTGTACCTCGGCAAATCACACAAACAGGCTACTATACATGTATGCTTCATTGACACCTGTGCTCTGGATCGTCTTCATAACCGCAACAACAACAACAAAAAACCACCAGGGGCAACATGGATGGCTAATGGTTGCCTTTCCTTGATAGTTCTACATGCTTTGCTTGACAATGCAGCTAATCGACTACTAAATGTGGGAATGAGTAAGCAGGGAATGAAATTGATGACATTATCACACAGACTACTACAACGCTTGTTAGCGTAATTTTGAACACTGACTAACATGCCAGATGATAAGATTCCGACCTCATCTCCCTTAAAAGAGGTCTGGTCATAATTGAACCGACCCAAAGGCACTTAGCTCATATCTAGGGGTGAGCATTATTCCGTTTTGGACCGAAAATTGAACCGAACTGAACCTAATAAGCAATTCAGTTCGGTTTCCAAAAAAATTGGATAGATTTTAGTTTTGAAAATACTAAAATTTCTTATTCAGTTTTGGTTTTGGTTTTGGATTTTGGTCCAAAACCAAATATATCTTGTACAATTATATAAATACCCTCAGTTGTATGTATATTTTATGATTAAAAATATGTATATTTTGAAAACAACAATTTTATTTATGTATTTTGAAGCCAAATTTTAGTCATTTAACAACTATTCTAACTTTGGACGCAATTTTGAAATACAATAAATGTGTGTATAAAAATTATAATTTAACCACAATTATAACTTAACTTTGAGTCTGATCCATTAAACAATATAAATATTGCAACAACAAAAAACCGAATCAATTATTCAATTCGGTTTTGGCTAATTTTAGCTCAATTTTGAGTTTTTAGAATTTCGGTTTATTCGATTTTGACTATTTCAATCGGTTGAAACCGAATAAACAGAATACTCACCCGCCTACTCAGCCATGGTTAATAAAATCATAAAATATTCTTGCTACATATTGTCGTCATTTATTAATTTTCTGAACATATTGTCGTCATTTATTAATTTTCTGTATGAATAGACAAACAATGGACGAGCTCCGAGCAAGGAGAGAAAATTCCCGACAAGGGTGCAAAACAAATCCCAATGCATATAACACTTCCTTGCTCACGATTCTAGAACGGGTGCTAGGGGTACTTCACCAACTAACACAAACCAATGGCAGAAAAATCTTCACAGGAATGACTACACATCAAAGCTCGAATGTCTCCTTACAGTTTGGAAGGTACCAAGTTTGCTTCCATTCCCACTCTAATTTCATTTCAGCAATGCAATCGAAAAATCTATAGACCCTGCTGCCATGCGCTATCTAGTCCTGTTGTAAGATCATCAATAGATGTGCGGTAACCAAAGAGAAAACATAACATAGTCCAGTAAAAACACAAAATCATTCAGTAAAGTTTTTCTGCTTCTTAGAGAGTACAATATGCTCTATAACGACTGAACTCTAAAACATTGATTAAGAAAATAAATAAAACCAATACAAGAAATAAGAAACAAATTTCGGTCGTGAGTGCAATACAACAAACCAAATGCCCTATGACTTCTCCCCACCATGAGCAGCATAACAGTTTAAACCCATCAATTCATTGTCATTACAAATTATAACTACGAAACTATATCAGTGAAGGTATGCATCTTGTCAAGATCATTACTACCACCACGACATGGGAGAACAACTGATTTGCATGACATAATAAAAAACATCAATTTGCCTTACCTTTTCTTAAGCTGAGCAGCAGCCAGTTTTCTTTACAGCAGATACATCGTCCTTGCTACCGACATTAATGGTCTGCCCCTTGGGCAAAGCTGCAGGATCATCACCAGTGTCGAGTGCTTTCCTGCTGACCACTCGATAGATCTGGCTGAGAACTTCAGTGAAGGCATTCTCAACATTCATTGATTCCAGGGCTGATGTCTCCATGAAAAAGGTCCGTTCCCTCTCCGCGAAGGCTTTTGCGTCCTCTGTGGAAACAGCCCTGAGGTGGCGCAAGTCTGCCTTGTTGCCCACCAGCATAATCACGATGTTGGAATCAGTGTGATCCCTCAGCTCCTTAAGCCATCTCTCCACATTCTCAAATGTTACATGACGGGTGACATCATAAACTAGAAGTGCACCCACAGCCCCACGATAGTATGCACTTGTTATTGCACGATACCTTGAAGAGAACAATAAATAAATGTTAATAAATTTGCAAAATCTCCAAAGTTCATGTATCCATAAATTATACACCAAGCTTCTAAGCATATTATGAACAGCACCAGCCAACAAGAACGACATTCAGTATAATAATTATACAATGAGAACAAGAAGGCCGTTTTTGCGGTGGCTTTTTTTGCCTGCTTTTTTTCTTCTTTTTTTTTTGAAAATCAGCAGCAAACGTTGTTTGGTAATAGCTGTTTCTGCTTACTTTTTCGATAAGCTAGTTCATTTTGGCATATTTTGAAACCAAGGAAGATGCTGATTTCAAAAGCTGCTCCTGGTTATTTTTCCGAAAAGCAGGAGCAATAATACCAAACCAGGCTGAAGTATTCATAAAGGGACAGGTTGGAATTTTCGCATTCTAATCAGTCAGATGCTAATATATTTTCCCACCACACAGCATATACATATTAAAACAACATAGCAAGGGTGGTACTTCTAATAGTTTAAGCCCAATAGATACAAGTGGTCAGGCAGTCAGACTAGGAAAGTCGAATATGTGCAGATGTTATTGACAGGAAACTTGCTTGAAAGCAGGTATTGCCATTAGCAGCAATATTTTGCACATGGAGGATTTATTGGTCAGAAACAGTACAAAGAAGATTTTATGATATATCTGATATGTAGATATAAGAGAGCAACATAATGCCTCTGCATGAAAAAAGGGTCATTCTATGACATCCTATACTTCAAGAAAGTAAAGTACCTGACAGACTATTAAAAAAACCCAAGAAAAAGGTTAACAAAGAAGACTGTCCTAAAATTATGATTTACCACTTGTTTTCTCTGAGACATCAAAAAGCGCATAGAAGTGTTATTCCGTTGTCATTACATTAAGAAAACAGTTTTTAGATAGAATTTGCTCAACTTCAACCAACTTCAATATCAATTATCCAACAATCTGATTGGATTACAATGCCGGGAGGCCCTATTTCAGTTCTTCCCTGTTTATACCAACATCCATACATTTCTACATGCTTATTTTATACATACAGCCCACAAACTGCCATAGGTCGGACTAGATTTAGGTATGGATTCAACAAGGCTCAATTACAATCAGAGTTTACCCTCTAATGATGACTTGCAAATTTACCGTTAGTGTCAAATATTCATCCTTCACATATTGATCTGAGAACCGTTTAAACAACTACATGACACACCCAACACTAAGCATGGCCAATCCACTGCATAAAACTCTTAGTCATACAACAAACAAGCCTTATTCTCTCCCCTAACTCATCTAAGCACAGCAAGGCCACAACCACAGCCACAGTTACCCTCTAATGAAGCCTCCCAAATTTCCTGTTAGTATCAAATATTCATCTTCATGTACAATCTCAACACCTGCCGATCTACTACATGCTCCTCATATACTATGCATTCCCCACCCACTGCTTATAACTCTTACTAATACAAACAAACAAGACTCATTCTCTCTCCCATGCACATAAGCACAGGCACAACATTGCCACAGCCAATCTATTGTGAGGGCATGCCTAATACATCCCCTCCAACCCCCGGAATACATTTTGACAGTGAATCTCCAATGAACATACATTACTTGAAAAGAAACTGCAGAGTACTAATTCAATTGGAAGTGCTCGAGTTGAGAAAATAAAATTGTGGGTATTGGACAACGTACAATGAGAAGAATAAGTTAGTATGAAATCACTAGAGCAACTACAAGCATAGACAAATATATACAGAATAACTGAAGTATACAGCAATCTGACAGAAAAGATTGATAAAGGCATAAGCGTTTGTTAGTCTGGCATGTACTTGAAAACAGTTGAGATTAGGTAGACCACACAAAACATACGTACACACTGCACGCACACACGTGTTTTCTCACCTAGATCAAATAAAATGTTAGATGAGAATGACTAAAAATATACAAGAAAAGGGATTTTAGGTCTATTCTTGGCATCTTACATTCTGAACTGGTAGTGTCAGTTAACAACCAATACGTTAGAAGAACAGGACATTTAAAAAATCTGGAGAAAAAAAAATCAACAACATATATTCTAAAGAAGATGGTAGAGAAAAGAGCTACGGGGTCCAAAAGGTAAATACAGATGGTTTGAACTAACATAAGATGCTTATCACAACTCTTGAAGGCTGTGACAGTGACATTATAAAAATTGGAGTAGCAGTTATCAAGTTAAGCTAGTAAATAATGGATGTTGTATCCATAAACTACTAAAAATGGTCCTCAGTCGTCAGCATGTCTGAATAACTACGTTTAGGGTTTACGGCAGGTTGTAGGTTCGATTCAATCAACTCATAGTCCAAATTAGTTTAGCCCGAGAATCTGGGACAAAAAGATTCTTCGGGTGTGCTTGGCAGATGGAAAATTGGAAGGAAACTAGTGGAACCTATTCCTACTTTCGGATGTTTTTCATGTTTAGGCCATCGGAAAGGTTGGAAACTTCTAGGCCCATTGTCCATCCAAATAGGTATTACTACTAAGCAACAGAAACTTGCGGAAAATAATTATTCAAAATCTAATCATTACTAGCTTTCCAAAATCCAGCACCCACCACCACGCACCCCTCCAGTTAAGCTCTATATTCTATTGTTGTCATGCCACCGTAAACCATGATCTGATTTTTACTTCCCAAATGTTTCCAATTGCCAAACACACCATTAATGTAATGTAGGTACCACGCATATCATTCCAAACACTAGAAATTGAAAAGCCATCTTCTAACATGTCCATTCCTACCTGTACGTCTTGCAAGATGCTCCAATAAACATAACTCATCGTATCACATTTCTTCGATCTACGTGGAAAGGACACAAATATGACACGACACTACATTGTCACGGCGACACGGTACAGCAACGATTTTTGGAGTGTCCTTGTCCGTGTGGTTCCTAGATCTCAATATATGAAGACAGATCACAGGGGCATTTGCACATGTTGCATAGAGAAACAACCCGAGATTCAAAGATTTCCTATGCCCACCAGAACGACCTAACAAGTGCTCGACGAATTGCGTGAAAAAAAAAGAAAAAAAAAGGGAGAATGGAAGGGATGTGGCACGGGACGGACCTTTCTTGGCCGGCGGTGTCCCAAATCTGGGCCTTGACGACCTTGTCGTCGACGCGTATGCTCCTGGTGGCGAACTCGACGCCGATGGTGGATTTGGACTCGAGGCTGAACTCGTTCTTCGTGAATCGGGAGAGGAGGTTCGACTTCCCCACGCCCGAGTCGCCGATCAGGACGACCTTGAAGAGGTAGTCGTAGTCGTCGTCAGCCCTGTACGCCATTTCTTCACCGCCTGGTCACCAGATCTATACTCTCTCTCTCTCTCTCTCTCTCTCTCTTTTCAGCAGGAGAAGAAGAAGAAGAAGAACGGAGAGGACATGGTTGGATGGAGAAAGAGTTAGGGGGGGAACGAGGATGGGTGCAGTGGTGTTAGCTGTCAAATTTTGGAAAGAGAGGTGAGTATTCTTTCTCTCTCCCCCACTAACATGCTGATTTGGAAAAACGCCACGTAACAACGTATACCAAATTGGGAAATTTTGCTACACTTGGGTCTGTTAAATATGGCAATTCCATGGTCACGGTTAACCGAACCGAAGCAAACCGAACTGTTTCTTGGATTTGCGAGCAATTGAGAGTTTTGACCATGCTCATGGTGGTTGGTCGGATACCAAATCTGTTGTTGAAGTAAGGAGTAAGGACTCAGCCTACTATTGTCTTGCGATAGTGAATTAAATATTGTGAAAGTGTAGAGGCTCAAGAAGTCCGAAACCAGCAGGACCATGTGAAAGATCGCCGCACCTGCTCTCTATCTACTGCAAATAGTTTAGAATGGTGCTAATTTACTTCTAATTACTCATAAATTAGAGTCTAAATCCAATACATTTTGCTCCCGAGATACGTACATACCCAAACATACATTTCTAAACCCCAGCTTAACTTCACTCCAATGTCATTTTATACATGCTTTATTGGAACCACAAGGGAAGGCACTGTTTGCTGATTCACTTCAACAACAGAAAGATAAAGCACTCATATTCTGGTGATATTGAGGATATGGGGATTGAGCACCTCCAACTCCAATATTCTATGTGTCTATTGGCTACATTATTTCTTTACCGCATCACGAGAACAATCGGCCGTGTCATGAGAAGGAGACGTGCGCGCAAGCCTGAAATACATATTTTTTTACCTTCAAAGAATGGGTCATAAGCATCGATCATCTCCCAAAAAGTATAATCATGCAGGCAACATAATTCCTACAAAGAGCCTGGATGGATATAGTATACTACAAAAACAACAAGCAATGATTAACATGACAAATCGGGCAAATCAGTCCAGGAAAAGAAGGTTCCAAAACAATTGGCTATTACATAACTGATTTTTTTTTCCAAGAAAAAGGCAACCACTGAACTGCATATTCAAGAAAAATTTTCTTTTGAAATGTCGAAATAGCTATAAACGGTGTTTCACTATTCAATATCGGACAACATACTCTGCCCAAACTACTTGTACATCACTGTGGTGTTACATTGTTGCAAAATTTTGACTAATTAATAATGGAAAAAATAGCATACATACATATATTTTCATTTCCTTCCTTTTATGCTATCATAATAAATAGCATTTATCAAATATGAAACAACAGCTACATAATAAGCTAAGTTACAAAATCGGTATACAATGATTATCACATCAATTTTTTGGCTTATTTCTCGACTTCCTTTTTACTGAAGTGAGGTACATCTCTTTCTCGACATCAATATTTTATCTTATTTTTCACCATCTTCCGTTTTGTTGAAGTATCTTTCTCAACATCATTCTTTTATCTTATTTTTCATCATCTTCCTTTTTGTTGCATCTAGGTATCTCTTCCTCAACCGCACAGCTTTTGGTGTTACCTATAAAGAACACGACATATATTTCTTAACATAGAAAAGTTACTCCATACTTGGAACAATAACTCTTGTGCTAATAAGTATACTTACCTCAATAAGCTCGTCAGAAGCAACATATCCAATAGCCTCCTCCAGCGTCATCTGAACAAGTTATTTCTTTCCATCACCATGAGAAATTCTATCCAACTTGGTTTATGTAATTATTACGTATATGATAAGATGTGCAAAATTAACCATGTCTCTTGGACTAAGGTGGAACCACTATTCTAAAAGACGTCTCCCAAGGCAGCGCCTAGGCGCTAGGCGGCTAGTGTCCGCCCGATGCCCGCCTATACATCCGCCTAATCCCCCCGACACCCGACTATGCATGTTATGGAGTTTTATAAACTTGTTATGCAATATTCTTTAGGTTTTTTGAATTTTTTTTAATATTTTTTGAACCGCCTACATCTAGATGGCCGCCTAGGCGGGCTAGGCGCTAGGCGGCGAGTGCCCGTCCGACTAGCGCTTTTCACAATTTTGGGTGGAACTAGTCTGTTCAGTCAGACAGGCGTCCATCAGCACAAATCTCTAATTGGGTGTGTACTAAATTTAATTAACTTGCAAACTTCAAAAAGAAGATTACTCCATATTGCAACAAACTTTGCACATAAGTTAACATGATAAGTTTTGAACTAATTTCACTAAGGGGTGTTTGCTTAGATGTAAATGGAAATACATGCAATATTTGTTGCACCGTTTCCATCATTTTCAATGTTTGGTTTGATGTAAATGGTGTAATTGGTGCAACAAATGTTGCATCAATTCCCCCAACTAATGCGACGTGTTGCGGCCAAAATAGGCCACAATACCACTTACGGCAACATTAATTGCACCATTTACATCGTTTCATTCCATTAAATCTTCATTTATATTGGCATGGCCAAGTTTTTCAAGGTTGCCACATCGGCGTGTCGGATTCACCTTGTGCCGTGTCGTGTTGCCATGTTGTCTGTGCAGCATGGGTTGTAACTTCTCTTCTCAGCACCGGCCACGGCTTAAGAGCCTGAGATGCTTCCTTGAGAAGTAGGTAGTAAGTAGCCATAGGTGCTCGTCACGTCAATCTCCATCAATCTAAATGTCATAAGACATTACATGCCCTTCAGTGCTTGTGAACCCTCCGGATAAATATGGTTCCCCATATTTAGAACATTTTAGGTTCTTATATTATATTGTCAATCATGTGATCACCACATTTGGAATACGTGGAGCCTACACATAGCAAACTGTCCCAAACATTTCCTTGTCAGGCTAATAGCATCCTAATTCTTGCCAGGATGCAGGCCATTTTGGAGATATTTGGTGCTTAAAAGCAACTAGAATAGTCACCAGTACACATCCATTAGAATGTGCTTTTGAGAATATTAAATGGAAGTGTTCTACACAACTCAGTTCACTTCTAGCTCGATCAACAGAAAAATGATACGGTTCAACCCCGATCCACAGGCTCTCGATCTACAGGGTGCTTTGGACTCTCCCTTTGCCTCTTTTGAATGCCTGGAAACACTTCTCAGTTTGGACCTCATATTTCTCCTATATACCATGTTTGTATGGTGGAACGATGTTCTATGTGAATCCACGTTGGAAGGACATCATACAAAAGCTGTACAATTAGGACATCGATATGGTTTTATTCTGTTCATAGTCTCGGAGGTTATGTTCTTTTTTGCTTTTTGGGGGGCTGTTTTTGAGAATATTAAATCAAAACACAGTTAACACTGTTTAAAAAAATAAAGTTGATGCTCCAATCTAATAAACAGAAGAAGTTAGAGACTGATTAACGTTGGAAAATAAAAGGTGAACTTTGAGAACTAACAAGTATGACCATTTAATTTCATGTTATATAAAGAACTTACTTCATGGGATAAAATTGGTATAGACAAAGTTAAGTTGAAGGTCAAGGTATAATGACTGAAACTAATATTTATTAAGAAATGGTATGCTAACCATAAGGAAAAATATATGAATTCCAATCAAGGACATTCTAATAGGATAACTATGAAATGCCGGAGTTCCAACTAGATGAAAGAACCAAGAAGAGCTGAGATGAAAAATGTGATAATTAGATGGAAAATGAAGTAATGAACTTATACTTGCAAGTAAATACAGTAGTGAAAAGAGTAGTCCAATTTAAATAACAAGTGGTAACAGGTATGATAAAATATATTATTTAAAAAATAGGGTTTTTTTACGAGAATATACCAAACGAGGTGGAGTCAGGCGAACATTTTCATCTTTACCAGCAGCACGGATGTTATTCAACTCCTTGGTTCGTACAGGATTTACCTATCCGTGATAATTCAAACAGTCAGAGATGATATTCAAGGAGTCCATTAAGAACAACTAGTTTTCCAACATGCAAAACCTCCTTACATCAAGATCAGTATCACGTGAGTGTTCACCAACTATCATGCCTTCATATGACTTGATGTGGGGAAGAAAATGAAGGGTAAGTATCAGTTCTGATGTTCAAGAGCTATAAAAAGATCTATACAGCTAAAGCATGAAATTCACCTCCATTCCAGGAGCCACAAAGAGAGTCCCACGAGCCTCCAAACTCATGAGTGCATGTGCAGTAATGAGACCATGGCCCACTGATACCTGTTTACATAGTAAGAAATGATGACTAAATCAAAAAGGGTTAGCGTTTAGACACTGGATTTTATACCATCTTAGAATTTAAGCCTTGACATGTCCAATTGAAAAGTTTGTACCCTGAATTTTTATTTTTGGTTTCCCATTATACCCTTAACATGAGGGCATAATGGGAAAAGGAAAACCAAAAGTAAAAATTCAAGGTCGAAACTTTCCAATTGTACATGTCAGGGCTTAAACTTTAAGCTCGTATAAAATCCAGGGTCTAAACGCTAATTAGCCCAATCAAAAATTAACAAAGGCGTCAACTGAAGATTAATATGTATATGGATTAATAATAAGTTGTCGTCTACATAAAATGGTATGAAGTCCATGATTTACAAATAATAACAGCTGTAAGCCCTAGTCTACATAAAATGGTATGAAGTCCCATGATTTACAATAACAACAGCTGTAAGCCCTTTGATGTGGTTTCTGCGGGAATGCACATTCTGTTTCTAACAAGATAAAAAAGGCTGGATGGTTGGAGACGGATTAAAATAGCGCTGACGATGGCTTTGGCTCTGGCCAAACTCATATAAATCCTGGTCAAGACCTGGTTAGATGGATTATAGGTAACAAAAAAAGGTTTATAGCATCAAATCGATTTCAGATTCTTTTTATGAGTATCGGGATCGGCAGTTTTGGATCGGATTGGATCAGATTTATAACCCGATTAGATGGATTATAGGTTAACAAAAACAAGGTTTGTAGCATCAAATCGGTTTCGGATTATTTCTATGATCGGATCAGCAATTTTGGATCGGATTTCAAAGTTCTTCATTTCGGAGTAAAATGATAAAAAAATTCTTTACAACTAGAAAATATTTGGTATATTCAGGATAATTCTATCTATTATTTGCTATCTATTGTTAGTAGAATCATATTAAGATGGGTGAATGTTGTGAATCTATAAATATACAACTTCCACATATGGAAATGGTTTTAGTGTGTCAATAATTGATCTTATCAATATGTTGTAGCATCTAGATCTTCGACAAGCTGGATTGTGCTTAAACGTTTTCCCGGTGTTTCTTCCTTTTCCTTATAATTGTTCTTACTGTTTCTCTCTTTTCCTTGTAATTGTTCTTTGCTGAACTAACACGAAAAGAGACTCCCAATGTTGGTATCAGCCAGTATTCACCAATACCTGTAAAGGTAAGTCGGATCGGAAAGGACAAAAACGATATGATATGGCCAATACGGGGAATAGACTCCCAACCTATCGACATGTAGCATGTATGTCTCTTTTCAGATGAAATTTCTGCTAACTAGGTCCAACATATGTATGTCTGACACAGTTAATCAAATGCATTAATCAAGTTGTGAGATCAATGAAGTACTACTTGATTTTCAATAGAACCCAACATTGATTAGATTGTCTAACATGCAGATCCAACAATGTATCGTAACAACCTAAATATCAACGAGAACAACAATAATAAAGAAGCCTTAATCAGAACCTCTGGCTCATGTAGACACTTTTTTTTTCCTTCTATTCAATAGGTTACATCAACCTGAGTGGCTGTCAAGAAAATTGCAATATTTTGCCGAAAATAAACAGATATACGAAGTAAGCTCCTTTCGTGAAAAGATCGCAGCTTTATTCCATTTCAGATTGCATGAAGCCACTAAACTATTAGAAGGAATGGTCAAAAGGCATGAGAGAGAAGTCATACCAAAACACCTTTCCTAACATTTCCAAGTGCTCCTCGAAATTTGGAATACACTGCAACAAAATAGAGGCTTAGCCGCTTAAGTTAATAAAACTAAACAATTCTAGATCAAAATAATTCCTCAACTAATAATCCTAAAAGCACAAGCATTTTAGGAGTTTAATTTCCATGGAATAAACAGAAATATTTGTCAAATATAATTATCTTTCTATAAAAAAAAATGGTAGAACTTTCCAACCTATGATTCCAGAATCAGTATAGATGCTCCAGAACAAAAGAAAAATAAAGCATTGTGAAAACAACGAGGCATCAAACATGCCATCCGTGCATCTCTTGTGTGTTCATCAATATTTGGATCAATAGAGGCTTGACGGATAAGTAACTTCTAGGACCTAGATCACTCAAATCACAATCAACTGGCATAGGCTCAGCAATAACTCCAGAACATAATGTGTTAGTGGATGTCTTAGATATTTATGGAAAATAGTTTGGGTTGTCATGCCACAAGAGAGAAAATACAGTTTATAGATTGAATAACTTATTAGTAGCTGGGAAAGCTAAAGAATAACCTACAAATTGAGAAATGGAAATGTTATAGAAAAGAAGAATTACAACGTAGAGAAAGAGCTAGATTGGTCATGAATGAAGATAATTCATATTTTATAGATCTTGCACAATGCACAGTTAAAAGAGCTATCAAACACCACGTGTTGCTTGGTAGTTCTTCATCTCTCTCTTTTCATAAAACATTTGATTACTCCAATTAATGTTTCCTTAGCAATGGCTTCAAATCCCACCATCATTAGACTGATTTTTCTATATTATTAGGAGTTATTGTATAGGATGACACATTGCTGGAAACAGCTGGACACGGTTATTAGTCAGTGAACCCAGAGTACACAAATAGAATCTGTCTAGCTCAGTCCATAGAAATGAAGGTTGTTAACACTCATCCAAGTGAGGAGTGTAAGCATGAATAGGTTTGAGAGGAACACCACTCCTATTTATCTGGATGCAACAAGCAAGCTGTCATCACATAATGATCATTGATCATTCTAACTCCTTATGTGTATCAACCCCAGTAGATAACACATTCATTTGCAGTAATCAGACCTAAGAGAGATTGGTCCTTGTTTGCCTGAGCTTAGTGTGTGACCAGAAAGGGTAGATCAACTTATCTGCCAACTGGTCTTCAAAGTTGAAGGTTTTATGGTGAGATCCCTCTTTCTCACAACTGAACTGCCACAGCTAGGAACAGGACACCAACTCATAGCAGGTTCAACCCAGGTTGCAAGCCAATTACAAATTGGGTCAACTCTTCTATAGAGTTTTTTTTATGTATGACTAGTGCTCCTTAGCCAAACCTATTGTACTGCAAATTCATATAAAATGAATTACTTTCCTAGTACTCCTTTATAAGGAAACCTACGTTCCTGATAATGGATGAGTTGGTTGGAACTTAGTTGACATTAAGTCCTCTTTTACTACTAGCATGTCAAGCAATATTTTGATAAGTTACAATATCATCAAAGCTATGCAGAAAAACAAATAATATTTACATATAATTAAGTATTGGCCATGGTAACATACTTAAAAAAGCACGATGCATAAATCCAGTGCCACGCGTGTCACTGCTGAAAACACTTCTGTAGCCAACTAAGCCCCTGTACAAGTTCAGAAACATTGCTCCAGTGTTAAATCCAATTACTTATAAAGGATAGACCTCAAGAAAGATTAATAAAAAAAATACGCACTATATAATGGAAAATAAAAAGATTTGGAATATCTGTTATTGGAAAACCCAGGTACACCAAACTGAGTTGAAGGTCTAGTAAGAGAAGAGAAATAGAACATGAAGTAAAATTACACTAATATACATGTACATGGTTTACCCACTAGCAGTATTCTTTATGGACACCTATGGTGAACAGACAAAAACTGTAGACATAACAAGGATGCAGTGATGTAACATGCACAATAGTTTGGTAGCTTCGAAGACACATTGAAGTCCTCGTGCATCCTTTCATGGAATTATGGGCTTGTTATTCAGAGATCCCAGATAGCCACCCGTTATAGAAGCTCCAGTCAACATTGTTGAAGATTTGATGGGTTCAAAACTAAAATTCAAAGATGTACGCAACTTTCAAAGATGATAATAAGGATCCTGATGAGCATTATTTGTGCTATTTACCATGGCTATAACTTCGAGCAAGCCCAAATATAGATGTAATATATTGTGTATAGCTCCATATGACATCAAATAAAGGAAATAATATAACAATGAACATGTAGAGGAAATAGAGAAATGAGATAGAGAGGTAGTGAAATCCGACTTAAAGAGATGCCCCAATACTTTACTCTTCCAAGAACCATGTTCAAGATGAGTTTATGTAACCTTTTTTTCCTGTTCAAATAACTTATAATAAAAGATGGGAGTAACTTAATGCTACTGGTAGCTAATCATATCGCACAAATAAGTACTTTGGAGCAATTCCATCAATTATTTTATTGAAACCCTAACTCCGATAAAAAAATTGTATGCAACTTTATTTTTTCTGCAGCAAATAACCCATCACAACATTGTCCTATGAGCTGCTGATTAGATTGACTGAGAAGCAAGAAGAGAAGAGCTATGATCAAGAGAGAGAAGAAGGCATCCATATGTGGTGTCCTCTGTGCTTACAGGAGAACAAAATCTCCAAATTGGACAAGCGGGATTACATGCTGGGGAATACTCTCTAATGTAGCCAGTCACCTCGTCTTTGTTCCCATTTTAGACAAATTAATCTAATCCCACAAACAAGACTCAAATCACTGAAAAATGGTAAATAATTGTTGCCATTAACCCTAAGTTGGAGAAATCCATACTGAATTTATATGGTCGCACTTTCAAGACCATATATAGCTCCAGAGAACCTCTGTCAATAGCCTTCTTGTTTATTGGTTTCAACTGAGAGCAACGCTTTAATGGATTTTCCAAAATAAAAGTTTCCTGTACTATATATTGTAGGAGATTTGTTAACAAGGTAAGATGATAAAAATCCTTCTCCAGCTAGTCAATTTTGGTTCTTGCAGCAATCGGTCTATAATCACTGAAGGCATACTAAACGACTCATCACTCATGGAAGAATGTGTAATCCTTCAAGATATTCCGTCATAAAAGATGCCCTTGAAGATCTCGGTATTCTTTAAGTACACCTTTACACATTCTCCTCATTCTTACAGATCCATTAAGACATTGAGCAGACATCTTAAAACTAAATGTTGAATAAGCTTCTATAGGCAGTTTCATTTCTCTAGAGGTGCTGAAATCCTCTGTAGCTAAAAAAGAGATCTTCAAGGGCTGAAGGTTACCTAGAAGCGGTCATTATGGAACGAGGAATGAAAATGGGAACAGGTAACAGGGAACATTGGGATAGGCTTCTTCAGAACTTAGGTGGAATGAAGTGTGCTTACTTTGGGGTAGACCTTGGAAATGTGAGACTAGAGAAATTTGATCTTGGGTTTGAAATTTTGGAACAACTACATTATACCCTTGGAAATGTGCGACTAGAGAAATTTGATTAGCTTGGGTTTGAAATTTTGGAACACTGCATTTAGCACTCTGGAAAGGAAACGTTCAGTAGAAGCTCCCGGAAACAAAATGTTGGGGATTGAGCAATTTATGGTAACTATCTGTAGGATTGGGCCTCATAAATGTGAGGGAGATGCACTGCATGTTTATCAAATACTGCAATTTTGGAACACTACATTCTTCCTTTCCTTCTGCTGCTGTCTTTTATAGAAATAACAATGATTTTCCTCCTAGCCTTCAAATACTGCTCCTGGCCTTCAAATACTGCTCTTTCTCCTATTGTAAGTCTACGGAAATCCTTTTTCTATTCACAAAATTACTGATTTTACATAGTCATCAGACAAAATGTACCTGTAGTGCAATGCAATCACCAAGATGAAATAAGCATAGGGGCCATAACTATTATGTGCCTAGCTAGTTATAGATATGTTGAATTAGTCTTGTGTTCAGCTGCTTAATTGTAGGGGGTGTGGGTTAGTAGAGAGATAATGTAGGAGTCATATTGTAAGTAGGTTGTATTGTATATATTTACTTTCTTATCAATAAACAAAGAATACTATGATAAAGATTGGTCTTTGCTAATGGAGGCATCGGTTTCCCTCGAAGCAAACTACAAATGGAGGTGTTTGCAGGTTCCCCTCGAAAAAAATCCACCCCTTCATAGGGAAAAGTGTCATTGGTATCAGAGCCAAAACTTGGGGTCATCCATCGGTTCAAAGGCTAGACTGAATGGAGAAGGAGGTGAATTCTGTTGTTGCTAGTCAAGAGAATTTTTTTTTAAGGAGATGCACCAGATGTTTGCAGCCATTAATTCCTGCTTTGGTCAACTCTTAACAATCGGGATTGTGAGCATCAAGATGGTTCCAATAGCTCCAGTCTTGTTGATCAAGATAATGAAAATGGATCCATTAGCCAAGGTATGTTAGGGACCTCTTATATTCCCAAAATGGTAAATGGTGAGAAGGAAGATTAATATGAAGTCTCAAAGTCTCAAGCCAATTTCAAAATTTTCTGGCCACTTTTTTTTTGAAATAAAATTTTGGGAAGCTGAGATGTACAACAATGGAGAAGCCTTTGTGAGTTTGTGGTATGCTAAGAGTACATGGAAGTTGGATGGCCACCACCGCACACTGAAATTCTAGAACTACTTCAGCATATTAAACCTTGAGGACAAGATTTGTTTCAATAAGGAAAGAATGTTATTGCCTAGCTAGTTATTAGACATGTTGAATTAGTCTTGTGTGGAGTTGCTTAATTATAGGCGGATTAAGTGGGAAGATAATGTATGACTCATGTTGTGAGTGGGTTGTATTGTATATATTTACTTTTTGATCAACAAAAATAAAGAATATTATGATAAATTTTCGCCTTTACTAATGGAGGCATAGGTTCCCCTCGAAGCGAAGTACAAATGGAGGTGCTAGCGGGATCCACTAGAAACAAATCCACCCCTTCATACATGCACGTATGGATGACCACATAATGGTGCCAAAGAAGCAAAATCAACCAACAATACATAGAGATACAAGGTGAAAAACAGGTCAAAAAAAATTAAAGAAGCCCACTGTAAAACTGTAGCAAGGCACATAATATCATATGCAATTAAATATAACACTTCAAAAGAAGATGAAGAGTAACATATTATATGTAGTTCAACTAAACTATAAGACACTCGAAGCAGACGAACTAAGTGAGATCTGAAAGGATATAGCAATTGCCAACCTAGAAGGGCAAGTCAGTGACATTCTGGTCCTGCCAATACTCCCTGGAACAGGGCCCATGTCAACCACCTCTGCCCGTCTATGTGAAAGTGCTTCCATAACAAGGCCTACATGCTCTTCATTAACCTGTAAATTTGATACTTATGGATGAGCAAAAGGCTTATCAAATTGCAAAATTTATGGGTAATCCAACTTAATATTGCCAATACCTCAACTGTCACTTCTTCAATAGGTTCCAACTTTTCACCCTTATCAGTTTTATACCTGGTACCATAAAGAAATAATTCTAGTGATGCATTATTACAATCATAAACAACAAAGAAAAATACCAGTCTTCAGAACGGCTAGGTGTCTACAAAGCACCAAATCAAGGATGCCAGAAATTGGAAAATATCATGTAAGTGTATAATATATGGGAGCACAGAGTGTATTGTAGTGCATCCTTGCAAATGCAGATACAAGCGCACAATTCAATTTATAACTTCTAAATGACAGATACAACTATAATAACACTTTATATCCTCCAGATCGGTAGAAAAAACAATTTGTATTTCCCACTCAGAATAAAAGCTGGGAATATTACTCCTGCGAATGTCGGCAAGTGTCTGTACTAGTGCAAGTAAATGTGAAGAGGATCAATGGGCACCCAGGTGGTTGCATAGATGCTAATTTAAGCATCCAGACAGCAACTACTGCAATTCGAATAAGCAGTAACCTCCTAGGTGAGGTGACCTCAGCTCCTGGGAACCATAGTGAGAACTATGATATACGTCAAGAGATCTACCTACGTTTGAACCAATTCAAGCGTATTTCAAATACTAAAGTACAATTTACATCTTCTTGCTTCAATCTGATTTTAGATCATGTAAACTAATACTTTCCATGTTCTCACTTCTCATTAATAGTTGTACCTCTTCTCCTTCTCCACTTTGGTTCTCTTTGTGAAAGCAGATTGATATACTATTTTTGGCATTACCTTCTCCTATGTAGGATTAACTTAGGAAAACAAAAATTAAGTACAGAAAATACCGAGTCAAACCCACTGAAACTGCCAAAACCGAAACCGGTTTTTTTAACCTTGTTTAGGACTTGTGATAGTTTGCAGTGTATTTCCAGGACAAAGGTTTTAAGGCATTAATACGATTTGTTCTTAGTATTATTTCCCGAAAGAACAGTTTTACTCTAGAACTCAGTTATATCCTTCAAGAAAGCCCCAAAATATAACCCCATCACAGCCAAGCATCAGTAAACTTAACCTGTCTGCATCCATCACTCATTGAACATGCCTAAAACCAATTATATGTACCACATTTTGTTTTCTCCTTCCCTAAAACACCTTCATCTACTTTTCGGTCTAGTAAAATCAATTTCCTCTCTTCAAAATCCATTGACTTAGAAGAGGCTTATGATGGAGTCCACAGAAAGATTATATGGCGGATTTTACAGAAGAAACAAATTTCTAATAGTTGCATTGAGAATATTAGGAATACTACAGTGGAACTGTGACCACTTTGAGAACAAATGAAGGAGATGCATCTCCATTTCATAGGCCTAGGTTAAAGGTTGACGCTAAGTAGTTGTCTCTTTGTGCTTATTAGTCATCTATGGTGTATGTTATTTGTTGATGATGATATTTGTTGGTTGATGAAATTAGAAGGCGGATTGTAAAATAGAAGTGCGTAAAGAAGCTTTAAAATCTAAAGGTTTTAAAATTAGCGGATATAATGTAGATAAAGTAAAAATTAAAACTTGAAGAAGAAATAGAGTATTTCCATGACGAAGGTTAAGATGAATTCTTCTGTTATTTGGAGAGAATGAGAATGATATTGTCCATAGAATTTAAGCATGGCGGTTGAAGTAGAGGAACACTTCCATAATGTTGTGTGTTTGTACCGTACCCTTGAACTTGATAGAAACAAACAATAAAACACCAACTGATTACAAAACCAGCCTTGCTTTATGGGTACGAATGTTAGGCAATTAAGAAACATGTCTAAAAATTAGCTTAAATGATATGGGTGTTGAGATGGACGAGGGGGAACAAGTTACGAGATAGGACAAGAAACGATAGCATCAACAGGAGCAGCGTTGATGGAGGATAAGATGAGATAAAATCATGTAAGATGGTTTCGGCGTATTCAACTTAAGCCAATAATAGATGCACTAGTTGGGAGAATGATAGGCTATTAGTCAAGAGCACCTAAAGCTAGTAGGCTCATAAGAACTTGGATTGAGGCTGAGAAGAAGGATATAGCTTTTGCTAACAAATTAGAGGAGATAGCCCTTAAAAGAATAAAATGGAAGGAAGAGAAGGATTCATGTAGCCGACCTCGAGATGTTGGATAAAGATAAGACCAATTCCCTTTTGACTATCCTAATCTGATACTACCTCTGCAGCCCACACTTACACTTGCAAAAATTGTACACAAGCATTACACCCACAAGGGTATTGGTTGTGCTGTAGAACCTGCTCCCAAAGTTCTTGCCGAAGTCATTGAGAGTGCAAATTGAGTGAAGATCCGAAACTTGTTATAGACAATAAATTCAACGAAGGGAAAGGGAAAACAGAGGGAAAGTGTAATTCAATTGATATTTGATAGTAATAACTCACATGACCCTTGGAGGTGAAACAGAGAGTTCAAAACCTTCACGCCTCATGTTTTCAATTAAGATACCTGATGATTTCATGAAAAAGTAAATATATTTATATCAAATCGACCTAAGAATACTTAACCGATTAGTAAATACATCAAGACATAATATGAGGGAGAATTTAACCAGATGTTTACGTAATAGCTTAAATAACACATCAAGAAGAGAGAAAATTAAAAGAAACAGACCCAACTGAAGCTCTCCCCTCCCTTGAACTTCAAATGACTCCGATAATGCTCCAGGAAGAACATTTATAGCAAGATTTGTCTCTGCTTCCGCCTTCAAACGGTCACCTATTTTTCCTCCAGTCAACTGTACAATAATAACAATAGGACGAATAATTATTAGCATGAGAAACACGTCAATATATCATATACGGATCCAGTGCATCCGACGGAGCTGCGGATGCAGGCAAGGTGCCAAGGATAGCGGGAGTGACTTGGAATATGAGTCGAAGAAAATGAAAATGAAATTCTAAAGCCTTTGTATGATCCCCGTTGCTTGTGTGTATAAGGCCTATATTATAGATATAACTTCAATCATAGGATTGATTTCTGGTTATGTTGCTTCATACTGGTTATGTTGCTTCATAATAATTCTGTAAAACTTCCACATAATTTCCTTCAACCCGTAGTATTGCAAGACAACCAGAAGCAACCGGAAGCAGAAGGTAAAATATGAGGTACTTTATTGTTGAGTCTAGCTTTTATGGAAGCTTTGACAATTTATGGCTGCCGACATTAGCACTTTCATATAGATGCTATTATTGCTATAGCAAACTGTGCCCGACAAATTCAAAACACTATAAAGGAAGCAAATAAATTGCAACAGTGAGAAAATAGATGAAGCATTATGAACAGCAAAAAACATAGTAAGACATGCTCAGCAGTAAAAGCATATATACCAAATGAAGATGAGTTTTTTGTTGTCTATTTTCCAAAATTAGATGGTAATAGTTTCCCAAGCGTGGAAATTGATTCCTATATGTATTGTTTTCAGCTCTCATCGCTAGAATTCTGAAACTAGCAAAAAATTGATACCATCTGCAACATGTCTTAAGTTTATGCGTATAGCATAGTAAGAAATGAACTTGAGAAACAATCAAACACAAATCGAGAAGTATCTTTGTATACAACATGTCACACGGACGCGGATACAACACGACAAGGTAAGGACACGGTGACACGGACACGACATCTATTTTTGGTGCATCCTAGTGTATTTTGGAGTGTCCGATACGTGCCTGAAACAGCAGCCACATTTTTTGAGTGTCCGTGCTTCCTAGGTATACAAACATGTAAGCCTTTCTTATGATAAGTTTCAAAGGAAACATATAAGATTTCTTATTATAAACTCCAAACTAACTGGGAGCCAGGACTAGAAATGAACATAGATCGAACACAGGTTTCAAGACACATGTCAGACATGTTCCGAGGTTGTCATTATACCCACGCAGGCCGGACACAGGTATGGGACCTATTTAGATGTTTTTGTGCTTCCTAGAATGCTCAAATACCCTCTCTTTTTCTTCTTTGGTGTTTGGTTGTCTACTTTGCTGAGGAATCATGCACTATACTGACTTTTCTTAGCCACAATGTTTGCTGGATCTCGCTATGCACTATCAGAGTGGATCTAAGACCCAACAAATCACATTTTGTTCTTGTGTTCTTTTACAGCACTTTCTTCTCTTGTTTGCACAATATAGTTTTCTTCGATCATTGTGAATCAGCCTCTACCAAACTTAACCTCATGAAACCAAGCTAAAAGTTGTACCTAATCCGCAAACTACATTTCCATGAACTATGCAAATGGATGTGTGTGTTGTCCAGAGTCCTTGTGGAAAATGTAAAATTAAGGAATATGATTGTGTTCTCCTTTATTCATATTCATATTTATTGAAGAATTAAAGTGATTTTGTTCAGGAATAAGGGAATGTAATCCTTTCCGGTTCTTTTGTTCATTGTGCCTCGGAATTTAATGCAATTCCTTAATGCAAATATTACACCATCGTCTACTCCCTCCTAGTTTACATGGATTTGAAGTGCCTATTTCTTTCCTAGAAAAGGATCATCACTTGGTTGGTTGAGGTTAAAGTACACATCATAAATGGCAAGAGTAGCTTTGAGATGTCATGGCAACAAAATAAGGTGCAAAAAATATAAGGCCCTCCTTTATCAGAGCATCCTTAGCTATGATAACTAGTATTAAGGACTAAGCAAATTATTGTATAGAGCTTTCCTAGAGTTGAGTTGTGTTCTGCACGGATCACAACAGTGATAGCTATGAAGCAAATTTAAGGAATATATATATATATATATATATATATATATATATATATATATATATATATATATGTTGCAGACACACGGCAAAATGGTGCATGTATCCGTACCTTGTCCTTATCCGTGGTCTCCATACTCTTGCAAAAGATATGGCTCCATCCTCGGGTGTTGGCTCGTCTGCTAGGGTTTCTGATGAAACACTAATTTGAGGCCATCTGCTGCTAATGAAGATTGAATTCAAGGGATCAATGAGTGTGTGATGGGGCTGATGCGGATTCTGAAGGGCTTGTTGACAACCTAGAGGGGGGGTGGACCATAACCCTAGTTCCCAGGCGGTTGAAGGGTGAAGTTCAATAGGGGTCCTTATAAATTGTAATATATATTCTTATTTGGAATGTAAGGGGGTCAATCCTAGAGAGATATTAGAGAATGCATCTTTTATAATAAGTGTTTTGTTGTTAGGCTGTTGGAGATTAAGAAGAGTTTGCTTCAGTTAACAAAATTAGAAGAAATAATTAGAAGCTAGAATTACACCTAACTGGAAATTTCTGCACAACTTTACTGCTCACTCCAAGGGCAGAATTTGTGTGATGTGAGATGAGATAGTATGGGAGGATGGCCCTTCAAGTGAATAGTCAAGACATTACTATTCTTCTCACAACTTCACAAGTAAAGGTGGTCTGCAGATACAGGTCACTGCTGTCTATGGCAGTAATAGCAGGGAGAGGAAGGAGTTGTGGAGTAGTATACTCTTTTAATCTTAGATACTCAGCTGTCTTTGGCTTATTACTGGGGACTTCAATTGTATTAGATATGGGAGTGAAAAAGTGGGAGGAAGACTAGTACCAGACAGAGTTCTGGAAGATTTGGTCTTGGAACAATAGATCCCACTCTAATCAGGATGGAATACTGGAATACTGGAGATAAACAGGGCACATTTGGTCTTGGAACAATAGATCCCACTCTAATAAAACAGCTTGTCAGCTTCACAGGGCTTTCTAATAGGACAGCACATTCCCTCTCTTCCTCATCCAGTGACCACTCTCCCTTAATTATAGCTCTGCTTCAACACACAAAAAGGGTTCCTTTCAGGTACTGCAATCATTGGTTTTTGAGACGGTTGTAAGGCCTTGGTGACAAGTGTTTGGCAACAATCTATCAGAGGTAACTTCATGTTTCAAGTGGTGACAAAGCTCAAGAATGTCAAGAATCAGCTTAAGCAATGGAAATCATGAATGGGAGGCCTCAATCCAAGGAGCTCAGCAGGAATTGGCTATTGTACAACAACTGCAGGATGATCCTCTGAATGTAGATCTGGGTAGAGAGGTGTCCAGGATTCAGAGTGCACTAAAAGAGAGCTTCAGCAGTTGTTGGTGGTGGTGGTGGTGGTGGTTGTGGTGGTGCAGAGAGCTAAATGTGACTGTTTGAATGATGGAGATGTTGTAGCAAGTTTTTCTTCTCCAAAATCAAGGCGAGACAAAGTCAAAACCATATTTCTACTTTCTAGTCTGTTAAATTCACATGGAGAGGCAGTTCAGGATCAGAATATAATCAAAGACGAGGTTGCGCAATTCTACACCAACTTGTATAACCAGGATAACCATGCAACTGACTTCCATCGAGTCATTTGCAAGAGACTGGTTACAGTATAAGGTAATGCAAAATTGCTTAGAGAGGTAACCCTGGAGGAGGTTGAAGTCATTATTAAAGGAGCACACATCAATAAAGCACCAGGGCCTAACGGATTTGGGATCAGTTCTACAAAATTCACCGGGACAAAATCAAGATGGGAGTTTGGAGGGCAGTTAAGGACTTGTTTATAAATGGTGAACTTTGTAGGGAACTCAACAATACTTTCATTATTCTGATGCCTAAGAAGGAAGGGAGCTGTGAGACTACAGGACTTCAGGCCTATTCCCTGTTGTAACTTCCTTTATAAGATCATCACCAAACTCGTGCACTAGAATAGAGGATATGGGAAGGGGTTAATCTCGAGCAACCAAAGTGCATTTGTGAAAGGCAGACATATAGATGAGAATTGCCTACAGGCTCGTGAATTGATCAGAAGTTCCAACAAACTAGGGGGTAACAAGTGTTGCATTAATATCTACAAAAGGCCTATGATTTTGTGAATAGGGAGTTCATCTGCCACTTGTTGAAGATTATGCAGTTTAGTGATCATTGGGTGAACTTAATTAGACAATCAATTGTACACCTAGTTTCTCTATACTTTTAGATGGAGAATCTAATGGCTTCTTTCGGAGTAACAGAGGACTGAGACAAGGGGAGTCCCTGTTCCCTTATCTGTTCACCATTGCTATGGAGCACTTGAGCAACTTGCTGGAAATTGCTGAGGTAAAGGGGGACATTGAAACTATATTCCATAACATGTATCCTACTGTTTCACACCTTATTTATGCAGATGATCTGATGATATTCCTTAAACCTTCCCCTAATTGCTTGCTGGGCATCAACTATCTCAGTTTGCTAGGAAATCTAGTCTGGCAATGAACGGGGATACAAACAGGATTTATTTTAATTAATACTGCATAGGGAAATACTTATTGAAAGACATTTTGGAACTTGAGGAAGGTCTTCTGCAAGACAGATATTTGGGCATTCCACTATCCAGTCAAAAGACAACTTACCAGGACTGTCAGACACTCCTTGAAAACTGCAGCAAAGACTGGAAAGTTGGCAAGCTATGAAGATGTCATGTGGAGGGCAAAATTCTTTTGGTGAATGCAGTTACCACTGCTATAAACAACTACGGGTACAAACAGTACGCATCCCTAAAGCAGTTCTAGACAAGGTGTATAGTCTCCGTGCCAAAGTTTATCTGGAGGAGCATTCATGCTATTAACTGGATCCCGCTATGCAGAACCAGAGAAGGTGGGGTTGGTTTGAGAAGATTTCAAGATCTTAGAGTCTCACATCATCTGAAATTACTTTGGAAGCTAATCAGTTCTACTCTTTGGGCTTCGATGGATGAGGAAGAGATATCTAAAGGGGAGAAACTTATGAGATTTGCCTCTGGATAATAATTCCTCCACTACATTTAAGTCTTGTTCTAAAAATTGGCCTAGGCGGCCGGTGCCCGCCTAGTGCCTCCTGATGCCCAACTATGTATGTTTTTGGATTTTATGGACAATTGATGCAATTTTCAGCATAATTTTTGATTTTTTTAGGCGTCCGGTGCTCGCCCGACTAGCGTCTAGTGACTATTACAACCTTGCAATCAAGGCAATGATTAGACTGAGGTTTGCTATCTTACTCTTTCTGGAAAGGGCTCGCTAATGGGCTTACTACCAGTATCCGGTTTGACCCCTAGCTGTCTGGGGGTAGACTCATAGAGAGGCTAGGGTGGGAGAGCTTTTACTGCCTCAGAGGAAATGAACAGGTAAGCTACATTATAGTGGATGGTGAATGGAGACCAAAGCTACTGCATACCACATATAGCTTGAGTACTCAGATCACCTCTCTCACTATCAACAAGGAGAGGAAGGAGGACTTTAGGGTTTGGACAGAGAACCCTACTGGGGAGTTCACATTCAAATCAGCTTATAGAGTAAGCATGACCCCTTCACCTGAAGTAGAATGAAATAAAGCAGTCTACGTCAAGGGAGATAGCAAGAAAATGAGTTTTTGTCTTTACAAAGTTATTCAGGACAGGCTCCTTACAGGAGGTTAACTAAGCATGGAAGGAACATTGATACTGTGTGTATGCTGTGTAACCAACAAGAGGAAGCATCTTCACACTTTTTTTTTTAGTGTCCTTAGCCCATGTTGGCCAGTTTGTAGACTTAAATTACAACTGAGAAGCAAAAGGCAGTAAAAGTTGCTAGAGGGGAAGATGATACGTAGGAAGTTCAAGACTAAGGAGCAGGGAAAATTTATAGCTACATATGCTCTTTCTGCTGTTGTGTGGCACATTTGGAAGGTAAGAAACCGAAGGCAGCTTGAGAATGTACGACTGAACAGGATGGTTGGTGTGCAGAGGATAATAGAGAATGTAAACATTAAGGCCTCGGGGTTGATAACTTGAGTCTTAAAGCCATAGCCAGTTAAGCTCATGTAATGTACTAGTAACAGTTTATATATATATATATATATATATATATATATATATATATATAATTGGAAGGAATAATCCGCTTTCCCGTGGGATCGAACCCACCCAGCCACAACCAGGATGCGTTGTCTCTCCACCTTCTGACCACTAGAGAGCTTTGACATATATATATATATATATATATATATATATATATATATATATATATATATATATATATAATTTTCTGGGTGTGAAGCAGACTTGCATAATGCCCAAGTCAATTTCTAATCCATGCAGGGATTGGGACTTGAGAAGAATTAAACTAGTGGATGTGTGTAGTTTGCTACAAAAGGGAAGGTAATGTGTGAAGGTACCTTAAGGTCAGGACCATTGGAGAACTTGTAAAAAGCATTGTAAGCAAACTAAAGCATGCAAGTTCTCTTTTCTAAAAAAGAGAACATAGGGAATCCACTGCAGAAAGCAAACAAATCAAAAAATGTCTTTGTTAATAAGGCTCTCTAGTACCATATATACTTATAATGTAGTTAAAGATGCCAGTTTCTATCTGGCATCTTTTGTCTGGTTTTTAATAGACCACACATTTTCGCATGTGCCAAATTACATTAGAAGGATTAAAAAAATTGTGTCCTCAGATCCAACTAAAGAAGAAGAGTGAGAATTGAGAAGTCCTACAGATAAAGATGAAACTGCTTCAAGTAACTCCCTGTGAATTTGATCAGACATATCATAACTAAGAAAAATAAACCCGCAGCCACAGGAAAAGGATATATGACGAACTCTGCTTTATCCATGAATATTCCAAACAATTTAGTCGAAAATCTTAATCTTATTCATGAATGGTCTTTGGTAGGCATTTTGATTATGAAATAGATCCAACACACCAGTGAGCCACTTAAAATATTTTAATATTATAAATCATAGGGGAGGAGAGACTGGTGTAAGTCCTTTGGCATACAGATCTGTAGCAATATTTTCCCCTTGACTGAAGGTTCAGAATTTCAAGTTAGCTAACTTGGGTATTACACCAAACTTGACCTCATCGTAGAGCAATCAAAAGGCACAAAGAAATATAAGAGGTCCCAAAAGGCAAAATAGTTATTACTAAGTAAGAACTATCTATGTGGAAAGAACACCTACAACATCTAGACTCTAGTACAATATCACGGTCTTGGTCTCATGTGATGATGGAAGGTTATGGCCTTTTGTTCTACTGTTATAGTATAAACATCAGAGTGTATGTGGTATACATGAATTCTGACAAAATGATCAGTAGACCTTTTATTACTTACATACATTTCAAGTCGCATTTCATACCCCTACCAAGCAAAATTCTTTCTCCTGCATGCTTTCCAACCAGCATCAAAACTTTAGGTCAAGAAAGGATATTATATAAATATAGTAGGTGTTACATGGCAACTGCTGGTAAGACAAAGAATACAGCAGGCTATACATGTAAACAATTTTCCTTTCTCAAAATAATGCGAACATGTGTATCTATTTATTATAATTGATAGGAGCTGAGTCAAGCTAACATTTTCAAAAAAAAAAAATGAAGTCAAAACCCCACAATAGGATTCTCTTTGGAGTCCAATAATACATTTAATGTAACATAAGAATAAAAACAACAAACAAAATAAGTAATTAAGAAGATTTACGTTCCCATATACATGTTAAATCTTCCAAAATCTACGTACCAGCTACAGTTGACTAAAGACTACCTACTTACATGGGTTCCATCACGTCCGGCTAATGGAGAATCATTGACACCAAAAGTCATGGAAATTGTTGGGGGATCCAACTCGACAGTCGGCAGTGCAGTCGTGACCTAAATGTTGAAATTGTTAGAGAACAACTAGCAAGTTGATAAATATACCTTTACACACAGAAAATTTGAGAGTACGAGGCAAGTACTGTCGAGATGTTAGATATAAGATGATTTGCAAGGAATAATTGTTGAAATCCAAAGAAGACAAAACACTTGAGGATTGTCTATTTGGCTATGAGTTATGAACAGTTATAACTATAGCACCAGAACCCATAAACAGTAGGGAAAAAACCAACAAATGCAATTCTATAATAACAGTATAAAAAACCAACAAAAATTTCCATGATTAATATATCCCATGAAATGGAAGCAAACAGAATACATCGAACAACCATCACAATACTTCTATTATGCAAGAAAACGACACATGAATTTAAAATTAACAGACTACTAATCTCGGATAAATAAATATCCCAAACCTTTACACAACAATCTAAGAAGCATGGGTAATGTAGTGCTCCGCTCCGGGCGATGGCACCATGTTGGTTTGTGGCTAATTTTACCTAGTCGGAACTATGTAATCGGGAAAATTCTTTCGGCATCTAATCAATCAAGACATGCATAGAAAATATTTCATATTCATGGATTGGTTTCTGTTGGAATAAATCCAAAATGCAGCGGATTTTGTTTTGGTAAATGAACTCTATATAAGTCCCTTCCCATACCTTATTATTGTTGTTTTGGTTTGACGTTTTCGCTGCTTGATTTTTTATGAACGCTCTTTTCTTGTCATTTTCGATAAATGTTTTCAGTGTTCGCTTCATCGATTTCTGCATTCATTTTGAATATTCTGAGAGAAAGGACAGATAAAAGAAGCGTACGGATTCGATGTTGGTTCCTTTGCAGGAGGATGCATAAATGAGACTTGATCGATGCGAAGTAATTCTTCTTCTCTCGACAATTCTAATCGGTGGATATTTCTGGCCCTTCTTTTCTTTTCATTCACCTTAATAAAAGAATTCTCTTTGTTTCCTTGCAACACCCTTTGATCGATGATGTCTTAGTAAAGAAAATAACGATAAAAGAAACCACATGTATGTTGTTACAGCTAATGATTGAAACATTGGAACTATAAACTGTTTGTGCAACTATGCACGAGAATAATATAGTGTGAACTTTCATATGGAAAGTGGTATGGATATGATTTGGTACAATGGAATATCTAAGACTAATGGATCGCCAATCATGATAACCTTGAATGAAAAATGAGATTGCGAGCATAGACTCGGGGAATCTAATGTATAAGTAGATATTTGCATTTGCAATTACTTTCGGTTTTTATTACCATGCAAAATATGATTTGTAGTTAGAGCATACGCATTTGTATGGTCATGGACAACTTGTGCACAAAATTTGATATTTTTTATCGAATGGTATTCGGGGCACCGGGGCTTGGAGGAAATTATTCGGACGTGCTAATAGGCACGAGGTCGAGGTATTGCGGGACCTTCATTGAGGTTAGCTACATGCTCTGAAAGGACGCATCGCAATACCTTGTAAAAGTCCTTCGTGATGTTGAAATCACTAATGACTGTCATGTAGACAGGCTACATTGCTAATCATTATTTCTGCATGGGTAGTAAGTGCTAATCATTGTCACTACCACATTTCTGGGTGAGAGTATTTTTTGTCATTAGCATGTTTATCATTTAGTGATTTCATATTATATATTAAACTAGTAATTAATTATATGTGTTGTGCTATTTATTTATTCGTTAGTGGACTAGCCTATTTTATTGGACTTGTCATTAGTAGACCCATTAGTTTGTCATGACACATTGAGCCCAACATTGGACTAGGTCCAATTAGACCATTCCCTTAATTAATTAAGGAGATTAGATTAGTTCATGAAGAATTATAAGCTTCCTAATATAACCCTCCAAATTAAACCTCTTAACTAACTAGTAGGGGCACATTGGACATTGCATGTTGCTTGGAGAAGGGGCTAGAGGGGGGCCGGCCATATGAGGGGAGGTCACTCTCTCTCCTCTCATTAGTTCATTCCAAATTTAGATCCTTAATTTAGTTCTTCCCCAAATTACTTCATCCCTCCACCAAATTCACTCAATTCACTCTCATTCCCTCTCAATTTTCACCAATTAAGAAGCATTGGAGCTTGGATTACAAGGAGCACTTGGAGAAAGAGGAATTGGCAAGGAGCTTGTGTCCGGATCGTGTCCATTTGAGTGATTCATTGAAAATTCATCTCCCAATTGGTAAATTTTAATTTTCCTTCATAATTAGACTCCAATTCATGCATTTGACTATTAGGAAACCTCTATTGGCTTAGGGCTATCCATAGGAACAAGAACTAGGTTCATATGACTTGTATTGTGACTCCTACATTGATTTTTGTGTCCAATTTGAAAAAAATTCGAAATTGGTGCACCAAGTGTTTGTCATTAGGTAAATTAGATCTAATTAGACTTAGATTGAGTGTGGAGTGTTAGATATGTGTCCACAATTGGATACGTGTAGGCCGTATCACGATACGTCATGATACGGAGGTTGAGAATTGGATATTTCATGATATTGATGTCCTAGTGTGTCCTTTATCAATTGCTTTGTAATTAGTTATTTTAGATAATTATATATCATAATTTACTTAATATAATGCATTTCATGAAAATTGGGGGTTGTCTCATGGTAATGTGTGGTTTTGGAGTATCTTAGAGTATCCTAGTGTGATACTAGGGTGCACACTAGGTGTTTGCTAGAATGCCACTAGTGTATCATTAGTACGTGTTTGATGACTGGTGGTGTATCAGTATGCGTGTAAGGTATGTTTCAGTCCAAGAGAGTGTATATGTGCTAAAAGAAGATGTAAGTGTTGGTTAGTCGGGTGGGAGTCTCACACCCGATTTCAGATTTAGTATTTCTTGGATTTCTAGAATTAAAAAATTTCCTGTTAATGTATTTCCTGCTGTATTTCATATGTTGGTTCCTGTCATTTTATTATTGTTTTATCTTTCTGTTGTTGATAGAGACTACATGAGACCAGTAGAATACCCATTGGCATTGCCATAGACCCGGTTTAGGATCCGCATGTAGAATGGACACTTGGTTCGGTTCATTTTGGATGAACCCATAACTAAACCCTATTTTCTTCTCTCTTAGTATATATATGAGTTTTTCTCTCTCTTCTCTTTCTTCATTTTCCTCCTTCCTCCTCTCCCTCAAGCTCCCCCCTAACAACCCTAACCCTAAGGGAAGTTGCTGTGACCTTGACCGTGAGAGGTAGAGGCTAGAAGCCACCCAAGGCAAGTACATCTTGCTCAAATGGTAAAATCTTGGATTTTCGAATTTTTATATATGTTGTTTTTAAAGATGTAATTAATAGAAAATGTTCTCCTTGAGTTGTTGATCATGTTTAGTTCTTGGAGTTTTGGATTTTGAAGTGTAGATTTTTGTAGATCTGAGTTTCAAGTTTAGAACTTTTGTGTTTTATGAGTTTTTCTTGGATTCGATCTATTAAAACTTAATGTTTTCGAAAACTAGTTGTTCCTTATGTTAAAGCACTTTATTTCGAACATTTTGGCTTTTGATTTACTTGATTTGGAGTTAAAATGGAGTTTTTATGAATGAAACATTTTTTTTTTTGAGCTTTTCGGCCATGGCTGAACTTGCTGTTGGAGAAGAAGTCTTCATGCGGCCAGCGAGCTATGCAGCCGAGAGTGTCATGCGGAGAGGGGTATGCGGCCTTAACTCTTGCCGCATACTAACAGCATGTGTCCATCTTGTTGGACGTATGAGTGCTCATTTACACAAGTGTCCTTGAACCACCTTGTGCTTTCACTCGCTGAACAAATAAAAAATTCGTAAGTTCAAAAGAGAGTCCATGCGGCCAGAGAGTCTATGCGGCCAGTGAGCGCATGCTGCCAGTGAGTCCATGAGGCCAGTAAGGGCATACGGCCAGAGAGTCAATGCGGTCAGTGAGTGCATGCGACCAGAGAGTCCATACGGCCAGTGAGTCCATGCGGTCAGTGGACGTATGCGGCCAGCAAATTCTTTTGTGCATTTTGTGTCCGTGTTGATTAGTAATTCATTTTTAGTGATTATTGTTGTGTGCTTCCTTATGTTGATGCAAGTTTATGATACCAGACAAGTTTTGCATGTGAGTTCACAAGACAAGTTTATGCATAAGTTCACAATCCTCACGACACCGTGAAAATATTTTGTGTATGAAAATCCATTGCATTTGGCATCGGGCAATCAAGTGTGAGCATTGTCCAATGTATCGCGTGTCGCGAATACGATAACTCATGAATAGCTCGTACTCGCAATTCGTCATTTTAGGGAGTTCTCAAGTGTCCACGACTCGAGAACTTGAAATAATTTATTAATGATTAAACAAGATAAATGGAGGGAAGAACATTGCGCTACCGGCTACCCCGATCCCCAAGAGCCCCATGCGGCATGGACAACCCTGCTAGGCAAGGGCTCCATGACTGACCAAGTTTACGCGTGCTACGACACTTACAAGACAAGTTTATATACAAGTTTATGTTTGTAAGACAAGTTTATGATTACAATTTCAAGATTATGCTTTTGAGTTCAATTTCTGTTTGTGACAAGTAACAAGTTATGTTGTTGCATGGTTGAATGTCCATTTAAATTTACAAGACAAGCGTATCCTTGGCCATCCGGGTTAACTGCAATGCTGGTGGTAGCAATATTCTTAGCAATACATTTCTAGTAATTAGGGCTTGCGATAACCCTAGTTAGTTAATTCTAGCAAGCCGTAGGTATGTTTGGCCGTGAATTGGATGTTTGTTATTCGTATAGCTCGCTCTTCTAGTTTCATTTTCTCCCGGCGCGTAGTTAGGGTGCTAAGTTCTGCTCGGGTGAAGGTCTGCAACCCCGGTTCTTGTTTGGTTTAAGGGTTGTGGTCCCGATCCAAAGTAGTTCCTATGCTCTCTTGTCGCTCGTCGCATTACTTTCTTTTCTGCACTTATTATCAGTTCTTCCTGTATTATGTTGAGACAAGTACATTGGTACCGTACAAGTCTCAATCTGCATTTATTTCTTATATGTCACTTTCTGCTTATGTTGTGATGTGTTTGGTCTATCACCTCGAGCTCCTTTGTGGTACTTGTTGCTTGGGGTTCTGACCCCACTGGCTTTGCATGGCCAGGTTACCCCGAAGAGAACCTGGACCCACCGCGCTTCCAGCAAGATGGCAAGCGTAGGACTGCGGCCGAAGCTCGCGAGTGGGTTTCCTTCTTCCATCCCTCGTCTTGATTTCTTCTTTTGTGGTGTTTAGCAAATAGCAGAGTTAGCTCCTTACAATTTTGAGACTGCGGTCAGCATGATGTATATATTAGACCATGGCTGGTATATTTGCTCATGTATATTTAAACTCTGCTAGTGCAGCATTTTGTATTCACTAGCTTCATTATCATATGTGACATATAATTTGGAACGCCTTTTTTACTTTCGTGTATGATATACTCTTGTCCTTGTGTTGCTGGATTGAGATAATAGGATTTGTCGGCCTTAGGACTGACGTCATAGCATGCTAGAGTTCACACATTTGTCTTCTTGACAACCTTAACGCATTGCGGCTTACTTCGATATTCTGCAAGATACGGTTGGCCATGTCAGTCCCCGTATTTATCAAGTATTCTGGGAGCTAGGCATGACAAGGTTTTATTGGTGGTCCATGCATGTTTGTTTTTCAGACTTGTGGGAGGACTCATCTTGTTAGAATCCCAATCCTCTATAATCTTCGATTGAACTCCACTTGCAACATACACTTTTCGCTTTCCTTGAAATTCAAACTTGCTTGACATGATTGTTCCATTCTTGTCCCTTGTTGATATCCTTGTGTCCTTATCCTTCAGGGACACCCCACATGCTCCTCCTTCCGAGGGTTCCGTTGCACCGATAACTCCAGCAGATCCAGTAGGCCAGGACCAGATGCTGATATTGAACCAAGGGCAAGCATCAATGGCTTTTCATCAGCCGGCTCCGCAAGTCACGCATGCCCGACCGGCACAATCATCTCTATCAGTTTTGCCGAAACAGCCAGTTCAGCCCGCTCCGTTATTCATACCAGCCTAGCCAGCCCAGACAATACCACCGGTTCTTCCAGTATAACCAGGGCATGCAGGCTCTCAGGCTATGTTAGAAACGATCCAAACTATGATGATGGTACAACAACAACAACAACTCCAGCTTCAGCAACAAGTGGTCCAACTCAGCAGTTTCAGCAGGGACAAGACCAGACCAACACTACTCTTTGCCATGGAGTTAGAGCAGCACTCGAGAACAGTTGACGTTATACTCACAACGCGGGGATCATTGTTAGTCGCATGCGCCCAGCCAAGTTCCTTGGCACGGAAGATACAGTTTCAGCAGATTCTTGGCTCCAGGACTTTGAGGCCATCCTAGATGCAACCAAGACCCCAGATGATGAGAAGGTAGCAGTGGTAAAGCTACAATTATCAGATCTTGTCTGAGATTAGTGGGCAGCACAAGAAATGACGCTTCTGAAGCCCATTGATTGGCAGACATTCAAGGAACGCTTCCAGGAAAAGTATTTCCACACCACCGCTAGGCTCCAGCTCCAGCTCCAGCAGCAGTTCATCAACCTCCGCCAGAACACAAGATCGGTCGACCAGTATGCGGTCGAGTTTTGCCGACTCAGTCGGTTTGCTCCCCACATGGTAGCTTTCGAGGAAGACCGATCCAAGAGATTTGAGCAAGAGTTACATCTAGAGCTCCAGCAATTTACGGTGGGTCATAATTATACCACATACGATGCAGTACTCCGGACAGCTAGGTCCCAAGAACTTATCGGCCAGATATTAGTAGCAAGGACCGGAGGCTAGAAGAGGTCACACCCATCCCTGAGAAGCACCAGTATTCAGTCATCACCTCCAGCACCAGCAGTCAGAACTCCTCGCCCGCCAGCACCTCCTACCTCCACAGTAACATAGTACAATCTACCAGGCAGTCTGTATCAGCAGGATGCAGCCACTGCGGCAAGCCAGGGCACACCAAAGAACAATGTAGGAGGACCAATGTCCAGTGTCTCAGATGTGGGACATCCGACCATATGATTGGTTCATTCCCAATCCTGTACCCAGAGACTTCTTCAGTCCGACAGTTACCAGCTCCGCCTCGAGCAGCGATTGAAGGCCCGCGAGGACCAGTGTTAGCAGTTCGACCCCTAGCCCAGCGTCCTCTCCCGACGCAGACTCAGCAGTTCCAGCAGCAACGTCCGGCGCAGTATGCGCAAGTTCAGCAAGCCCAACCAGCAAGACAGAACCAGCAGCAAGTCAGAGCCACAGTCCCTGGACGATGGCCTGACGAAACATTTGGCAACCTAGAGCAGTTGTTAGCCGAAGACGCCACAATCGTGGTTAAGATTTTCGAGCTCTCTATAGCTTGTCTCATTCTTGGATTCTTGTCGAACGATCTCGTGTTTCGACGCGTTCGAGATACGATAGTCGTTTCGATCCTTTCGTTGAACAAAAGGCGAGTTCATCGCTCCCGCTCTTCCGCCTTCGTGACTCGTGGTACGTAGTGTCTATAATGTGTCCCGACTGCGAAGGTATGTCCTGGATTAGAGTCATGTCCTCGATATATTCGTTGGTACCAACTTACCTCCAGTCTTGGCTCTTGTCCATTTGTGTGCGTCAGCATAGGCAAGCGAGGACGAGTTCCTATTCGACTGACTCAGGAGTATATGTATCAATATGCCTCCAATTCCCTGTGTGTTGCTTTGGTGCATTTACTCATTAGTTACTTCTGTAGCTATCTTTTCTATTTTTTAGTTATTTGTTTAGTATAATCATTTGAATTGTGATTTGATTTCTTGAGCTTTCTCGTGTGTTCTAGCTCGACAAGCCTTGGTGAAATTTCGAGGACGGAATTTTTCTAAGGAGGGTAGAGATGTCACACCCGATTCCAGATTTAGTATTTCTTGAATTTCTAAAATTTAAATTTTTCCTGTTAATATATTTCCTGTTGTATTTCATATGTTGGTTCCTGCCATTTTATTATTGTTTTATCTTTTTGTTATTGAGAGAGACTACACAAGACCAGTAGAATACCCATTGGCATTGTCATAGACCCGGTTTAGGACCCGCATGTAGAATGAAAACTTGGTTAGGTTCATTTTGGGTGAACCCATGACTAAACCCTCTTTTCTCCTCTCTTAGTATATATATATATATATATATATGAGTTTTTCTCTCTCTTCTCTTTCTTCTTCATTTTTCTCCTTCCTCCTCTCCCTCAAGCTCCCCCCTAAAATCCTAACCCTAAGGGAAGTTGCTGCAACTTAGACCGTGAGAGGTAGAGGCTAGAAACCACCCAAGGCAAGTACTTGCTCAAATGGTAAAATCTTGGATTTTCGGATTTTTATATATGTTGTTTTAAAAAATGTATTTGATGGAAAATGTTCTCCTTGAGTTGCTGATCATGTTTAGTTCTTAGAGTTTTGGATTTGTATGTGTAGATTTTTGCAGATCTGAGTTTCAAGTTTAGGATTTTTATGTGTTCTATGAGTTTCCCTTGGATTTGATCTATTAAAACTTAATGTTTTCGAAAACTAGTTGTTCCTTATGTTAGAGCATTTTATTTCGAGCATTTTGGTTTTTTACTTGATTTGGAGTTAAAATAGAATTTTTATGAAGGAAACTTTTTTTTGGAGCTTTTCGGCCAGGCTGAACTTGCTGTTGGAGAAGAAGTCTTCATGCGGCCAGCGAGCTATGCGGCCGAGAGTGCAATGGGCCCGAGAGGGTTATGCGGCCTGAACTCTTGCCGCATACTGACAGCATGTGTCTATCTTGTTGGACGCATGACTGCTCATTTACACAAGTGACCTTGAACCACCTTGTGCTTTCACTCGCTGAACAAATAAAAAATTCGCTAAGTCCAAAAGAGAGTTCATGCGGCCAGTGAGTCCATGCGGTCAGTGGACGTATGCGGCCAGGAAATTCTTGTGCGCATTTTGTGTTCCCTGTTGATTAGTAATTCATTTTTAGTGATTATTGTTGTGTGCTTCCTTATGTTGATGCAAGTTAATGATACCAGACAAGTTTTGCATGTGAGTTCACAAGACAAGTTTATGCATAAGTTCACAATCCTCACGACACCGTGAAAATGTTTTGTGTATGAAAATCCATTGCATTTGGCATCGGACAATCAAGTGTGAGCATTGTCCAATGTATCGCGTGTCGCGAATACGATAACTCATGAATAGCTCGTACTCGCGATTCGTCATTTTAGGAAGTTCTCAAGTATCCACGACTCGAGAACTTGAAATAATTTATTAATGATTAAACAAGATAATACCTAGAGCATTTCTGGAGGAAAGAATATTGTGCTACCGGCTACCCCGATCCCCATGCGGCATGGACAACCCTGCTAGGCAAGGGTTCCATGACTGACCAAGTTTACGTGTGCTACGGCACTTACAAGACAAGTTTATATACAAGTTTATGTTTGTAAGACAAGTTTATGATTACAATTTCAAGATTATGCTTTTGAGTTCAATTTATGTTTGTGACAAGTAACAAGTTATGTTGTTGTATGGTTGAATGTGCATTTAAATTTACAAGACAAGCGTACCCTTGGCCATCCGGGTTAACTGCAGTGTTTGTGGTAGCAATATTCTTAGCAATGCATTTCTAGTAATTAGGGCTTGTGATAACCCTAATTAGTTAATTATAGCAAGTCGTAGGCATGTTTGGCCGTGAATTGGATGTTTGTTATTCGTATAGCTCGCTCTTCTAGTTTCATTTTCTCCCAACGCGTGGTTAGGGTGCTAAGTTTTACTCGGGTGAAGGTCTGCAACCCCGGTTCTTGTTTGGTTTAAGGGTTGTGGTCCCGATCCAAAGTAGTTTCTATGCTCTCTTGCCGCTTGTCGCATTACTTTCTTTCTGCACTTATTATCAGTTCTTCCTGTATTATGTTGAGACAAGTACATTGGTACCGTACAAGTCTCAATATGCATTTATTTCTTATGTCTCTTTCTGCTTTTGTGATATGTTTGGTCTATCACCTCGAGCTCCTTTGTGGTACTTGTTGTTTGGGGTTCTGACCCCACTGGCTTTGCATAGCCAGGTTACCCCGAAGAAAATCCGGATCCACCGCGCTTCCAGCAAGATGGCAAGCACTCGTAGGACTGCGGCCGAAACTCACGAGTGGGTTTCCTTCTTCCACCCCTCGTCTTGATTTCTTCTTTTGTGGTGTTTAGCAAGGAGCAGAGTTAGCTCCTTACATTTTTGAGACTGCGGTCAGCATGATTAGACCATGGCTGGTATATTTGATCATGTATATTTAAACTCTGCTACTGCAACATTTTGTATTCACTAGCTTCATGATCATATGTGACATATAATTTGGGATGCCTTTTTACTTTCATGTATGATATACTCTTGTACTTGTGTTGCTGGATTGAGATAATAGGATTTATCGGCCTTAGGAGTGACGTCATAGCATGCTAGAGTTCACCAATTTGTCTTCTTGACAACCTTAACACATTGCGGCTTACTTCGATATTCGGCAAGGTGCGGTTGGCCATGTCAGTCTCCGTATTTACCCAGTATTCTGGGACCGGACGTGACAGGGAGTGTGTTGTGCACACTGGTAACAGTGAGTGCACTGCAAGTGTGTACCACTCTTGAGGATGTTAAGTGGCCAGGTGTAGTTCCCAGGTCTGTGTGCATCTCCTTGGTTGTGGACTGCACACAAGTGCTCGAGCATTGCCTGTGTATGTAGGGGATCAGTGCGGTTACAGTGCACATGTGTCCTCAGTTGAACACTGTATTGTACTTCTGTGATGCTTGATGTACGTGCAGAAGATGTGGTCACTGCCTAAGTTTGCAGTAAGGTGTGATGATAAGGCTCGGGCCAGCAGTGATGGGAAGTGCAGTAAAGGGGTAGACTCTGAGAGTGTTGTGCAAGGGAAGGTGTGGTACTTGCTTCCAGAGGTAAGGTTGTGCAGTGGGGTATTGGGGATACAGGGTATTGGGTATTAGATGTAAGGGGTGTCACTGCACTGCTGCGCATTAGAGTTGGGGAGGGAAGTTTCAGTGGGACTGAAACTTCGTTTAGATTTAAGGTAAGGAGAGTCCAGTCCAAGACTGGTGTTCAGGGTTAAGTTGCAGCCAGTCAGTGTAGGTGCAGGTATGGGTTAAGGAAGAGTGTTCTCAAGGAAGTGTAGTAACAGTGTGCAGGTGAAAGCATAGTTTAAAGTATCGGCCGATACCGATCCGATACGGCCGATACTGATACAGTTTGGCATGTCCCGATCCGATACCGACCGATACCCGATACTGACCGATACCGACATTAGATGTCTCTTTTCCAGTCAATTCGGCAAAAAAATTTGAATTAAAAGACCAATTAGAAAGGATGTAAAAACATAGTAAGGTTGTAAAAACATATAAAAGAGGAAAACTTATCTATCGCATATAAATCAATCGACAAGGATGACTACTATTTCATTCAATATCAAAAATACTAAGAAACAATACTGAAAATACTTTAAATTATGCATAAATGTATAAAATATATTCTCTAAAATGTTAATAATTTACTAATAGTTGTTTGCTTTCCGATACCAAAAAATCCGATACTCCGATCCGAAACCGCCGATACTACCGATACCGCCGATCCCAATACTCATAGGAATGGTCCGATACCGATTCCGATACCGATACTTTGAACCTTGGGTGAAAGAGGATTAATGATGGAGTTGATTGCTAGAAGGTGTATCAGTTAGTTGAGAGTGTGTGTATCAGTGGTACAGGGATATCCAGAGAGAATAGATTAGGTACTAGGCTAATAGGTATCAGTCAGGGTAATATTAATGATAAGTATTAGTTAAGGAATGTAGAGTAATAGATAAGTTGGGGTTAAGTATTAATCTTATTACTAGAGCATAGGAGTGAATAGATATACATGACAGTTATAAGTTGTCTTAGTTTGATTGTTAGTTAAGTTCTATTAAGTTATGTTAGTTCTAGTTTACCTTGAGATAATTAAGGTAATAAGGGTATGAGATATCATCGGGTATTTGGTATTGAATACCAAGAGGGTAGCTAGGTATTGATACCAAGATGGCTCAAAGCCAAGGTAATCAATATAGAGTTAATATTAGCTAAGGGATAACTAAGTGTATATATACATATACTATCTATTGATACTTAGTAGTTATGATACTCTAGTATCCTGAAATATGTAGTATAGCTTGGGTATAGACTCATACAACCTAGAAATAGCTAGTTTGACCAAGTTTGACTAGTTTGACCCAGAGTGACCTAGTTTGACTATTTTGACTTAGAAATGACCTAGAAAGCATATTTCGACTCATTTAGCATATTTATCATTCTTTACACCCAATAACATGATATTTCATATATATAGGTCAGTGTGACACCAGTCCAGACACAGATTGGTATTGTCAGCTCAGGACCTCAGGCGAGTACATTCTCTGACAGTTTTCTGTTTATGATATCTTCTATGTTTCTTGTATTTAGTGTAGATATCCTTGACTTCTTGACACGTTGTTACACGGATTGATATTTTCCAGATCCCATAATGAGATGTTATTCTCGGTATTTTCTGGCGTATCATGTACATGCCATGTTGCTCTTGTACTTGTATGGACACTGATTCCTGGGAGACTTGCTACCTCCTTGGAGAATCTCGTGTCGTAACGTGCCATGGTTGGATCCACTATACCAGTCGGGGGATGGGAAGTGTTAGTTAGAGATGTGATCAATACTCATTCATGTACAAGTTTCCTGTTAGTGTTAATCGCACACTTCACGTATGATTAACCAGGCCATGATTCTTGTATAAGTTCCCAAGTCGGTCACATGTCGAAGCTAATACTCACTCAGTTAGTTATATTTCCTAACTCTTACATATGATGCTTATCTCTCTTGTACTATTTACAGCATTTTCATATTTTGTATATTTAATGCTCATGCTCTATTTATCTTGTATTTCTCTCTATTTACTGTTACACAGTCTTTATCATTTATTTGGAACTGCTGTTAGTGGTGTGTTTCACTCCAATCCTGACTGGATATATTGTTCAGATGATTTAGATGAACGAAATCCTACACACTATGGACCTCAGGACGTAATGGGTGTAGAGTTAGAGACGGTGGTTCAGGAGGAGCCGATACCGGAGGATGATCAGCTAGTTACAAATGTTTAGACTCTTGTATTGGTTATGTCTTAGTTTAGACATTTTGTCATGTATTATATTTGAGACTATTGTGCCAGTCTATTAGATTTGGTTATGAGTTGTATTGTGACTGTGATTTATTTTCTTCTTTTATTCCATAGCATGCTACATCTTCCTCTAATTTTATTGTGATTGAGTATTGATTATCATATTGTTCCTCCATTTGGAGTTGAGATGGCATGACAAGTACTTTATATATATATATATATATATATATATATATATATTGTGAGAGATGTTTAGATAGTATTGATGACCTAGACAGCGTTCTACCGCCGATGTTGCGGCGTAGGCTGGACGTACCCACGTTCTGGTACCCTTACACCGGGTGCGGGTCGTGACACATTATTTTACAAAGATGGACAAGTCGACTACAGGTAAGATACAAGATTGTGAAAAGCGTTAGGCGCTAGGCGGCGGGTGTCGGACGGGCATCCGCCGCCTAGCACCTAGCCCGCCTAGGCGGTTCAAAAAAAAATACTGAAAATTGCAAAAAAATCCATAAAACGCCAAAACATACATAGTTGAACGTCGAAGGGGGAACTAGGCAGCCATCGGTCGGGCACCGGCACCTAGCACCTAGGCGGCCGCCTATTAGAATACTAGTAAAATATCATTGTATGAGTGATAAATTTCATATTATATTTTGTATTCTTGATATTGAATTGCTAATACACCCTAGTCCAAAATAGAAATATCATTTTGATAATTGTATGCTTCATATATATATATATATATATATATATATATATATATATATACACTGTGTTAGTTTGGGTGAGTTGGGTTGCTACCGCTCACTAATGCATTCCCAAATGTATTGACCCTCTCCTTCATATGTGTCGGGAACAACGCGGATGCTCAAAGGCATTAGAAGTCTCGCGAAGCATTTAAAGCTCTTTCTTTTCAAAGTATTTTTGTGGTTATTTCCTTTTGAAGGCATTTTAGATTTCAATGTAATGACTAATAAAGGGACATAACATATGGAACGCCATATTATTTCATGACTTGTTAGTTGCTTATTTATTTCATGGAATGTTAGTCGGTGCAACATTTCAATTGTATTGAAAAATTTGTACTACGCTGCAAAATTATTAGTAAAATAGTTTTTTTTCTTTTTATTATGTGTTTTCAACTTTCTATTGTTGTGTTGTCTCAACCTTATATTATAAGTGCAATTTAGGCTTGTACAGCATCAAATCCGGTGACGACTTATTGATTCGGCATAATACTTCAATGGAAAGTACCAAAAAAGGAGGAAGTGGCACTAATGGATTTCAATTTCCAATGTCACACACTAGTGATCTTAGATCAAAGTATATCTCAGCCCTCTAAAACCAATCTATCAAACATGGATACTTGAACAGAGTTTCGGTATGCAATATTCATTGGATATTTATTATGCTGATCCTTCAAGGATGGCAGATACATCTTACTCATCATAAATGTTGAAGCACAAATTGTGTTTGTCTGTATCCAAAAACATATCCAAGAATCCAGCACCTGTACACAGCCTTGTTCTCTGGCGAATAATTAAAATGAAAAGATGCTTCACTATTTATCACTAAAACGCAGCATTGTCATAGCTGCATATCTTTTATCAAAAATTGTGTTAACACATGAAAGAATTGGATAGCCCATAGATACACACAAACCCACAAGTAATGAGTATATGTTCATACATATACTTTTTTACATATACAACACATACATCCAGTTCATAGTTACATCTATTGAACTATGTTGTTAGTTTCGTATGATACAGGTTATGTATCTTACAACAGGATATATTACCATTTTGTTACATATATGTTGATCCAATACGATAAATAGGTTGATAGGAAGTATTGATTTATTTATTTTTTGCATGAGTCATGTAATGTATGCTGAAGAATATGGATTATGGAACTAGATAGACTTGTAAATATGAAACAAATAGAAAAAATATGAGAAAATTATATTAAATTATGTTCCTATATGAATTTAGAAGTCCAAACCTAAACTCCTAGAGTTAGTGTATCATACGATACATGATACGACACCCAAGGAAATTAACATAGGATAACATGAGTTGACAACCTAACCATTGAGATATCTCCATTCTCCATTATGTCGTATACATGATTTTTTTTTCCAAAAAAAAGAAGAAGAAGAAGAAGAAGAAGAAGAAGAAGAAGAAGGTTGCATCCCTTGCCAGATTCATATCCTTTGGAACAAATATACATATGAAGCAATATTTCTATTTTAAGCTATAAATAAACTTGTTATGACAAGTATAATATATGAAGATGTACCTTTTGTATCTTTTCCTCCTTTTGTAACATGATATGACATATACAAAACATATGAAGATATAAATTTAGTATCCTCGCATATTTATATATTACCATGTTTAATCTTCGTCTTATTTTATAATATTTTGAAGTATCCTTGCATGGTTATGTCCTCTCCTCATCATTGTCATCACCACCACCATCCAAGTCTTCTCCCAAAAGAATGGTGCCATCTATGGATCATAAGAAAGTTCCATAAAAGACTTAAACAAAGTTTTATGATAAGTTGTTAACCTAACGTCAACCTTCTATGTTTGTGCCAAATTCCTAGCCAATGTAATTATGAGCATAGGAAAGTCGTGCCATAAAACCTAGGCGACCAGTTAGCATGTAGGTAAACTCATCTCTTGGAACTGTAGTTCAAATGTATACAACCAAGGAACACCCTCCAAGTTCTCCCATACTATAAGGAGTCTAGATTAGGAGGTAATGTGATAAGAAAATTCTATAGGGATTGCACTCGTATCTATGACACATTAAGCCAAAGGGTAAAAATGAATGAATCGTTATATGCATGGCCATGTCCTATTTCCTAAAACATATGTCCGTACAATGAGAAAATTAAAAGCATACTCCATATATGTTCAAGAACATAAGTGGTGATTTATACTATTTAGATGTACTACACTATCTCCTACATTTCAGTGTAAGTAACTAATTGAGGGATATTAAGTTACATAGTTTGCAGTATCGGATACCGATAGGATATGGCCAATATCGATATGGTTTGGCATGTCCCGATTCAATATCAATGTTAGAAATTTCTTTCATAGTCAATTCGGCAGAAAAAATTGAACAAAAAAGACCAATCAACAAGGGTATAAAAGCATAGTAAGGTTGTAAAAGCATATAAATGAAAAAAAAACTTATTTATCGTAAGTAAACCAACCAGCAAAAGTGACTATTAAATTTCAGAAGTACTAAGAAACAACACAAGAAATACTTAAAAATTATGCTTAAATGTATCAAAATATTTTTTTCTATTTTTTAAAATTAATAATTATTTGTGTTCCAATACCCAAAAAATCGATAATCCGATCAGATATTGTCGATATCACCAATCCTGATACTCATAGGAAGTGACTGATACCGACTGGGAACCTTGATTAGTGCCGGACTGGGAACCTTGATTAAACTAAGTTGGAACCTTGATTAAACTAAGTTGATGTGCCGGTTAAGTAAAGAAATGTGAACCTTCTCATTGCAGGCATAATAAAGAAGATAATTGCTTCTAAAGTATTATGTTGAAATGTGTCTATATGGTTAACAGAAAAGCTTAAGCCAACAAAGCTTGGGAGAAACTCCAGGTTTCATGCTCATCCTGGACTAGAATATAAATAATGACAGCTTGGATCCAAGTTTGATGTTTCAGTTCCACAGAAGGACAGGGAGAGAGATGCACCTTGCATACGCACACACGAGTGAGATGCACCTCATATACAAATTAGTTCGTGTTATTCTAACCTATGATTAGTTGGCATGCAGACCATAGTTGCATTTTGGAACAGACATGGGTGTTTGACATGGAAACTCAAAAGTCTAGGAATGAACATGGCTAAGTATTTGTAAATATGTAAATATACCTATATTAACCTGATATGTCATTACTGTATGTGTTGGATGTTAAGAAACTTAAGTACAAAAAGGGCAAGTATACTCAGATCTTATAGTATCTGCAAAAAAGGAACACACGTGATCCTACTCATCTTATGAATATTTTATATTCACATGAAACAATCGTGTTGGACATGGACGGACATAGGCATCGTGTCAGATATAAATGGACATAGAAAACTTTAGTAGCAAGAGGTGTACTTAGATTCTAACTTACCCATGACTGCGCACTTTTCCTAATGAAAATAAGGTTTCTGCCATATTTAGTTGCTATTTGCTCTCTTTGATACAAAAGATTGACTCAGACTAGATGACAACCATCATCAATACATCGCTGATCAAGGATTTTAGGTTTCTGCTGAAACTGATATGTTTCACCCGCTATTGGGTTTAGCACAGCCTGATCCGAAACTCAGTTCTAGCATGTACTTTTTCAAAACTCATAAAAACCACCCAAGTCATAAATAAATAATAAAAACCCAGTTCTTGTTGACTAGGTTTCTAAACCCTAACTACAATTAGTTGCAGGTGGATTTAACACTTACCAAGCTACTTCTGTCCCTCAGTGGGTCAAACTGTCCTTAACTGCTAAACCTACATAGTGGAATGCCATTTATCTTTAGCCTTTTTACAATGAATGAACATCGACTATCCCAGTTACTATTATAATCTATTCTCGATCGTCAGCCCCAACCCCCCCCCCCCCCCACCCCAACCCCCAACCCCACTCACACACCTAAAGGACCGTAGGGCAACTCTAGAAGAGGGGGGGGGGGGAGGGGGGGGGGGGGGGGGAATAGAGTGCAGCGGAATAATCTACCAAATTAAAAATTAAGCATAGTGAAAGCAGTTAACTACTTACAATGTATATGCAAGACAAAAATATAAAGCAGTAAGGGTAAGAGAGAGCAAACGCAAACACCGAGATTTTTATCCTGGTTTTTCTCTGAGAGGACTAGTCAAGGCCCGAGAAGTCTTGCTCGGAGTTGTATCGACTATAATCACCAATAGTGAATCACAAGCTTTGATCTAAAGGCTTGCCACTTCTTACAACCACGAGATTTGATCCGAAGTCTCGCAACTTCACAGCAAGAGAGAGAGAGAGAAAGCATACGGTTGAGCCAAGCTCTTTACAACTCTTGTAGACTTCTAGACCGAGACCGCACTTGGCACTTAGAAGGCTAGGGAGTTGCTCATGGAGATGGGAAAGTTGAGGCTCAGGTGTTTACTCACTAAAGGATTGAAGAATAAAGAATAGGATGAGTTGAGTGAGTTGGAATTATGGAAATTCAATCCTATTTATAGGGTATTAGCAAACCGAATTCGGCCAGAGTTCGTGTAGGTTTTAATTCAAATTTTTGAACGTTGGGCCAAGAAATCAGGGGTGTAATAACTGGATTCATTTCATGCTATATAGGTGACCGAGTTCGGCACGAATTCGGCCCGAGTTCGGTTGCCTATTCTAGTAAGGTTTAAGTATGAATGTGGTCTGATTTGGTAGATAAGTTCGATGGTTTATTTGAGTGGACTTTGGGTTATGCCAGTGCGACTCGATGTACATAAGTCCTATACTCAAATAAAGTAAAAAATTACATTTGAATGACGCAGTACAATCAGCATGTAGCAGCAGTGTTGAGTCTTCAGATTGCGACATATCGATACATGGTTTAGTTAATTATCAAAATCAAGTTGATTGAGACCGGATAAGCCAACAATCTCTCTCATTTTGATAATTGACAAACTATGAATGATACTGCAAGCTTTGAGTGTGCATGGCTCCCCCGCAGTTTGTGGAGCAATTTGATATACTGAAGTCAAAGTCTAATTCTGAGTCAAGTGTCATCTTGTTATTCTTTCCAATACAGTATCATGCTATTCTTTTCCCCCGTTGTCATTTGATCGAAATAACGTGCTCCCCCTAAATCGGTGAGGTATTATGTATGGCAAGGAAACAAGAGAGTGAAACATATATATATAGAATAACAATAAGAAGAAGAACCAACAGTTAATGAAAAATAGTGAAATACATTGCTTTTATTAAACAGTAGTTCTCAAAATTAAGAAAAACATACAATAAAAGTTGTGTACTAGAAACATCATAGTAGATCAACCAAACTAAGCCCAAAACATTCAAATCCATTGTAGCATCCAGTTATCTTCGTCTTCATCATCAGGTTCAGATGTTCTATTTGGATCAAACAAAGCATCGGCAGGATCCAAATATCTCTGAACATAGGAGTGATCAATGCGAAATCCTGGTTGATTGAGATTCTGGAGAGTCAGAAATGGTCTGTATGGGTGCTGAGAGAGGGTGTACTAGATATCTATCAAGGTGTTGCCAATGGCTTGAGTCTGAAGAGTTTGGCGGTGATCAAGAACACGATAGCGTTCGTCTTCTTTGTGGAAGCGATCACGCAATAAAGTAAAGATAGATTCCAAGGTTTGCGGTGGCTCAGCAGTAGTAGGAGAAGAATCAGCAGGATGTGTGTTTGAGTTTGAGTACGAGTTATAAGGTAGAAGTAAAGATGGCTCAATCCTACTAACTCTATTAAGGGATAAAGGTTCATCGAGATGTGGGCAAGTATCCAAAAAAATGCCAAAGTAGCTGAAAATGGTTGGCAAGTACATGACGTAAAGTAGTGGACACCCTTTCCTGCGACAGAGAACCATTTGAGGGATGATGGTCTGGGGAACATTAAAGTGAATGGAGAAATGCAGATGTTATAGGGCTGACATTTCTAAGTAAGAGACGCCATCATAGTATGTATCATAGGTAGAAACGTAAAAAAGATAATGTGATGCATTTCAAAGAAATGACCCGAACATGGAATTTGCCAGGTGGACATTCATGAGGGGCACAAAGGATGTTTTTGAAAGATTGTAGAGTTAAGTTGTGTTCAAATTGAACTTGCGTAATATTGACGAGGGGTCTACCTTCAGCAGGAATGCATAAGATTTCACCCAAGTCATTCGCATCGAATTCAATGTGAATATCACGCACTCTAGAGGTGATAGTGTCGTTTTCATATGCTAAGTTGCAATAGAATATTTTGATAACATTGAGAAAAATACGAGAACGGGTTGCAACAAATTCTTCAAGTTGAAATTTTTAAAAAATAGGTAGATAGTCATTATAGTGGAGAAAATCAATAGGATGGCCTAAACATATGGTTCTTTTAGAGAAATCATTAAACCAATCAATAGAGTTTTCTAGGTTTCTAAAGACAAAACCATCGAATTCTCCGATGTTTGACATAATGGGACAGAAGAGAGAATCAGAAAATGGTTCTTTCTCTTAGGGGCCATAAGGAAAAAGGTTGAGAGAATAGGAGGAAAAAAAACTAGGCTTTTGTTTGTGGATGAGGTAGTTTTTCGTTGGTCTGAAGGTTTAACCACGAAAGGATGTATAAATAGACCAGCAAAAACTTTAATTAGGAAGATATTAAATGACTAGAATATTTTGGAATAATGCTAACCGAGTTCGGTCCGAATTCTGTTTTCATTTATTTCTAAAATCACAATGCAACTTTAATCGATATTTTGCCTTTTTGGACTTTATATAAATACAGAATAATAAGTGCTAAATGGACTTTATCAGATCGTAAGTTTCAAGGGTTTAGATTATCTCGGAGTAGCTGTAGGGGCCGGATCCCAGCTAGCGGTGGTCCGAAGACACTTAAATACCGTGTCGCTTAAGGTTATTTACACATTGTTGAAAGAATGGCACTTTCGGCTTGTATCCAAGATTTATCAAACTTTGAATAACTTAGACTGCATAAGAATTTAAAGCAACTTACAATTCTTATATTTTATCAAAATCTAAAAGACCTAATTCTCGACGGATAAAGTTGAAGCGATCTCCAGCTAAAGGTTTAGTAAAGATGTCTGCTAATTGATGTTCCGTGTCAACATATTCCAAACAAATATCTCCGTGTTGTTGATGATCCCTTAGAAAATAATGTCTGATTTATATGTGCTTAGTGCGTGAATGGCATACTGAATTTTTGGTGAGATTAATAGTGCTAGTGTTATCACAGAGAATATGAATGTTCTTGTAGTGCAGATTGAAGTCTTCTAGGATTTGCTTCATTTATAAAAAAATTGCACAACAACGGCCTGCGGCGATATACTCAGTCTCAGTTGTTGATAGTGCAACAGAATTTTGTTTCTTACTAAAACAGGAGACTAAAGACTTTTCTAGGAAATGACAAGTGCCGCTGGTACTTTTTCGATCGACTTTGCATCCAGCAAAATCAGCATCCGAGTAACGAGTAAGGTCAAAGAGCGTGGTAACGAGTAAGGTCAAAAAGCGTGGTTTTGGGATATACCATAAGTATGTCGATAAAGTCCCTTTGAGGTATCGAAAGATACGCTTGACTGCGCACAAATGTAATTCCTTAGGATTAGCCTGATATCTAGCACAAAGACATATAGCAAACATGATGTCTGGGCGACTAGCAGTTAGATATAACAAATTATCAATCATACCTCGATACTTACGTATGTATGTAGGTTTACCGCTCTCATCAAGGTCAAGCTTGGTGGATGTCATTGGAGTTCTGATAGGCTTTGCATTGTCCATGTCGAACTTTTTGAGCAAGTCCTTCGTGTACTTAGCTTGATTGATGAATGTTCCTTGTGAATCTTACTTAATTTGCAATCCTAGGAAGAATATTAGTTTTCACATCATGCTCATTTCAAATTCACTCTACATACACTTAGCAAACTCGTTACATAGCATCTCATTAGTAGATCCAAATATGATATCATCTACATATATTTGCACTAATAACAAAGCGTCAGCAAAAGATTTTATAAAAATGGTAGTATCAACTTTTTCTTTTGAAAACCATTTTCAAGTAGAAATGAGCTAAGATGCTCATACCAAGCACGAGAGGCTTGTTTGAGTCCATAGAGAGCCTTTCGTAGCTTGAATATGTGGTCAGGGTATTTGAAATCTTCAAAACCAAGGGATTGCTTAACAAAAACTTCTTTTATAAAATCATTTAGAAAAGTATTTTTAACGTCAATTTGAAAAAGTTTGAAATTGTGAAAACTAGCAAAAGTGCAAAGCATTCGGATAGATTCGAGTATAGCGACACGAGCATAGGTCTCATCGTAGTCAATGCCTTCTTCTTGGTTGTAACCTTGAGCTACGAGACGTGCTTTGTTGCGTGTAACTGAACCATCCTCATTTAATTTATTTCGGAAAACCCATTTAGTATCAATGATCGGATAAGCATTAGGTCTGGGAACAAGTTCCCAAACTTGATTATGTTCAAATTGGTTGAGTTCCTCTTGCATAGCAGAAATCCAAAATTCATCAACAAAAGCTTCTCCTATATTCTTTGGTTCTATTTGAGAAATAAAAGCAACATTTGCATTAGTATCTCTATTTGAAGAACGTGTACTTACACCTTTTGATACATCACCTATTATCAAGTCCTCTGGATAATCTGCAGAGAATTTCAGTCTCTTTGGCAGATTTTCCAGATAACTTGTACCGGTGGTATCTTCAGGAGTCTTGTTGGTTGCGGGTTGACTATCTTCATCGTCGATGTCGTTTGGTACTTGAGTATTGAGTTCATCGAATGTAACATTTATTTATTATTCAACAGTCAATGATTGCTTGTTGAATACTTTGAATCCTTTGCTTTTGGCAGCATAACCTAGAAAAATGCCGTCATCGGCCTTGGAGTCAAAACTTTCCTAAATTATCTTTAGTATTAAGAATAAAGCATTTGCAACCAAAAACTTTAAAATAACTAATAGTGGAGATTCTACCAAACCAAAGTTCATAGGGAAATTTTTTCGAGATAGGTCGAATAAGCACCATATTCAAAACATGGCATGATGTACTTACAGGTTCAGCCCAAAAATATTTCGGAAGGTTATACTGATTTAACATGACTCTAGCCATATCGCCAAAAGTTCTATTCTTCCGCTCCATACACCATTTTGTTGAGGAGTTCTAGGACAAGAAAATTCATGAGAAAAACCAGTTTTATTGCAAAATCTTTTAAAATCACTATTTTTGAATTCGCCTCCATGATCACTTCGGCTAGGAGCAATCATGAAACCTTTTTCGTTTTGAACCTTTTTTGTAAAATGTGACAAATTCAGAAAATACTTCATTTTGTTTGCAAGAAAATAAATCCATGTGTATTTAGAAAAATCATCAACAATGACATAAGCGTAGAGCTTACCGCCAAGACTGACGACTCTACTGGGTCCAAACAAATCCATATGCAAAAGTTATAGTGGTCTAGAGGTACTTACAGCGTTGATTGACTTAAAAGAAGATTTAGTGGCTTTATTCTTTTCACAATCAGCACATATCATATATTTCTTGAAAGTAATCTCCGATAAGCCTCTTACCAACTTCTTTGTGGACAGTCTTGCAATATTGTCCATGTTTGCGTGTCCTAGACGCATGTGCCATAGCCAGTTGTCATCTTTGTTGGCGTATAGACATCTGCTTGCATTGTTAGTGTCCTTTGCAAATATAAAATATATATATTATATTTCCTAATCCCTTCAAAGATAACATTACCTGTGGATCTTTCATATATGGGACAGAAGAGTGTTAGTGTCCTTTTATTTGTCTTTTACGACGTTAATAATGTCATAACCATGGTCAGCTAGATGACTGGTGCTGAGTAGGTTATGTTTTAATTCTGTTACTAGACAAACGTCTTTAATGACAGGATAGGGAGGAATACCTACATTACCATTATCAATAATATATCATCTGAGGTTATTGTCGAAGGAGGCATCATTTTTTCTTCATCGATTAGGTTAGCATCACCAGTCATATGTCGTGAGCAACCACTATCGAGAATCCACTTGCTTCTAGCATGAGAGGGTTGGTCCACCTACAAACGAGTTGTAGATGTAACCCTTGGTACCTATTTCTTTGAGGGTCCAGCTATGTTAGTCTTTGGTACCCATGCATAAATATTCATATCTACTAACTTTCTAGTTCTACAGAATCTAGATATGTGTCATTTCTTACCACAATAGTGACATATAGTTGTGTTGTTGGTGCTAGGTAGTGTTATAGAAATGAGTGTGTGAAGCAGTTCTTTGTGGTTTACGTGGATATCTATAGTAAAAAGCATGATTATGTGAGGCATGTTGAGTTCTATGCGCATGATAGCGTGCAGTGTTATGACGTGTTCTGCATGTATAATTGCATGAAGCATTATGCTTGTAGGTAGAAACATAGTTGTGAGTGCTCTTCTGTTTTGCTACGTGTCTCGTGTTAGATTGGGTTGGGGGTTGTTCAACTTGTTTACCCAATCTAATCTCTAATATTTTAGCGGTAGCATATACTTCATCATATTTATCAGTTAGAGCATCTATTCTACGAGCAGCAATGTAATACTTCTTCTTTTCGAATTCGAGTTATTCCTTAAGTTTAGTATTCTCTTGAGAGCTCTTGTCAATGCTGGCAAGTGCCTCGTGGAGATTAAGCTTAAGTCTGGAATTCTCTTCTGAATCGTTAGAAGTATCATTTACTTCACTTAGTAAAGATGTAAGTCTCTCTATCTCAGTTTGATAATCTTGAATATCTTTTGTAGCATGCTTGTATTTATTTCTAAGCTTTCTAAAATCATCAAGCAAATCACTAAAGGCATTACCTAACTCATCAAATGTAAAATCATCATAAGAATTTTTGTCTGATACCTGATCAGTCAGTGCCATGAAGCATAGGTTTGCTGCTTCTCGAGGATTTTTCTCTTCGGATTCACTAGCTTCCCTTTCATGCTAGATGCTAGTATTTGCATACTTCCTTGATGTTCTTCTGGATGAGCGATCGTGACGATTCACTTTCTTGAAGGTTGGACAGTCTTTCTTTATATGACATATCTTCTTGCAGTTGTAACATATAGGCTCTTCATCACTGTTGTCATTGAGCTCATTCTTCTTTGATCTCTCAAGCTTTAGAAATTTTCTGAAGTTTCTGGTAATTAGGACAACTTCTTCATCTTAAGATTCATCTTCGTCGAAGTCGTAGTTGGTGACCTTCTTGTGATGCGCCTTGAAAGCAATTGTCTTTTCCTTTGGAGTGGTATCTTCGAATTCCTTGAGATTCAGCTCGTGAGTCATCAGCTTGCCCATGAGCGTCTCGAGGGTCATCGTGGTGAGATCATTCCCTTCTATGATTGCAGTGGCCTTGGGGTTCCAGTTCTTGGTAAGTCCTCTAAGTACTTTGCAAATCTTCTCGTAATTGTTGTACTCCTTGCCAAGAGAGGATAAAGGATTGACGATGTCGAGGAATCTTGTGAACATTTGAGTGATCGTCTCATTTTGCTTCATCTTGAATGCTTCATATTCCTGTGTCAGTCGACTTATTTTTGATTCCTTCACTTGTGAGGTTCCTTCACAAGTGACCTCAAGAAGTTTCCAAACTTCGTGCGAAGTGCCACAAGTAGACACCCTGTTAAATTCATTTATGTCTACAGCACAAAATAGAGCGTTAATAGCTATAGCATCAAGACTAGCCTATTTCTTTTCAGTGTCTGTGTACTTATCATGAGGTTTCTCTAAGGTTGCTATCTACAACTATTCTAGGTGGCTTCTTGTATCATTCTACTACAATAGCCCAAAGGTCAAAATCAAGTGACTTTAAATAATAGCTCATACGTGTCTTCCAGTACGTATAGTTAGTACCGTCAAATAGGGGTAGCCTATTTGTGGACTGGCCTTCACCATTGTTGGTGTGGATAGATCTAACAGTTGACATAAGTCTTTTAGGATGTTAAGCCAATATCAAAAGAACTAGCTCTGATACCAATTGTAGGGACAATTGGGATCAGAAACCAATTAAGAGAGTACCTACTCTGATACCAATTGAAGGACTGTAGGACAACTCTAGAGGAGGTTGAATAGAGTGCAGCGGAATAATCTACCCAATTAAAAATTAAGCAGAGTGAAAGCAGTTAACTACTAACAGTATATATGCAAGACAAATATATAAAGCAGTAAGGATAAGAGAGCAAACACAAACACCGAGATATTTGTTCTGGTTTCCCTCTGAGAGGACTAGTCCAGGCCCGAGAACTCTTGTTCGGAGTTGTATCCACTATAATCAGCAATAGTGAATCACAAGCTTTGATCCGAAGGCTTGCCACTTTTTACAACCACGAGATTTAATCCGAAGTCTCGCAACTTCACAGCAAGAGAGAGAGGGGAAACAGGTTGAGCCAAGTTCTTTACAACTCTTGTAGACTTCTAGACCGAGACTGCACTTGGCACGTAGAAGGCTAGGGAGTTGCTCTTGGAGATGGAAAAGTTGAGGCTCATGTATTTGCTCACTAAAGGATTGAAGAATGAAGAATATGATGAGTTTAGTGAGTTTGAATTATGAAAATTCAATCATATTTATAGGGTATTAGCAAACCGAATTCGGCCAGAGTTCTGGTAGGTTTTAATTCAAATTTTCGAACGTTGGGCCAAGAAATCAGGGGTGTAATAACTGGGTTGATTTCATACTATATAGGTGACCGAGTTCGGTCCGAGTTCGGTTGCCTATTCTAGTAAGGTTTGAGTATGAATGTGGTCTGATTTGGTGGATAGGTTCGATGGTTTATTTGAGTGGACTTTGGGTTATGCCAGTGCGACTCAATGTACACAAGTCTTATAATCAAATAAAGTAAAAAAATTACATTTGAATGACGCAGTACAATCAGCATGTAGCAGCAGTGTTGAGTCTTCAGATTGCGACATATCGATACATGGTTTAGCTAACTATCAAAATCAAGTTGATTGAGACCGGATGGACCAACAACATCCACCCCATCCCACCCCCACCCCCCGCCGCACTTCTTTTTTTTTTTTGAAAAAAGGCTTTGTTGTTGTTGTATCTATTCTCAATCATCAGAACTCTATGTATCTGTTTAAGCTGATCTTTTTTAATCTACAAGCATCAGATCTAAGACCTACAATAACAAGTTTGGAAAAGATGTAAAGACTGGAGATTTAGGCAAATAAATGATGGGAGAACTATAACCCTGGTCTAAATTCAAAACCTGACTTGTAAAGCAAGAGAATCTCGAATAAGAGAGACAATATAGCTCATAATATGGCTCAGGCTTTGGTTTCTACTAAATAATATGTCATGAAGAAGAAAAAAGAAATCATCATCTATCAATATATTAATTCTTACCGGAGATGGATAAGTAAGAGTTCTATCCGAACAGGTTGATAATGATCAAGAAAGATAGGAAACTTCAAAATATTTATTAAATCAAAGAATGCAATGTGGCGTCACACAATCATATTAAGCTCATTCTAACACTCGGATACATTCTGTGTGCACCTTATCTCAATATGCATCATTCTTGCACCGACTCAAGGTGATAATGACAGGAATTTTCACTCTGCCCAAGAACAGTTTACATTGTTTTTTTTCTCAACTTTTGTCATCTTATTACAGAAATAGGAATGCTGTTCCCTTCGTTCTTTGGCTTAATGTCTTATAGAGTAATGTAATTTCCTAAAGAAATTTGTATCGACTTACCTTGTTGTCTAGACTTTTCTTGTCTAGGGGAACTTGTAGGGTGATGGTTGGTTGCATGAGCTTAAGTTGCATGGTCATAAAGGTAAGTTTAGTACCTACTCGCCAACTAACCGTCTAGGTTTTATGGTCAGGCCCTCTCGCGTTCAAAGCAAGGTTGTGAAAAGCGCTAGGCGCTAGTCGGGCAGGCACCCGCCGCCTAGCGCCTAGTCCGCCTAGGCGGCCGCCTAGATCTAGGCCGTTAAAAAAAGTTCTAAAACATCTACTGAAAATTGCAGAAAAAATCCATGAAACCCTAAAACACGCATTGTAAGACGCCGGGGGACTAAGCAGACGCCTACGCAGGCATTGGGTGCCTATCGCCTAGGCGTCTTCTAGGCCACCTTTTAGAACAGTGGTTCAAAGCTACTTTGGCTAAGAATTTGGCACCACTTTAGAAGGTTGGTGTCCGGTTGACAGCCACTCGTAAAACTTGTCAAACTTTTGTGGAGCTTTCTTGTGCTCCATGGATCATACCCGAGCCAACCCCAGTCAGATGGGATACACTTTATACAAAAGGTACAAACATAAACTATATAGTATATACAAGAATTCCATAATGAGCATCTTAAAGAACATCATTAGTATAGATTTACTTTTACTTAGTGTGTAAGAAAGCACCCAGTATGTAAACAAGTTTAGCACCCAAATTAACCAGAAAATCGAAGGGAAAAAAAATATCAAAATTCTAAGAAGTACGTAAGCAAAAAGCAGAGCAAGTTCAAAATAGATAGAATAATATTTAGTATGATCGTCAAGTGCTTGCAGTGGAATACATAAAATGCAGGAGAACCACAGAAAGATAAGTTACATAAGATGCAACTACCTCCATGTTAGCAATAGTGTGACCAATTGATGGACTGGTTAATCCAGCAATTGAAATTATGTCACCAGCTCCAGCACTATCAATTACGACTATCGTGGTGCCCCTTTTCTTCATAAGCTTTGTAACCTGCACATATAGTCACCAAAACACATTGACTTGATAATCTTCAATAAAATAGACTATCTTATAGATGATCAAAAGGACCTCCATGAAAATTGTATAATTCACAAGGACAACATACCCTCCCTTCCTCAATTTTCTCGACTCCATTATCTGTACCAAGAAGTCCTTGTATTTTATCTCCAATATGAATTGATCCTGAAGATACGCGTCCTGTCAATATTCGCCCAAGATAAAAATCACGCTCCATCATAGAAACCTGCAAAAGACCATATTATGCTTTTCGAGGAATGCATGTGACAATAAAATGAGTAAAAAACATAGCATGCTTAATAGAGAGTAGACAGTCCAAAAGAAATAAGTAATATAAAACAAAGCGAGCTTTTCCAAATGGTGTGGACAGTCAATGATGGTTAAGGTAACAGTTCCAAGAATCGTCTCATTTATTAATTTGGAAATGTAATGTCTGTTAATTAATAACCAAGAGTTAGTAAAATACTCTCAAGATAATTTATATACCAGTATAAGAATGGAACTCTCATGACTCGTGATAAAAAGATGGATATTGAAAAAAAAGAAGGAAAAAAGATTTGAAATAAATTAATGTAAAATATAAGACATTGGTAATAAAATAATGTAAAATATAAGACATTGGTAATAAGATAAATTAATGTCTAGGAAATTAAAATATAAGATATTTCTGTTATAAAACCTTCTCGCAGGCCTTTATAACAAAAAATGTAAGAAGATAATAAGATGAGGCACAGAATGAGGCTCTAAGCAAACAGTCTAGATTCTCAAGCACTATAGAAGTTCCTCTTAAATAATAGACAATTAAGAACAAGGAAAAGAGAATCATTTAACTAACCAACATCTGGAAAGGAATCTCAAGACTTGCAGTTGGGGGAGGGACATGTTTTATGATGGCATCAAGTAATGGCGACATATTCTTTACATCTTCAGCAGGACTCTTGGTAAATGTTAAAGAAGCCCACCCTTCTTTGGCAGATGCATAAAGAACTGGGAAATCTAGTTGCTCTTCTGTGAAAGTAAACACAAAAGGGATTGTTAGAATACAACTTAAACAGAAGACATTGGTATGTGAAAGAGATATGTAAGCACAAATCACATATCCAAATTACAGTTGCACCTGTAGCACCAAGATTTGCAAAAAGATCAAACACCAAACTCTCAACCTCGTTGCATGTCTCCTCAGAAACTGCAAAAAAATGGGCACTACCAAGTTACTAGAAAGTAAAATGTAGCTAAAGAGCTCCAAATTTGTTGAAGAGATAAGATCCCATGCTGGTCATTATGCCAGCAATATAGATAATCAAAATAAGTGGGTATGTGAGTCTGTTATGCTTGAGGTTTGTGTGAGTTTTGGGGTCAGGATGTGGGGACGGAAGAGCCTTAGAGGAAAGAAAGACATCATCAATATATAAAAGGAAAAAAAGAACGAAAGAGACATGTCATTCACCCATCAACAAAACGTTGGAAATGAGCAAATCATCCTAGCGTGAAATTCCAGATAGTAACCAAGGCTGAACAATACATTTATTGCTGAAATGAACAGTTTTTGACATAGAGATAGAACAACCTTGAACAAATATCTACTATGAGATGGTTCTTAGTGGGACATATTAATAGTAAGAATGGAAGGTAATTATTGAGAGCAAATTAGATTGGAGGTGATATGGACATCACGCATTGAATTCCTTTGATGTTCCACAGTTTCAGATGAGCAATTTGTGGTATCCTCCCTTTGCATGTTCTTTTGTGTTTGAAACTCCTCCCCACCGTACTCAAGGAAGAAAGGAATAAGAATAATCAATTTGCATATTAAGTCTTTCAAATACGTTCCGTGATACTACCATAAACATACAAACATATATAGTCATAGACTCGGTTCTAAAAGGCGGTCTAGGCAACCGCATAGGCGCTAGGTGCTTGGTGTCCGTCCGATGCCCGCCTAGGCCCCGGCCTAGGCCCCCCAATGCCCGACTATGCATGTTTTGGGGTTTTATGGACTTCTTCTGCAATTTTTAATAGGTTTTTTGGATTTTATTTTTATTTTTTTGAACTGTCTATATCTAGACGACTGCCTAGACGGACTAGGCACTAGGCGGCGGGTGCCCGTCCGATTAGCGCCTAGTGTTTTTCATAACCTTGATCTTAGACAACAAGATACACACACACACACACACAGAGGTTATAACATTTATACTCAGCTTTGGTGGAAAGAGGAGAGAAACTTAAACTATGCATATTGTTTTGACTGTTTTATGATAAATCCTGCAGTAAGCTATTTACTACCTATCGGTGTGTTTTGAAGCACCCATTTTCATTTTTAATGTGATCTATGAGCTAGAGTTTACATCCTAGGGAGTATGGGCAATATGAAATCAATGTTGCATCCATGTAGGATTTGTTAGAAATGGCAAGGGCACTCCAAAATCCAGTAGCAAACATGACAGAGCAAAGTTGGTAACACATTCTTGTTGCCATGGCCATTTTATATCATGTGTGTTAAAAACTCATTTTGACTAAATATGGTCTATATGTGTGGAGTTTCAATATTCAAACTACGCATTAAGCAAACTGTCATGTAACATTGTAAAAACTCAATGATATGACACAAGCCAACTTCAGCTGAAGAAAAGCAAACCCGTAAGGTTAGAGAAGAAAAACTGTACCATGAAAATTAAAACGATCTCATTCCAACATAGATATCTCAAAATGTAATTGCAGCACCAAATCCAAAAATTATGATGTATTCCTTGGCATTCAAACTCCAAAATATGGAAGCACGGACACTTCTATCAAGATCCCAGGCCCATGTCAGGCATGTGCTTGTCCTGTAGGATAAACATGCCACAAGCACACCTCGACACCGGCAAGAAACGGAAAACCCTTATTGCCATATCAGTTCAGAAAGTTATCTGAATCCGTCTAGATGTGGCCAGGATGTATAAGCAGTTTTTAGTGTGTGGGCCATGTACGTGGACTCATGTGACTGCATGGGCATATATTTGAGAGAGGGGTGAAGAGGGAAAGGTAGGGTCCCAATCAGTTGATACAAAGGAGAGATTGCAGCCTTCGTTTTCTCCCTTGACAAAGATCACAGTCCAATCAATTGGAGCTTGATCTCAGCGTTATTATAGGAGGAGCCAAACTCTGCCCCAGCGTGCCCTTAAATCATTTCCAATCAGATCTTTTGTAAGTTCTCTATTTAACTTTTGGTTTTCCCTCTTTCTTCCTAAACTCTCCAAATTTCTATGTGATTTGTCCCCATAAAGTGCATATTGGATATATGATTCTGGTTTACAATTTTCTTGGAGGTTCTAGGGTTTGAGATATAGGTATGGGTTGGTGGGAGTCAGGACAATGGAACGGATTTAAAATTGTGTCCTATAATTCTTATTTAATTTTCTTGACCTTTAGTTTTATGAAGTTCTTCGTGAAGAACTTCTGTGTCTATATCATGGATTGCATTGAAAAGTTTATAAAATATGTTGTAATTTGTTGACTATCTAGTTGTGTCAATTCATATCCTCCATGGGTTTTTGTATATAGATGGATGAGTGGTAATACATTAACGGATAGAATACGGAATGAATGAATCAAGGGTTAGTTAGAGGTGACTCCTACCAAGGACAAGATGGAAGAGAATCGTCTTAGATGGATTGGACATGTGTATTGCATACCAATAGATATGTTCCCTTAAGGAATGATAGTATAGTAGTTAATGGAGACACAACGACTAGAGGTATGCCTAGATGAACATGATTGGAAGTGTTAAAGAATGATATGATTTTTGTTAGTGTTACAGAGGACATGGCCCTTAATAGAGCCAAATGGAAAAGGAGGTTTCAAATAGCCGACAAAAGAATTTTTGGATAAAGACTTTGTTGTTGTTGTAGCTTTTTGTAAACGATATTTAGAGTTGTACTGGAAGTTGTAATTATAAGCGCTCTCTGGAGTGGTGGGAGAACTTGTTAATCCTGTGTGAAAAAACTTGATATTTTACTTAATATTAATAAATGGTTGGGTACTAATCAGATTCATTTGATTTGGTACATACCAGCTATGTTATCCGGACTCTCCACTTTACGAGAAGTACCCGTGTCCACCCGATAGGACATGGGTATGGATATGAAATCTGTATCCGATCCTCCATGGTGACAATCGGATCCTTCATGGTGACAATCAGAAGACTAGTAGTAAAGTAAATAGTTTATTTTAATGTGGTAGTAAATTAGATAGTTTATTTTAATATGGTAGACTGGTAATAAAGTTATTAAACCTTACAAATTTAATTACAATATGTCTTTTTTATGAAACTATGCAAATTTAATTATAAGCTTAACTATATGAAACCATGCTAATTTAATGAAAATTGTCTCTCTTTATGAAATCATGCAAATTTAATTAGAGATTGTCTTTTTATGAAAACGTGCAAATTTAATTTTGTCTTTTATGGAACCATGTAAATTTAATTACATGATGTGCCTTTTTATCAAATCATGTTCAAATATATTTATTTTAATAGTCATCTCCGTACCCGTATCCAAAATTTGGATCATTTTTAGCCGAGTCTATGTATCCTTCAATTATGAGTTTGAAGGACCCGACTCTTGGATATATATCCGTAAGTGACACTCGTACCCGAGTCCATGTAACATAGCATACCAGTTGGTCTCCAAAAAAAATTACAATCTATACTTCAGTTTATGGTAGAGATTTTATATGACCTCCTTTTTGTCATACTTGTCAGTTAGAAAACTTGTCCAACTCTATAATGAAACGGCTGGCCTAAGTACACCTCAGATAACATGCGAAATTATATTTGACCCGGGTGTTTAAATGAATCTAGTTTATTATTTACTAGTTGCAAGACTAATATGGAAGTATATATTGTCTTTGTCATATCATACATCTGCCATTTAGTGGTTCATTTATTGTTTACCCGAGTCCAACGTTGCCTGGTTAAAATTTCTCAAATTCTGGTCCTTTGCTATATAACAATAAGATGGCATGATTAATTTCACTTTGTCCATTTTGATTAACGATGAAGCATGTAGGGATGTGAAACAGATTCATAGGTGATAATGGTGCTAGTACTACTAACATGTGAATGATAATGATAGTCGGTAATGGCACTAACACTAGCCAGGAATCTAAACTTAATAGATCACAAAGATTAGTAGAAGATAGCTACACTAATAAATGGTGCTATACTTATCTTCTGTTTGCGTCTCTTTTTTCTGTTCGTCGTCATGTGGCATGTTACATTAATTGTTATCATATTTTCTTACTACTAAATCACAAAGTCCACTTGCTCATTGGCTATGATGGCTGTTAACAAGTCTAAATACAAAATGGGATACCTGAAGGCCGATCGACTTTGTTCAAAAGAAGAAGCGGTCGCAACCCGTACTTCAAAGCTTTTGCCAGTACAAACTTAGTTTGAGCGAGCGGCCCTTCTCCGGCATCGACAACCAAGATAGCTCCTTCTACCATCCCAACGACCCGCTCGACCTACATACAAATTCGCATCAAAACACTTAATAACCATACAAATGTCTGAAAAGCGTCAGTTTTCACACCTCGCCCCCAAAATCGGCGTGGCCGGGTGTATCGACCATGTTGAGCTCGGTGTCTCCCCAGGAAATGGAAGTAACCTGACAAAAAAACAATCAGAAGCAGTTATATAGATTGAAGCTTTAAATGGTGGTAGTGGCGTTACTTTGGAAGCGATGGTGATGCCGCGCTCGCGCTCGAGGCTGATGGAGTCGAGGGCTCGCTCGTGGGGGATGTCGGCGCCGCACTGGCGGAGGAGCCGATCCATGAGAGTGGTCTTGCCGTGGTCGACGTGGGCTATGACGGCGATGTTCCGCAGCTTGGTCGGGTCGAGGGAGGTACCGGCGGCCCTGGCGGGGGTGCTGGCGGCGGTGGAGGACGGGGCCGCGGCGGCGGAGGAGAAGAAGCGGCGGAGGAGCGGTGCGGTGTCCCGCGGGGAGGGGAAGCGGCTGTGGGGGAAGGGGAGGGTCGGTAGAAGGGAAGGGAGTGGGGTCCGGGTGGCCGACCGTAGGCTGCGGAGTAGCAGACCCGCCATTTTCTTTTCTGCTGCTGCTTTTGCCCCGTTTCGAGAGAGGGGGTGGCTGGAGAGGGCAATCGCCGACTAGTTGGAGTCCAGGGTTTTAGGTTACTGTCGGTGTGATGTATCGCGGATTGGAATTAGATATGTAACCAATGCCCTTGAGATTTATGGCGTATCTAAGTAAATAAGACTTGTGATAAACGCACTAAAAAGAATATTCAAAACTGTCCATATTTTAATTCCTAAAAATTACAAATTTGTCACTCCTAAAATTTGCTTAGGACTGTCCATACAAAACTATATAAGTAAAAATAATTTTTCTTCTTTCTTTTTCACCTTCAAATGAAGAATCCAGCATTCTCTCCAAATCCTAAAATCTAAACCTAACTTTGGAATTTGATTGATGTGGTCCCAAGTGGAAGAAAATTCTGATTGGTGATTCTCCAACGAATATTCTTTGTTAAATTCGGTATGTCTTCGATAACATACGATGAATAAGTTTTTCAATCATTCGATTGTCACCAAATTATTTAGTTTTATTCGACTATTGTATGAGCCATGCACGAAATTCTCTTCGATGAAGAAGTCGGATCATGCAATCCATTAAATGTGCACTCCGCTCCTTCCGAAGAACATGTCGGTTGTTTCGAAGCACCTACGGTACGCAAAATGATAACCCTATTTCGATAGTCAACAGTGATCGTGTAAGGACTGTATAAATTACGTCATAAATTTTACAGTCCTATATAAATATAGGACTATCATAATTTCGACAGTCCTATATACTATGTGGACTGTCAAAATACTGACGGTCCTGAAGATAAAATGCTGAACAACATATTTTTTCGAGACTGTAAAAATTTTGACAGTCTACTCAATACATTAGTCTGTACAAATTGTGACAGTCCTAATTTGGACTGCCAATTATTTGAAGTTATTAATTTTTAGATTATTTTATATTGGTTATAGGACCAACCTTGTACAGATATTGTGGTACATCCTGCTATTGGGGTTGATGTGGAGAATGTATTCTCAATGGATATTCGATTTGCATCCCATGAAGAAGCATTAGATTGGTGCAGAGAAGTTGGAAGACGACATAACATAGTCATTGTCATTGCTGTCACGTCCCAATCTCTCGTAAGCTCAATCGTCCCTGCTGAACGTGAATCACCAAGTTGCAGCGCTCCCGCAGAATAATCATTCTCATCGGGACGTGATGTCGTACGAGCCTGGAGTTGCGCTCGCACAAGGCGATGTTGTCAAACATCAAGTTACCATCGAAATGACCAAGTTGCAGCAAAAGTCAAGTATTGTGTACCAAGCACACATCAGAGTATACGCAGCGAAGCTCTCGATAGGGTCCAATAAAAATACCGTAAAGAAGAATGCCACAACGGCGATGCAACACTCTTTCTCTTTCTCTAGCCCACAAAGGTACTTACCGTTCATACATCATGTCTCGTATATCCAAGCAGTGCCACTATACCTTCGTACCTGAAATAAAATGCCCACATACGTGGGCCAGTACACAGCCGTACTGGTGAGCGTGGTAACACACTCGTCTAAACCGACACCAAGTAAAATAGTGAATGCAAACAGTTATATGGTGATCTTTCTACTTGAATCCTAGATTCTTTTCATGGCAGAGGTATGACATGTTAAGGAAAACTGTAAAGCAGGTTAAACATACAAGCATTCAACTCAAGTCTATATACAAACAGATATATCCAACTCAAAGGGAAACTAGCATGCAAACCGTCCTACTGAAATCCAAGTAACGCGTGAACCTATCGAACCACAATCCAAGCCTCAATATCCATCCTCAAACCAAGCCACAATCCAAGCCATATAATCCAATCATCGATATGCAAACTCTTGCCGAGGCAAGGTGGCCGCCACCTACACGAAAAGCACAAAACAAACCCAAGCAAAGCAAACTAACTATTATCTATATGAAGTCACTGGCCAAGCCATAAAGGACTAATCAACTGCAGTTCTACCCGATCCAGACTGAGTAGCTAGCCCGCCTGGTCGTATCGAACTGCCGGCACCCATCCAAGGCACGTTACCATTGTCTCCTCCATGGCCGAACGGTCCCGGTACCCCGGAGCCTATCCCGTTCGAGGAAACCAAATCATGTGCGCAATAGGTTGTCCGTGGCCGATGCAGACACCAAGTAGGTATGACGAGAGAATCGAGCATTCTCGCCCCACCAAACGATACTCGCCTCAATCCAACCAATTATCTATAACCATTCTCCAACTTATATCCCAAGGCACCATCTCAAGTTATCCCCATATGCACTATGCCACTTTGACACAATGCTCCAATTGGTACAATACCCCTCACTCAAAAAACTCTGTGGCACAATGCCCCAATAGTGGCACAATGCCCTCACCGATACAGTTGTCTGGTTTTGAACCACAACTGCACGCTTTGTATGACAAAGCGCCCAACTGATACCCGTGCACGGATGCATGCTCGCTCGCCCGCCCAAATTGCCTCGATGTTCCAACCAAGATGATCCACTCAAGCTCCAACTGCCTACTTAAGCTCCAACTGTCCAACGTAAAACCAACTTAAGCCACAAATCATATCCAACCAAACGACGTACACTCTATGCACGCCACAGTGTAGTGATTTCCAAGTTCTAGTCTAAGTGTTCAAGTCATTACGTGTGTTCCATATTATTAGGCATGAAGGAGTAGAGGAGAAGGAACAGAGCCCACTCACCAAGTCTGATTCTGTTAAGCATCCTGCCTTGCCGATACGGCCGATCCCTTGAACCCGTGGTCCGATGCAAAGAACGATCTACTCAATTGGTATGACCGTACGAGCAGGTCATGCTCTCCAATTCATCCGACCGTTCGGACTAAGAAAGACGACATTATCGCTCCAAATCCTGCTATCCTGGTACTGCTCTGAACGAACATCTGATTCCATCGAACTCCGCTAGCGATATGCACATGAAACCAACTCAATCAATACTTGTTCCCAATCCAACAAATCAAAAAATATAACCAGCTACTGTCTCATCCAATCCCGACTCAGTATAATGCACCGTGCGGTTGTGGGATATTACAATTGCAAGATCGATCAGATCTCGGCCTGGCCAAAAATATTTAGAGCTGGTTTGCGAAAGAGGAGGTGTGTTCAGGCACCATCGGGAAAAAAAATTATCGTTGAAAAAAAAGTCCCTAAGAAAAACGTTGGGACGAGAAAATGTGGTTGTCCATTTAAGGTGTTGATTGTAAAAGTAGAAGATGTGAAGTGGATAATCGAAGTTAAGAATGGAATACACAATCATCTTATTCCAAAGACACTTACGGGGCATGCCTACGTAGCACGGTTGAATAAGGATAAGAGAAAGTTGGTTGAAGAATTGTTCCTTTCCGGAGTTGCACCCAAACAAATTTACTATGTCGTGCGACAAAAAGAAGATAAGAACAAGTCAACCATGAGGACGATCTTTAATACTTTAACGAGAGCAAAATGTAATAGTATGAAAGGAAGAATGGCATGCAGCAAGTATTGAAGTTGCTTGGCGAGCATCACTATGTGGAGTATCATAGAAGACATCCACAAAATAATGAACTCCTTTCATTATTTTGGTCTCATCCTGATTACACATACTTGGCTAGGTCCTTCGCAGACGTATTGGCCCTTGATTTTACATATAAGACTAACAAGTTCAAGATGCCACTTTTTTACATTGTTGGGTTTACGTGTACGGGAAAAATATTTTTAGTCGCTTTTTTTTATGAAGAGTGAGACAGTTGAGGATTACACTTGAGCGTTGAGGAAACTACAATCCCTTTACACATGATACAAATAGCCCTCTATTTTTGTTACCGACAGAGAATATGCCCTGATAAATGCTATAAATATTGTATTTCCTCATATGCATAGACTACTATGCACTCGGCATATAAATCGAAATATCCAAGCTCAATGCAAGAGCAAATTTGAAAATATGGATGGTAAAATCGACATGCTTCGCTTCGAAGAATTCTACAGTGATCGGAGTCTTGTATGGCGAGCAAGTACTAAAGACAGCTACGACAACATGGTACATATTCAAACAAAAGTGAGAAACGAGTAATCCGACATGCATTTCTTATATCAAAGATACTTGGCTAGAACCACATAAAAATAATTCGTCTTAGCATGGACGAACATGGTGAAGCATTATGGCACAATCACTACGAACCGGGTCAAAGGATCATATTCAAGTTTAAAAAGATATCTACGATCATCGATCGATAATTTTGTCTCCGTTTGGCAATCGATTCATTTGATGATTATTTTCTCGGTGAACGAGAATGTAGCATTATTTGAGATGAGCCTCAATATTGCAAAGCATGAATACAAGCATGAACACATCTTGGATGCTTTAATCCATATAATATCTCATAAGACCTTGGGCTTATTGTTTGAGGAGATTGGTAGGTCGAAGTTCGTTGGTTTTGATCTCGAGGTTTGCAGTTGTTTATATCGATATTCACTCGGCCTTCCTTGTGCACATGAGATTAACGAATATCGCCGTCAATCTATACATATTCCAATAGATGTTGTTGATCAACGTTGGAGACAGTTGTCGATCATGTCGATGGTGAAAGTTCACGATGATTTATTTTCTTTGTCACAAGTGAAACTCCTTTATGCAAGATGGTGTATTGCATCGGAACCGGAGAGGAAATCCATTGAGGTTAAAATCCAAGAAATTAAAGTTCTGGCAACAACTCGATTGCAAGAGCCATCTGTTGTTCGAGCTCCTAAGGGAAGACCACACTCAAGAATCAGTAGAGAACAAAAAAATAAAGTAGAGTCAACTAAAAGAGATCCATCATTGTTTGAATATATTAAACATAATTTAGAGCAAGTTGAGTCAAAGTCGGTTATCGAAAGTGTAGTAATTTCAAAGAGAAATAGTAAGTTGACTATTCGAAGGGGAAAGAAACAAAAAATGAACGATGCAGTCACGGCCGAGGGTTTTGATAATTTCTCTGATTAATACAGTCTATACATTCAAAATTTTCTACCTGAGATACGGGATTTCATTTGGTCTATTATTGATGTTCCTAAGGATGGCCATTGTAGATTTTATGTACTCGCAAGACATCTTGGCTATACAGTTGAAGCAGGATGGAGACAGGTTAGGGAAGAGTTGTATGAGGAGTTGGAGTCTCGTCTTCCCTTCTACAGGCAGATACTCGGCGAAGAAATTATTGGAGATTTGTTGGCAAGCATACCTTGTACTGACACAGTTACCGGAGCAGACCATTACATGGATGTCCCGTCTGCTGCATACGTATTCTCTAATAGGTATAAGATACCTATTGTAATTATCTCAGAAGGCATTAACAATACTTTCTTTCCAATGTGCGCTCCCCCGGCCGAACACAAACTATCCAATCTATGTTCAATAGGGCTTGTCGGATAACACTTTGTTATCTCGTGGTTGATCGGTCATTCTCCTATTCCTCCACCTTCTACGCTTTGGTATAAACATGCACCGGAGGAAGCGATCACATGGACGACACCCTACATGGATGCAATTGCTGGCTATAAGAAGATGATGAAGATGGAGGATCCCAAAATCTTTGCTAAGGACTACTTTGATATTCTAATCGATTGATACATCTTATACTTATGTATCATTTTATAATTTTGTATGCAATAGAAATAAAATATAATATCTTATACTTTTGTAGCGTGATAGTGCAATAGATAGTGACTATGAAAGAAATAAAATGAAGTATTGTATGTTGTAAAATATAATATCTATTAGGACTGTCAAAATTTTGACAGTCCTAGTTTTAATTCCCTGCCTTTATATATATATATGTGTGTGTGTGTGTGTGTGTGTGTGTGTGTGTGTGTGTGTGTGTAAGTGCCAGAACATATAAACTAAAAATTAGAACTTTTAAGATTTTGACAGTCCCACTAGCTATTAGGACCGACAGTCCTAGTTTTCACTCCCTGATGTGTGTGTGTGTGTGTGTGTGTAAGTGCCAGAACATACAAACTAAAAATTAGAACTGTCAAGATTTTGACAGTCCCACTAGCTATTAGGACCGACAGTCCTAGTTTTCACTCCCTGTCTTTACACACATATATATATAAGTGCCAGAACATACCAACTGAAAACTATGACTGTTAAGATTTTGACAATCCCAATAACTGTAAACCCCCTAATTTTAAATTTTGAATTTTATTATTTTTATTATTGATATTATGTAATTATTGAGATTAAGGGAGAATTTTCATTATTTTTAGCTAATTAGAAAAATATAAAATTCATGGATATATATTTATGTATATTTATTAATTACAAATATTTCACAGAAAATATATTTTTGGGTGTACAACTATTATTAAAGTATTGCAGATTTTTCTGAAAATTATTTTAGGTACAACCCCATTTATAGATGGCTATATGTGTGTGTGTGTGTGTGTGTGCGTGTGTGGTAATATAAAATAATAAGAATAATAAATAAAACCAAACCCGAAACCCAAATCCAAAACAAAATCCAAACTGAACCCCCCCAACCCCTCAGTTCGACTACTGACCCCCCCCCCCCCCCCCCGACCCCTCAATTCGACTACCGAAACCCTCTTTCACTCCATTTATATTCACCATCAGACCACCACCAGCCTCCTTCCCCTACGTCCAGACGAACACCTCCACCGCCGTCGATCGTCGTCGCGCACCGCCGCAAGCAGATCGCACCCGAAATCACGAGCAGCAGAGCACACGAGGTACCATTCTTTCCATCTTCGTTTCTCCCTACACAGGTAACCAAACAATGAAACGTCGAATCTTATGTGAAGACTACATGACCCCCATGAAACATTTTTAAATATTTTAGTTTATCGTGTCCTGTATCGATCGCAAATTGAGATACAAAACAGGAAAAACTAACTGAGTTTTTAGGAACATAAATTGTTCCAGGTACACGTGTTTAAGTCCCGTTATCTCCAAAACGACATGTGTTGCTAAAATTCTACTTGAACAGACTTCTTGACAACATAACCTAGTTTTAATCCTTTTAAATACTTTCTCTAAATTTGATTTATTCTGTGATTTATTTAATATTGAAAACTGTCAAAACTTTATTTTTGTAAACCCAAAATTTCTCGATACGGGGTGCGTTCCGCCAAACGAGGCAACTTTGTCGCATAAGGATTTTATCGAAAGGCATGTATCGTTAATGCGGACGTGTGAGATTTCACGGAACATGATTTGGATGTGCGTGCATACCGGAATCAACGCGTATCCGTCAAAAATACCGTATCGGTCTATTCTGACACATTGTCATAACTTCGTGTGTGCTTGTCATTTTGTAACGAAACTTGTGCCATCATATTCGCAGCGTTATGCTGGTCTTATGACCCAAATTTGGTTCGATTCTGAGAACGTTGACGAAACACCGTTTCGCGGGCCTCACGGTTCCACTTGACGGGTGATTTCGTGACCGGCTCACCGAAATCCAATTTCGGATACTCCATTGAGTTTGTGCCATCGTTCTGGACTTGTTGACACTAAGTTTGTTAAATTTGGAGAACTTTATCTCTAACACATTTTACGGTGCAAAGTGGGCCACAATTGGACACTACTTTGACCTGAAACTGTCATTTTTGCCCCTGTGTCCAAATTGGACTTATGAGTAGTCAATTCAAGCTATTTCTTATGTTATGAAAACATTGGTGATGTTTGTTGCAGCATCCGAAACGTTCACGTGGATTCCACCTTTTTGGGAGCAATTGACTATTGAGTTCGCTACTTTGACCTCACTATATACAGAATCCAGACAAGTGTACCTTGCCTTGGTCTCAGTAAATTGTGCTAAATTTTAACTGCAGTTTTAAGTTTATATTTTAATACATGTACTTAATTGTGACCCTAGGACCGTGACAATAATTTGTGTCTGAATCATATTCGGGTGTCGACTTCTGTGCGAGGAGTCGGGTATCGTTAGATTGTATTGTCATCGTATACCGTATAAGTGCAATACTTGTACTAATTATCTTAGGACACTATACTCGAATTTCATGTACAGAAGCATCACTTGAGATATTCGAGGATTCTGGCTTCTATTTTAGGACATGACTTGAGACATGTGCTAGTTGACATGATGTTATTTACACTTGGACTTGAGACATAAATAGTGATTGTCTTGCGTTTCGTAACTTGAGGCGTGAGATACATGGAGTTGGGGAGAACTTACCGTACCGCTGGGCTACCAAACTCTACTAGTATTATAGTACTGTAGGTACCTTGATGGGGCTTTTACGTACTTACTACTATTATTACTACTATCTCTAGTACCCTAGTATATGTATGAAACTGGTGGTTTAGCGGACGAGTACGTTTTTACTTGCATACACATAGATGGATTATGTTAGATACCCTGAGCACTCATATTTTATTTATTGTACTTTGGCTTGAGTTATTCTTGTACCTTGCTATGTCCCCTGAGGACCTGGATCCGGATTATGTCCCTAGGTACAACATGGGAGGATTACCCCGAGGTATACGGGACATGAGCTAACGCTGGAGCGGTATTGGCACCAGAGGACGAGGTTGTGCCAGAGGATTTCTCCTGAATACTCAGTTACTAACTCAGTTATTTATGCTTAGAATTTCATATTTGGACTTGGACTTATGGACATATGTATTTGGTGTTATTCTCTTTTCTTTATTGTGACGGGTTGTTCCCCGATACACTGCTTATGTGGACTTGATGATGGATTATTTTTTTATCTATTATCTTGACTGGTCTATCATATTAAATTGTGTTTAATTTCTATGGATGAGACTAGAATTATATTGTGATTGTAATGCCCCGCTCCTAGCGGGTTACTTATGGAACACTTATTACTTTGACTCGGTTGAGAATCGAGTCTCGGGGAAACCTTACCACCAAATAAACACGAACGAATTGCAATGAACCCTTTAAATTGATGGAACGACTTCTATTGAAATAAGTTCAAGAGTTTTCGTTGGTTGTTTTGCTTCTTGGTTTTTTGTTGCTTTGTGTTTTGTCTTGCTTTCGATGACTTAGTTTTCATGATTCGCTTTTCTCGCTTGCGTTTTCTTTTCGAATCGTAAGGAAAAGAGATCGAATGATGCTAACCAAGTAATTATTGCAATTTCAGGATGCATAACCAAGGAGTGACCGTTCTATAAGGCTTTCCCATCCTCTCGTTCGATTCAATCGGTGAGTGGCTTAGGCCCTTCGATGAATCCTTTAGTCTGCACGTCTTAATAAAGAATCTCTAGTTCACTTATAAATGTTGTCTCACTAACAAGATAAGCTAAAAATAAACATTATTGCATGCTTTAAGTATAGAACTGCTATCTTACTAGTTATATATTGAATGCTTACCTGTCCCTCGTATGTTGTACATTGAGTAATACTGCTGGAAATCTCTTGACTTGATCTTGAAAATAAGAAGAAGAGATAGACTTGCTTGTTCATTGTTTATTAGTTGCCTGATAGCATATTTTCTGATAGGAACTTACATTCATGCATTTGGTTAGGACAACTTATGCACAAGGTTTATCTCTCGAACGGTTCCTGGGGCACTGGGGATCGTTCGGCCTGGGAGAGATCTAGATACCCTAAGGCTTGAAGTCCTTACTTACGGGAGGGTATAGGTCTGTTAGTGAGATAGGCTTGTACATCCCAACTGCTAATCCCGTGGAGGGGACCATCATGTAGTTAGGGCGCATGCTAGGTTTACCTTCTTGCATACCTAACACCTGATGCCAAGATTGATTCATAAGTTACTCATATATGCAAATTATGGCTAACTTGTGTATCTGCTGCATGGATAACCGTTGGGCCGTGGGTAAGATTTATCATATGTATAATCTATCTATCATCTATGTTTTCTTGCATGAATTGTTAAAAAGAAACTAGACAACTAGAAATATCACCTAATAATGCTAGCTTCGCATGCTTACTTAGTATGGATTTCTAGGTGAGTTTGGCCACGGTCGCTCACCAGTACATGTTTTAGTACTGACCCACGTTTGTGGGCAAATCTCCAGGTTCTGGTAGCGAGAGCTTGGCGAGCATTCTGAATCAGTATTAGCGCGTCATTCCAGAGGGATCGTGCCCGTGTTGCTTCCTTAGCTTTCCTCTCCTGTGGACAAACTCCTCTTCTGCTAGCTGTTTTGATTTTGTTCCTACTAAAAGGATATAATATATGGGCGTTGTGGCTAGTTTTGGGATTGTAAAAAGAGTTATAAGCCTTCTATGGCATATTTTATAACTTAGCCAAGCAAGTACTTTGTAATCAAATCTTCTAGTATTCAATAAAAGAAAGTATTTTGTGTTCCTATCAAATGTATTCAACTTTGGTTCTCTGCATTTTATTGTAATCCTATATATGTATATTTTTGCCTAACTTGTGTCTTGTGCAGGTACTATGCCTGGTGCAAGCGCAACTTAGGCTTGCACGACATTGCGTCCAAGTGAAGACGATCAGTTCCGTAGGGACCAAGCGAGGACAGTGATAGATGGGGGCAGACTTGTATTTATTACAGCTTAAGTGCACTCTAACGGGTCCATTAAATTGGGTTGCCCATTGGAGTTGTGATGCTGGTCAATGCCACGTGGCTAGTTTCTTGGTATTTTGGGACTGGGGGGTGACATAGTTTTTATAGTGGCCCATGCAGGTCTGACAATATATTGCTTCGTATTCTAAATACAGAACCAAGCAAGCCTGCGAATTAGGATAGAATAAATTATAGGATCTCATCCACTTGTTGACCTGTTCTTAATCTCTATATCGACTTCAAAATAATTTCTTGAGTTGCATCCTGCCTTGATTCCTCTGTACGACTCTCATATTTTACTTTATGTGCAAAGTAATAGATCCATGAGCCAGCGACGACACCCCCGTGGGCACACCAGAAGGTGTTGTGGTCACCTACGACGATGTGGTGACGCCACTGAGTGGAGATCTCTCCACTAAATAACGCAATCAAGCAGATCAGCACGCCTCGAGCTTCCGACGAGACGACATTCCACCACTGCCGCAATTTACTCCACCGATGCCCATTTTTCCACCAGGTCGGCCTATGGACAGACAACAAATATTCCAAATATTCTACGCAATGATGTAAGCACAACAGCAGGTTCATCAAGAGGCCCAGCAACGCCAGACAGAGAACTTGAGAAACAACCTAGTGATAGCACTGGAGCATTCGACCCCACCAGCCAGGCAACCATCGACGAGATCCATCTCAGATTTTTGTCAGTTGAAGCCATGTATCTTTTCAGGCAAGGAGGAGCCCACTGAAGTTCATGAGTGACTCACAAACACTCAACTTCAATTGGAAGCAGCTGAGCTTCCTAGAGAGCGTTGGATGATTGCTGTCAAGATGCAGTTGAAAGGCAATGCACATCATTGGTGGCTATCCGTGGAGAGTCGGCTAGGTTCAGACCGAGTCACTTGGGAGGAGTTCTCTAGACTCTTCCAGGAGATGTACATTCCAGCCATTGCCAGAGCAGAACTTAGGGATAAGTTTAACTGCCTCACTCAAGGCAACATGACGGTAGAAGAGTACAATGCAGAGTTCATCTGTTTGAGTCACTTCGTCCCTACTCTGATTTCGACAGAAGAGGAGAAGGTGAGAAGTTCTTTGACGGACTTAGCTTTGAGCTACAGAGATTGATCGGCTCCTTTGCACCTACTTCATTCACTGACGTCCTTACTGTAGTGCGACGCATGGAGCGCGTCACCAGGAGAGAGTCCAGCCAGAAACGACCGTTCACATCAGCACCAGCCAGAGCACCACATGGAGGAGCTACAATGTAAACCCCCTCACCCAAAATTAGGCCTACTTGGCTTAGAAAGAGAAACTAGGGCTAGTTTGAATCCAATTAGAAATAGAACACGGCTTTTTATTTAATTATACAATATTTATATCACTTAGCGCAGCTTACCGTTGCTTCGATAATTGGAGCACTACACTAGCCACTGTCTTCCTACAAATATTACACCCTTGTCCTAGACGTGGCCGCCTTCTATTCTGACCCTTGTGTAACTTATAATTATGCTCTCTTGTGCTACATTTTAGTCGCACAACATTCGTCGCAGACGTTTATATTGAACTCGAAATAAAATCAACTTTGTACCCTTGTGCGTTCCAATCGAAATTGAAGACACAATCTTGACCATTTTGTACAACCCAAATTAATGATAATATTCTACTCTGAGCCCTCTACGTCCATGACACTTGTGTCCCACATAATTTTATCCCCATGTACTTCTAATTAATTCCAGAACACCTTGCGCATTAATTTTAATTAAATTAATCTAATTTCCATCTTTGTGCAATTTTCTAATTGTTGGACGCTTTATGCAAAAGTGTATTGAGGTGTCCACACCTTTGGACACAACACATGAAGAAACCCATTTTTCGTTCATATGAATTTTCTCCATGAATTTTCGGAATGTGTAATGCACAACATCGCCCCATCATTTAACCATATTCTTGCATTTTAAACAATGTAATTTATAGCCCTCCAAACACCCCCATGTCAAGCCAAGGCCCACTCCAAGGAGATGTTGACCAAGCCTAAACCCCTAGGTCAACATCAAACCCTAGGTCCCACATGTATAAATACATAACTTTTTCTTTCCTTTCTTTATTTTTACTTTTTTACCTAAACCCAAACTCAATACATCAGCCAACCCCCATATTCCTATTCATCTTCTTCTTCCTCCGGTCACGTTCACCCCATCTTCCCTCCTCCGACCTCGCCGGAGCTCGACGCCCCTCGCCTGAGAACACCACGAGCAGCCTTCCTCCTCTTCCCCTCGTCGTCCTCTCCTCACCTGAGTTCTCCCCGACCAGCACCCCGTCGACGACCCCGCTACCAGCCCGACGACGACAGCAACTGAACCCGTTGCCGTCGACCAGAGACCCCTCCGCCGACCATTGAATGCTGAACCGCCTCGCCATCACCCGCTGACCCGCTACCCTCAACCGATCAGAGAACGCTGACCCGCTGTCCCGTTCGCCTGGAGCTGCTGTTCCCGCTGCACCCCGACCTCTCCCCGATCTCCTCCTCTCCCTCCGGTCACCCTCCCCTCGACTGAACCACCATCCACCACCACGACTCCCCGCTCTCCCTTCCCTGTCATTCCTCCTCTTCCCGGCATTACCCATCCGCACCAGTCGACACCTCCAACCACCATTAACTCCAGCACAGCCACCACCTGAACTCCTCCCTGACCTCCACTCCTCCCTGCTTTCATCTCCCTCGACCTCCTTGTCCACCACCCATCACCACCACTGTCCTCCTCCTCCTTGCCGGACCTCCCCCTGGCCGGAGTATCATTATCACCATCATCTAATAATCACATCATCACCATTCATTATCATCATCAATCACCCCATCATCATCATCAATCACCACATCATCACCATTAACAACTTCACCATCCACATCATCCCAATCACCATCCACATCATCACCATCATCCCAATCATCTCATCCTCGTCATCACCATCACCCCTATCACCATCCATATCATCACCATCATCCACATCATCATCCCCCTTCATCACCACTATCAAACCATCATTATAATCATCATCACCATTATAATCCTTATCATCAACATAACCATCATCATTGACCTAATCACCGCCCTAACCATAACAATCATCATTACCATTAACCTTCATCACCATCATAACCTCAATCATCATTACCCTCGTAATCATCACTATCATCATCGTCATTGTGGACCCGTCACCCTTGCCAGACGACCTGCAATAGTCACCCCTGATTCCCGTGCCAATGTACGATGACCCCAAGGATATTGGATTGTTCTACGCGACTTCCGGAGCAGGTTATTGGGACTACGCAGCTTCTTGCCAGGCAAGTATACCTTGCCAAATTGTTTACAGTATTTTGTATTATTTATTATATTCTTACATATTCATTGCATGTGTGTTTCCTTTCAGTCATTACTATATATTATATGTATGTTGACACACACTTGACACTTAGTATCATGAGAGGACAATCAGTAGGCGTATGGGCTACAACCACTCTGATAAACCATAGTATCTAGCACGACTACGGTAGTGTGTCGCGCTGGTCGCTACCCCCACGGTATATCGATTTCTGGAGTCTCGCTGGTTGCTATCCCCGCGGTATATCAATTTCTGATGTCCCTGACGTGTGTGTGAGTTGTGAGATTTAGATCGAGTAGCCTACCCTTGCCCATACGTCAAAAAGTTGTCCTCATTTTGCATTCATATAGATTGTCTTGTACAGCATACTTATATATTTTCTATCTATTGCATGTTTACTGTATTCAAATTGGCATACTTTTATGTATCTTGGTATGTCCCTCTGAGGACCTGGTCCCTTGCCAGGTATAGACGACCAGGAGCATCCACAGGAGTACGGACCATGACTTGACCCATTACTTTCTGCCGAGAAGATCTTATCCACTGAGCACCATTGATTATCTCTAGCGATGGATCTTTTAGTTGACACTTCTATCATCACCTTATTTTATATTGGTGATTTTACTCTTCTCTCTCATTTAGTGTTGATATAGTCATTGGTAGTGGATTTGTCTCCACCCGACTATCATTGTTGGATTATTCAGACTCTTTATTTTAGTTTAGTTATTTCCTTTCTGTGACTTGTTGTGTGGATGAGATTAGTATTTCTGTGACTTGTGACAATAAATATATACCACATACGAGTATTATTCATATTACAACGCACGTGTGTATTATGGTATCCATATATTAGAGTTGCCATATACATACAGCTGACATGCTTACGTGTTCCTAGTCCTACGTATTTTGGGACTAGGGCGTGACATACAAAGAGACCTCACATGCTGTCACGCCCCAGTCCCAAAATACGTAGGACTAGGAATACGTAACACGCCCAACCGTATGTATACGAACTCCAATATGTGGAAATCATATACACACGTACGCTGTATATGAATATGCAAATCCATCAGTGGTAATATACTGTCATAACAAGTCACACAAAATCTATGTCTCATCCACAGCACCAATAATCAGTAGGAATATACGCTGAATAATAATAGATATCCAACATGAGTATCAAGTCTGATAGTCGGGTGGAAACAAATCCACTACAAAACGACTATCCTGAAGTAGCAAAATATCTAAACACTGTCAATAAATCACAGATACTCTGAGGGTAAGATCTCCTCAGTCTCGTAAGTAGCATCCGGTCCACGCCCATACTCCTGCTCATCCATATCTGGAAAGGAACCAGGTCCTCAGAGGGACATAACAAGATACATAATAACGTGCCAATAAGTACTGAAATATAAACATCCAAAGTATGGTTCTCCTAACCGTCTAAGTGAATGCAGTTTGAGAACAACTTTCCACCAAGTGGGCTATCTGGCTAAAATATGGGATTGGCGTGACCCTCTTGGAGAATCAGGAGCCTCAAAGCATATCGTCTTTTGAACGGCAGAGGCCGCCAGTAATATATAGTGGTCATCATCACCCGTTTCTCCGGTGGAGAATCCGGGCGTACAGGAAAAAGTGCAAAGGAGCCTAAATGTTTTACTTATTGTTCTCCCCACCCCATGCTCTAAGCATGCCATATCCATGACATGATAAATCCTCTAAATAACTGCCAGGTCTTCTAGCATACAAAGTTTCTATCAGCAGTCATCCCTAACGCACGGCTTATACATACAGGCGGCCAACCCAATATGTAGTCCGAGAGCTATATGAGACTCACACATCGTGTAGCAACTATGTCACGGCCAATGAACCAAATAATGCTCCATAATACTGGGGAGGTCTCATAAACAAGGTCCAATACAAATACATAAATAAATAGAATCATGTATCATTTGGAATGTAAATAAAAGTACTGTGGCAAGGTATACTTGCCGAGTAAAGTCCTGTAAGGTGTTCGTCCAAAGAAATGTTAAGTGTGATAAGAAGAAGGGTTACTGTTTGGAAGTTATGATTATATATAGGAATAAGGAGGCGGTGGAATTTACTTAATGGTTAAGAAACTATTGCTGTTGTTTTCTTCTTATTGGTTTATGTGTGCGGTTGAGAAGATCTTTTAAGGAGGGGTGGAATAAAATTCTTACACGTGTGGAATGGCAAAGCAAAACAAAATTGGGTTTTGCTTCTGCTGCTGATACTACGCGCGGGGAAAGAAGTATAAGTAGGGTAGTCTTATACGCGTCAGAGGAAATAGAAAGCGGCGGAGAGTTATACGCATGATTTTGGTTTTATGCGCAAAAAACTGAAGAGTTTACGCGGGGTACACTGCTGCTTTTATTATACGCACGGAAGTGATTTTGTGCGTAGAGAAAGGAATTTAGGCGGGTTGGGTTTTTACGTATGAAAGAGTTTCTGCAGGATTTTGTTAAACGAGTTTTACGCTGGGATAATTAACGGGTTGCGGGTTTGGTCAAATAGAAAATTTCTGTTTTTCTTTTCTTTTTCTTATTAATAAACTTAATAAATAAAATAATTATTTAAATAATAACTAATACGGTTTTCAGGAATGGGGGTTTACATTCTACCCAACTTATAAAAATTTCGTCCTCGAAATTAAAACTAAGCCAAGTAAAAATAAAAGTCAAGGATTGGTAGAAGATATAAGTTAACAATTTATTCATACCTTAGTCTATGAATAGGTTTGGAAAACGTTGGCGCATGTCCTCTTCGCGTTCCCAAGTAGATTCTCCTGGCGAGCCATGTTTCCATGCCACGCGGACTAAGGGAATAGACTGGTTTCTCAATACCTTCTCTCGACGATCAAGGATTCCTACAGGTTGCTCTTGATATGTCAAGCTTGGCCCAACGGTGATCTCCGAATGGTCAAGAATATGACTGTTATCTGCTACATATCGCCTGAGCTGCGATACATGGAATACATCATGTACTTCCTCAAGTGAAGGTGGTAGCGCAAGTCGATATGCTATATCTCCCACTTTTTCTAGTACATCAAATTGCCCAATATACCTTGGACTTAACTTGCCGCACCCTCCGAATCAAATGGTGCCTCTGGTAGGTGATATTTTTAAGAAGACATGATCGCCTTCTCTAAATTCCAAGGGACGACGATGAAGGTCTTCCCATTGTTTCTGCCTATCTTGCGCTGCTCGCAAGTGTCCTTGTATTTTCTTTACTGTCTCCACGGTGTTAATTACTAGCTCTGGTCCCAGGATTTAAGGTTCTCCCACGTCATTCCAACACACCGGAGACCTACACTTCCTTCCATACAATGCTTCAAACGGAGCCATCTGGATACTTGCCTGATAGCTATTGTTGTAAGAAAATTCCACAAGATGTAGATAGTCCTCCCAGGATCCTCCAAAGTCTAACATACAAGACCTTAACATATCTTCTAATATCTGAATAGTACGTTCTGACTGCCCATTTGTTTGAGGGTGATAAGATGTACTGAACTTCAGACGAGTTCCAAGGCTCTCTTGCATGCTTTTCCAAAAATGTGATGTAAAGCGCGAGTCCCTGTCTGATACAATGCTGACTGGAATGCCGTAAAATCTCACGATCTGCCTCATATATAGGTCAGCCAAAACTTCTGTAGATTGGCCAACTTTAAAAGGCAAGAAATATGCTGACTTGGTCTACTATTACCTACACTGCATCTTTACCACTTGGACTCTTGGGAAAACCCATGACAAAGTCCATAGTGATATGTTCTCACTTCCACTCTGGAATCAGAAGTGGTTGCAATAACCCTGTCGTTCTTTGATGCTCTGCCTTTACTTGTTGACATACTAAACATTTAGCTACAAAGCGAGCTATCTCTCTTTTCATTCCATGCCACCAAAAATGTTGTCGTAAATCACGATACATCTTGGTGCCTCCAGGATGAATAGAATATATTGAACTATGAGCTCTGTCATCAGCTCTTGTCGAATTTCTCCTTTGGAAACATATAGACGATTATTACATCGTAATGTCCCATCATCATGAATGCACAGTCCTGTCTGCTCTTCGGCTTCTGTTCTTTCTTTTAATCTTTTGAATCTAGCATATGTAGGCAATGTTGTCTTGATTCTTTCTACTAGTAATGATTGTATTTGTAAGTTGGCTAGTGTCCCGTCTACTCCGGGAAATATTACTTCAATGCCAAGACTTTGCAAGTCTTTCAATAATTTCTTCTGTGTTGTTAAGAAGTAAACTGTTGGCTTCCGGCTTAATGCGTCTGCTACAACGTTAGCCTTGCCTGGATGATAATGTAGCTCTATCTCAAAATCTTTCATTAACTCGAGCCATCGACGTTGCCTCATATTTAACTCCTTTTGTGTGAAGACATACTTGAGACTTTTGTGGTCTGTATATATTTCCACTCGTTCCCCATATAAGTAATGTCTCCATAATTTTAGAGAAAATATAACAGCTGCAAGTTCCAAGTCATGAGTTGGATAATTCTTCTTATGTACTCGTAATTGTCTAGATGTATATGCAATCACCTTGCCATGCTGCATCAATACACATCCCAAGCCTTTCCCTGATGCGTCACTATAGATCACATATCCTCCTGATCCTGATGGAATAGTTAATACTGGTGCCGTAGTCAATCGCTTCTTTAATTTCTCGAAAGCGGCTTAACACTCGTTAGTCCATATGAACTTTTGATCTTTACAAGTCAACCGAGTCATAGGTGTTGCTATCCTTGAGAAGTTTTCTACGAACCGTCGGTAATATCCCGCAAGTCCAAGAAAACTTCTTACTTTTACTGCTATTTTAGGAACAGGCCATGTCTTAACTGCCGAGATCTTTTCTGGATCAACAGAAATACCATCTCCTGTAATGACATGTCCAAGAAATGAAACTTTGTCTAAGAAGAACTTATATTTACTGAGCTTTGCATATAGCTGCTCTCTCCTCAAGGTCTCTAAAATAATTCGCAGGTGCTTCTTGTGCTCCTCGTGGCTCTTTGAATAGACAAGTATATCATCTATGAAGACAACCACGAACTGGTCTAAATACTGATGGAAGACTCGATTCATTAAGTCCATAAAGATAGCTGGAGCATTGGTCAATCCAAATGGCATGACCAGAAACTCGTAGTGCCCATATCTTGTTCGGAATGCAGTCTTCGGAAGGTCCTCCTTCCGTACCTTCACCTGGTGATATCCCGATCTCAAATCTATCTTTGAGAACATCTTGGCTCCACTGAGTTGATCAAATAAGTCATCAATGCGTGGCAGTGGATATTTATTCTTTACTGTCACTGCATTCAAGGCTCTATAATCGATGCACATACGTACTGACCCATCCTTCTTTGGTACAAATAACACTGGTGCTCCCCAGGGTGATGCACTTGGTCGGATGAAACTTTTTTCTTCTAATTCTTTTAATTGGGTCTTTAGTTCATCCATCTCCTTCTTCGCTAGTCTATAAACATGTGATGCTATAGGTGTTGCTCCCGGTGTTAATTCAATCGAAAATTCTACGTCTCTATCTGGGGGTAGTCCTGGTAATTCTTCTGGAAAGACGTCTGGGAATTCTGAAATAATAGGATGATAGACAACATCGTCCAGTGCGAGTTGCATACCATCAAGTATTTTTGTGGATCCTCGTGCAAATTTAAGTTCAGGCTGGCCTGGTACCTTGAAAAGAATACTTCCTCCAAAGCAATCGAAGAAAGCGTGGTACTTGCTTAGCCAGTCCATTCCAAGCACAATATCAAAAGTAGGCATAGGAAGAACTAAGAGTCGGGCATTCATCTCTCTGTCACGTATCACTATAGGACATGATCTACAAATTCTACTAATAGGCACAACTCCTCCCCCGGTAAGAATTCTAATACAACTAGGTAAAGGTGTAGAGATAATGTTGTGTTTGGCAATAAAACTAGATGATATGAATGAGTGGGTGGCTCCCGTATCAAATAATGTTACGGCAGAAAAAGTAAATACAATAGTGATACCTGCTATGACATCAATCTCCTGATCCATGTCATCTACTTCCATAGCAAAAGCTTGTCCATTCCTCTGTGGTTGTCCATGACTAGCTCTCAGGTATTTATCCTCCTGGGTAGGTAGTGGGGGTCCTCGCTGAAATCCCCCTGCTGCTGGAGGTCGAGGTGCTCCTGGTTTCATCATTTGCTGAGCTGGCTTGGGTGCTGGAAGCGCTAGTCTCTGTGCTGGTGGTGGAAGGGTCACTGCTTGTTGCATAGGACAGTTCTTTAATATATGCTGTCCGGAACCACATCTCATACATTGTCCCAAACGAACCCGACAGTCCCTTGAGAGGTGCCCGCGTCTCCCACAATAATTGCATTGGGGTTTCTCTGAAATCTGGTATGGTCCTGCTCTGTGTTGGTACTGTTGCTGGTGAGCTAAAGGACGTCGGATAGGTCCTCCTTGTTGTATTCTTGTTGGTTCTGGTTGCGTACTCTGCTGACCTCCTTTTCCTCTGCTGATAGTTTCTTGTAATCTGGCTTCGATCAGTAACTCGGCATAAGAGATTCGGGTCTGGGAGCTAGTATAGTGTTGGAGCTCTTTAATCAATCCACGATGAAACCTCTTAGCCTTAGCCAAGTCATCTGGTATCAAAGCAGCGCCATATTTGCTAAGGCGGCTAAATTCAGTATCATACTCGTCCACTGTTCGATTCCCCTGTTCTAAGTGGAGAAACTGATCGTATAATGCATCTCTGACAGTGTCCGGAAAATACTTTCTTTCAAAGCATTCCAGGAATTGATCCCATGTCTGGTATATACCCAGCTGGCGTTCCATAGATTCCCACCAGTGATGAGCATTACCATCTAGTAGCGTCCTCACACCTGTCATCCACAGGTCTGCAGGTAGCTGTGATGCCTCTAATAACTTTCGAGTGTGAGTAATCCAGTTGGTAGTTTCTTCTGGATTCTCATTGCCTTTGTATGGTCTCGGGCCCATTTGTACAAAGTCTTTTACCGAACCAACTCTAGCTTGAGGTACTGGAGCTAGTGCTTGGGCTGGCACAGTAGTCTTTGCAGCCATCCTTTCAAGTGCTGCCAGAAATTCTTGTCTCTGCTCAGCTGCTTGCTGTCTCTGTTCTGCAGCTAGTGTGGCGGTCTGTTGTTGCTGTTCCTTCAGTATCATTTGGAAGAGTTGGAACAGTTGTGTCTGGCCATCCTGAGGTGCTAATGAGACTGGAAGAGTCCCATTAGGTGGCATGGATAAGTCAGATGGAGCTGGATTATGAATCTGTCCATCTGATCCTGAAAGTCTAGGGTTTGCTGAAGTCCCTCCTTGAGTTAGATCATTAACTCCATGAGTTGTGTTACCCTCAGTGATAGTACATTCTTTCTGCATATCCATCATTCTGCAGTTAATGTACATAATCGTTTAGGCAAGGTATGGGAATCAAACAGGGTACATGTATTAAATAGGATATAGAAGTATGAAATATGATGGAAAGTTATCCACGTAAATCATAGCTTCAGAGCTAGCTGTGTAGAGCAGGGTTCCAAGGAAGTTTAGCGTAAAGTAAAGATTTCAAATCGTCGGCGTAAAACATAGTTCAGGAATTATCAGTATAAGGTCTATGCGTAAAATCTACGTAGAATATGCGTAAAAGTTCTGCGCATAAATCTGAGCGTAACTACTATTTTCGTAAATTTATCTGCGTAAAGTATAGCATACTTGGCAGCGTAAGAAACTTTGGATGAATTTGTCAGAAACCTGACATCTGACAAAAGTATTGCACGATAATCAAGAGGACGGCTGTGATGGTGATTTGCACAGAAACCCGGGTTTTTGTTGTCTAGTGACAAAGTCAAACGCCACGCCAAAGGCTGTTGCTGCACAAGGCTCGGAGCATATCTCTGCATTAATTGCAAAAGATTGGTTTCTTAATGACTAAGATAGTGACAATACGCTTATCATCATCCTTATATTTAAGCCTGATCAAACTATTTATGCTGGGTTCAGGGATCATCAGGTTTACACTGGGTATTTACCTATGTAATAGCATACGCAGATTTTAGAAAGACTAAGGGATCGTAGGAAAACAGTTTGTTATAACTGTAGCGTAAAGTATACCTAACTATGGCGCAAAAATAGGTAATCTCCTGCAGTATAAAGTATATGCCAACAAAAGTAAAGGATCTGTGGCGTAAAATAAAATATAGGATAGTTGGAAGGATGAATAAGGTTTTAGTCAAGTGTGGATGAGATCCTTAAAATCTTTCCTATACACAGGCTTGCTTGGAACAATTATGTAACCAAGACAATATATTCGAGGACCTGCATGGGCCACCACCAAAAACATGTCACGCCCCAGTCCCAAAATACGTAGGACTAGGAATACGTAACACGCCCAGCCGTATGTATACGAACTCCAATATGTGGAAATCATATACACACGTACGCTATATATGAATATGCAAATCCATCAGTGGTAATATACTGTCATAACAAGTCACACAAAATCTATGTCTCATCCACAGCACCAATAATCAGTAGGAATATATGCTGAATAATAATAGATATCCAACATGAGTATCAAGTCTGATAGTCGGGTGGAAACAAATCCACTACAAAACGACTATCCTGAAGTAGCAAAATATCTAAACACTGTCAATAAATCACAGATACTCTGAGGGTAAGATCTCCTCAGTCTCGTAAGTAGCATCCGGTCCACGCCCATACTCCTGCTCATCCATATCTGGAAAGGGACCAGGTCCTCAGAGGGACATAACAAGATACATAATAACGTGCCAATAAGTACTGAAATATAAACATCCAAAGTATGGTTCTCCTAACCGTCTAAGTGAATGCAGTTTGAGAACAACTTTCCACCAAGTGGGCTATCTGGCTAAAATATGGGATTGGCGTGACCCTCTTGGAGAATCAGGAGCCTCAAAGCATGTCGTCTTTTGAACGACAGAGGCCGCCAGTAATATATAGTGGTCATCATCACCCGTTTCTCCGGTGGAGAATCCGGGTGTACAGAAAAAAGTGCAAAGGAGCCCAAATATTTTACTTATTGTTCTCCCCACCCCATGCTCTAAGTATGCCATATCCATGACATGATAAATCCTCTAAATAACTGCCAGATCTTCTAGCATACAAAGTTTCTATCAGCAGTCATCCCTAACGCACGGCTTATACATACAGGCGGCCAACCCAATATGTAGTCCGAGAGCTATATGAGACTCGCACATCGTGCAGCAACTGTGTCACGGCCAATGAACCAAATAATGCTCCATAATACTGGGGTGGTCTCATAAACAAGGTCCAATACAAATACATAAATAAAATAGAATCATGCATCATTTGGAATGTAAATAAGAGTACTGTGGCAAGGTATACTTGCCGAGTAAAGTCCTGTAAGGTGTTCGTCCAAAGAAATGTTAAGTATGATAAGAAGAAGGGTTACTGTTTGGAAGTTGTGATTATATATAGGAATAAGGAGGCGGTGGAATTTACTTAATGGTTAAGAAACTATTGCTGTTGTTTTCTTCTTATTGGTTGATGTGTGCGGTTGAGAAGATCTTTTAAGGAGGGGTGGAGTGAAATTCTTACACGTGTGGAATGGCAAAGCAAAACAAAATTGGGTTTTGCTTCTGTTGCTGATACTACGCGCGGGGAAAGAAGTATACGTAGGGTAGTCTTATACGCGTCAGAGGAAATAGAAAGCGGCGGAGAGTTATACACATGATTTTGGTTTTATGTGCAGAAAACTGAAGAGTTTACGCGGGTACACTGCTACTTTTATTATACGCGCGAAAGTGGTTTTGTGCGTAGAGAAAGGAATTTAGGCGGGTTGGGTTTTTACGCATGAAAGAGTTTCTGCAGGATTTTGTTAAACGAGTTTTACGCTAGGATAATTAACGGGTTGTGGGTTTGGTCAAATAGAAAATTTCTGTTTTTCTTTTCTTTTTCTTATTAATAAACTTAATAAATAAAATAATTATTTAAATAATAACTAATACGGTTTTCTGGAATGGGGGTTTACACATGCACCAGCCACCTAGAGCAGCCTTGCAGGCACCACCAATATGTCCATATTGTGGCAAGCGAGTTCATATTGAGAGCGAATACAGACGCAAGTTAAAACTATACTTAGTTTGCCGTGATTGTACGAGGGCACCTATGATTCACCAACTAGCCTTACCAGCACCAAGATCCGCCCAACAGCCACCTAGGCCAGCTTATCCAGCACTGGGAGCACCACAGACGGGAATTAGAGGAGTCAGACCACCAATTCCAGGAGGGTATCAGTCGTGGACACCTTTGGCACCACAGGCAGCACAATTCCAGTAGGCTCGGCAGCAGAGTGGACTAGCTCAGGGGCGAGGGCAGGCATTTGCCATGACTATTGAAAAGGAAGCTACTGCATAAGAGGTCATCGTAGGTACTATATTAGTAGCTTCATTACATGTTGTAGCTTTATTCGATTCTGGAGCATCGCATTCATTCATAGCTGCTAGCTTCGTAGCCACACATAGAGTAGCTACCGCACCCCTTCCGAGACTATGAGAATTTATACGGGAGGCAGAATTATCCCAATTAGTGACATTTGTAGATCTTGTTTGGTAGTAGTCATGGGAGAGAGATGCGAGCTCAATTTTTGATCTTTTCTATGCCAGATTATGATATTGTACTTGGTATGAACTGGATGAGTCAGTACCATGCGACTCTAGATTGCCGGCGTGGACAGGTTATATTTAGACCGCCTGAACATCCAGAGTTTGAGTTTTTTGGGGAGCCAAAGAGCAAGGTGTTTAGCCTACACTTAAGGCACTCTCCGAAGAAGGGGAGCCCGAGTACCCAAAGGTTGTATCATAGTTTGTGGATGTATTTTCCGATGATCTTCCAGGCTTACCATCTGATCGGAAAATAGAATTCACAATAGACTTGACTACAGGAGCGGAGCCTATCACTTCATCAGTGTACCGGCTAGCACCTAAGGAGTAGGTGGAATTGAAGAAGCAAGTTGATGATTTTCTAGAGAAGGGTTTTATTCGGCCCACTGTTTCACCATGGGGAGCACCCATACTATTTCTGCCGAAGAAGGATGGGACGGTACGCCTGTGTATTGACTACAGGGTACTGAACGTCGTAACCATCAAGAACCGGTATCCCTTGTCGCGTATTCTCAAATATCGATCTCAAATCCGGTTATAATCAGATTATAGTGCGGAAAGAGGATATACCGAAGACAGCCTTCAGGACCAAGTACAGACACTATGATTTCTTAGTTATGCCGTTTGTTTTAACCAATGTGCCAGTTGTGTTTATGAGTCTGATGAATAGAGTCTTCCATCAGTGCTTGGACAAGTTCGTGGTTGTATTTATTGATGACATCTTGGTATACTCCAAGAGCCACGAAGTGCACGAGGAGCATCTTAGAATCGTGCTGGATTCGCTGAGACAGGAGAGGTTGTACGCCAAACTTAGCAAATATGAGTTTTGTCTGGATATGGTACCTTTTCTGGGATATATCATCTCGGGAGAAGGACTTTTAGTTGATCCGGAGAAGGTTGCTGCAATAAAAACTTAGCAAATTTTTATTGCAGCAAGTTCGAAGACTTAAAGAGAAGACGGAAGCCGACATACAGACGGGACTTCGAATCCATGAGGACGTGACGTTAAGGTGCGGAAATCACCTATATGTTCTGAATGGGGAGTTGAGACATGAGTTGATGTCTGAAGCACATAGCTCCATGTACTCTATTCATCCGGGAGGTACGAAGATGTACCAAGATTTGAGAAAGTACTATTGGTGGCATGGGATGAAGAGAGAGAGAGTGTGCGCGATTTGTGGCAAAATATTTAGTCGGTCAGCAAGTTAAGGCCGAGCATTAGAGAAAAGCTGGTATGTTACAGCCACTTCCCATACCCGAATGAAAGTGGAAATATATCACTATGAATTTTGTTACAGTATTTTCAAGAAGCCCCAGTGGAAAGGATGCAGTTTGGGTTATTGTGGATCGACTCACCAAATCGGCGCATTTTTTGCCGTTCAGAGTTAGACAGTCCACAGAGATTCTAGTCGACATGTATATACTATAGATCGTAATATTACATGGAGTACCGGTTAGTATTGTGTCTGATCGTGACTCAAGATTCGTATCCCATTTTAGGCAAAGCATGCATGGGAGTCTTGGCACCCGACTCAAGTTCAGCACTACTTACCATCCACAGACAGAAGGTCAGTCAGAGCGAATGATTCAGATCCTAGAGGATATGCTGAGGTCGTATATATTAGACTTCGGAGGATCTTGGGAAGACCATTTGCACTTGGTAGAGTTCTCTTACAATAATAGCTACCAGGCGAGCATCCATATGGCACCTTTGAGGCGTTGTACGACAAGAAGTGCAGGTCACTGATATGTTGGAGTAACATTGGCGAGCATCAGATACTCGGTCCGGAGTTAGTGATGCAGACAGTTGAGAAGGTGAAGTAAATTCAGAGTTATCTTCGTGCAGCTCAGGACAGACAAAAGCATTGGGCTGACACACACCGTCGACCTTTGGAGTTCAAGGAAGGCGAACATGTGTTCTTGAGTATCTCACCTACTCGAGGTACTATTCAATTCGGGAGCAGAGGCAAGCTGAGCCCAAGGTATATTGGGTCTTTTAATATTTTGGAGCGTATTGGTGCGGTGGCGTACCGTCTTACATTACCCCCATCTCTTGAGGGAGTGCGTGATGTATTCCATGTCTCATAGCTGAGGAGGTACGTAACTGACCCAAGTCATATAGTCGATCATTTTGAGATTTCAGTGGGACCGAGCTTGAGGTATGAGGAGCAGCCAGTTGGGATACTTGACATTAGTGACAAGATATTTCGGGGTTAGACGATCAGACTGGTTCGGATAGCTTAAAAACATCACTCCCCAGGCGAATCCACTTGGAAGCGAGAGGATGTCATACGCCAACGTTATCCTCACTTATTCGAGGATGCAGATATGACCTAAGAACTACCTATAGATTATCATGTCTACATAAATTCCTTAGTAGTTTAATTCTTAATTGCGATGACGCAATTCTTTTAAGTTGGGTAGATTATAAACCCCCTGATTTTAAATTTTATTATTTTTATTATTGGTATTATGTAATTATTGAGATTAAGGGAGAATTTTTATTATTTTTAGCTAATTAGAAAAATATAAAATTCATGGATAGATATTTATGTATATTTATTAATTACAAATATTTTACAGAAAATATATTTTTGGGTGTACAACATTATTAAAGTATTGTAGATTTTTCTGAAAATTATTTTAGGTACAACCCTATATATATATATATATATATATATATATATATATATATATATATATATATATATATATATGTGTGTGTGTGTGTGGGGGGGGGGGGTGTTAATATAAAAGAATAAGAATAATAAATAAAACCAAACCCGAAACCCAAACCCAAAACAAAACCCAAACCCGACCCCCCGACCCCTAAGTTCGACTACTGACCCCCCCCCCCCGACCCCTCAGTTCGACTACCGAACCCCCCCTTCACTCCATTTATATTCACCATCAGACCACCACCAGTCCCCTTCCCCTGTGTCCAGACGAACACCTCCACCGCCGGTCGATCGCCGCCGTGCGCCGCCGCAAGCAGACCGCAAACGAAATCACGAGCAACAGAGCACACGAGGTACCCTTCTTCCCATCTCTGTTTCTCCCTACACAGGTAACCAAACAACGATCCGTCGAATCCTATGTGAAGACTACATGACCCCCATGAAACCTGTTTAAATTTTAGTTTATCATGTCCTGTATCGATCACAAATCGAGACACAAAACAGGAAAAACTGATTGAGTTTTTAGAAACATAAAATGTTCCAGGCACATGTGTTTAAGTCCCAATTCATATGTGGGTAGCAGTTATTATAACCGCCGCGTAAAAGGTGCAGCTCTCTCCGCTGTTTAGTTTCTACGCCGACTGTAGCTAAACTCTATAAATAGAGACCCCCGGTCACGGAGGTCAAGGGTCGAATCGAAGGTAGAGAGACAACGAACGAAAGAGAGGAGAACAACAGAGGTCAAGGTCAAGAGAGCACATATAGAGAGCTTTGGCAACGAGAGTTCAATCCCTCCTGCAGTCTTTGAAGCTTCTTTTTCGTCTTCTACAAGCACTTCTTCGTTATCGTGTGGTCCAAGGGACAAAGTGATCGACCGCAGATCAGACTCCTATAGCAATATTTTCCCAGAATCAAATTTTTGTACTCAACATCCTCGTATAGGATTAATTGTACTTCTTTTTCTTGTTTGTAAACCAAAGAAAGGGTTTCGTATAAACCTAGTTTAAATTTCTTTTGTTTATTATCAAACAATATGTATTTGGTGTTATTCTTTTTTCTTTATTGTGACGGGTTGTTCCCCGAGACACTGCTTATGTGGACTTGATGATGGATTTTTTTTATCTATTATCTTGACTGGTCTATCATATTGAATTGTGTTTACTTTCTGTGAATGAGACTAGAATTATACTGTGATAGATGGGGCAGACTTATATTTATTACAGCTTAAGTGCACTCTAACGGGTCCATTAAATTGGGTTGTCCATTGGAGTTGTGCTGCTGGCCAATGCCACGTGGCTAGTTCCTTGGTATTTTGGGACTAGGGCGTGACAATAGCAATCAGGACTGTCAAAATCTTGACAGTCTTAGTTTTAATTTACGGTCTTTACACATATATATAAGTTTAACATGTCAAGATTACAAAACATAATCTACCAAAAAATTTGAAGCACAAAGTTACAACCAACTTCAAAGTTTAACATGTCAAGATTACAACAACAAAAAACTCAAAACACAAAATGTAGTAAAATACTCGAAACACAAAGTTTTATATCAAATTAAACATGGCCTAAACTTCATGCCGCCTCTTTGTACATTGCTCCATATTTTCCAAGAAAGAAAAATCTTCAGTATTATTGATGTGATGTAGCTCCTCATTGATTTCCTTATAATTCTCACCCTGGCAACTGACGAGACTTCTTCCCAACTTCTTCGCTTTCCTAGCCTATTGTTGACAATACATAAAATTTGTTAGGTTATAAACATTTACATATCTTTAAACTGAAAGTTGGTTGCCTCACCATCTTGACCAATGCAGTATACAAGACAGATTTGGCGGGGAGATCTGATGGTACACGCACAATATCGCCTCCGCATTTGAACAACGTAGGTAGTCTGACACCAGCGTAGTAGGCGATGTAGTCGTCTCTACAGTCCGTCATATTAACTGTTGCTTGTCGTTCAGATTCTCTAATAACGTGACGTTGCCACTCAGTGAAGAAGTTCGAGACCCAGTTGAACGCCGCAGGAATATAGTTTAGGGGTTTTGTACCTCTCGGAGCACTTATCATTTTCAATGTGCGCTTCGGTACTGTTTGTACGTAGCCAAACTGACGGAGCACTCTATCAGGCATATAAAGCTCCTCGATTTCATGACAACTTATCAGACTGTGATATAAAGCGACTGGTTGCAATGGATGACTAGTCTGTCGTAAATCATAATATGGATTCCAAACTATCTGCAACGCATGAAATTTAACATAACCTAATTTAGTAAATTATTACCAAACATAAAAAAATTAGGTCTCAATTCACCTCTTCTATCGTCATATCTTCAAGTGCATTCTGTAGGGCGGCCAATGTGTGTGTATGTTTGGCATCTTCCTTAGTTGGCTTCCATCTGCACATTCTAGGAAGGTGCTCGTCATACCCTCGGTTAAGTTTAGCCCGCTTCAGGGTTGGAAAGTGCTCGTATATCCATGCCTTCACGTACATTATATAATGCCCCGCTCCGCGTCGGCATTATGTATCAAGGTGAGTGGGCAGAACTTTGTTCTTTGATTCTTGCATACCTTAATAATAATCTGAGTTTTGCTTGCAATGTTTTCATAAGAGAATGATAGAACCTGCCTTGCATGTTAATGAACGAACTCACCTAGCTTGTCTTTGAAATGAACAAGTCTGCTTAACGAGAATCCTGAAACGCTTATCTAAGAGTGCATGAACATGTTCACTATCCCCTATGCTCCGAGAGAACCATATCGTGTGCCTGAATGTATTCAAATGATAAGGCGGCTTGCCCCCGCAACAAAGATTATAATCTGATGGTTCGTCTCGTCTGCATACTAGAGTTTATTTGATAGTGTTCCATGTATTCGCATCGGTCGGACAATGGCTATTGGTGGAGAGCTGAACTGCACGTGTCACGGCTGCTACAAAGATAGTAGAAAGCAACCATGAGTCACAGCTGCCAATAGCATCAGATAAAGAGTCATTGGTTAGCTGGATCAACCGCTGCCGATCCTGAGATACTCGGGGACCGCCCTGCATATAGCTAGTTTATTGTGTTGGCTTGGATAGAGGACTGCCCCTAAGATGTGCATGTGTGTCTAGCTATGCATTTGTCCCTGGAGTCCCACGAGACACGCTGCGCACACCCTGAAACAGAACATCGGCTTGTCTTGCTTATTCAATATGAAACTCTATTTTCTAAAGATGTTTCCAAAATCAGTAATATGACTCCGTTCTTCTGCTGCATGAAACGAACCTAGGTAAAACTAGAAAGATCACTAGTAATGTATTGTTTTACAACATGATTACTTAGTGTTGGTTTTAGTGAATGCTTGCTTTTGTTCAGTTATTTTATCTCACCAGTACTTATAAAAGTGCTGACCCACCAACAGTTTACTTGCTTGCAGGTACTGGATCGTCCAAGGGAGCGATAGGCATGCCTCCATCCCCAAGACCCAGAATTCTGGTTTCGATTGTGCCCCAAGCTTGCTATCGTATAAGGGGGCATAATGTATAGAACGATACCTTTGCTAAGGGAAACCCAAGTCCCTCGATTTGCCCCGAATACTCAGTTGGCTAAATGCATTGTATTGCAACAATGTCCCTTTCCGCTGCTTACTCGATTGATGCGATGATAGCCAACAAATAACTTAAACGATATAGCCTTGTGCGGACGCAACCCCAGGCTCGCACGGCATCACGTCCCGGTATTCAAACGGATCATCCCTTCCTCGCACCCGCGGGACAAGTGCCGAGGCGCGATGATTCGCGTCCGGTGCGCCGAGGCAAGGTGATTCACGTCCAGGTTGTCACGCCCCAGTCCCAAAATATCAGAAACTAGGCCACGTGTCACTGGCCAGCTGACACGTCACTAAGGGCTTAATCCATTTTAATGGACCCAAAGGAACGTGCTACGCTGTCCTAAAATACTACAAGTATAAAACAGATAAATCTATCTCATCCACAATAAAATATCAAGGAAATAAGTGCTGGATGTATATAAAACAATCTGAGTCTGATAAAGTACACAACTGGTGGGTACAAGCCCACTACAAAAACTAATAGTAGCAAAGAAAAATCAGATAGACTAAGTAGCGTCTATATGAGGAAAACAGCTCCATCTCCAGGTGGCAAGTCTCTAGGGTCAGGCCTACTCTGAGGGTGTCTCCTCTAGCTCCTCCTCGGTAGCACATCTAGCCTCCTGATCAGGTCCGTATACCGTGGGGTAGAAAGCCTCGTCAAGATCTGGCAGGGAACCAGATCCTCAGTGGGACGTAACAAGATACAAAAAAATGACATGCCATATAATGTAAATACTGAATAAATAAATAAATACTGGGTGCTAACCATCTAGGTGAAAATGCAAGTAAAGACCTCGTAGTACGCATGGGAATGTGTCGGCTAGACATATGCTGACGTAATTCACCAATCGTGGTGACTGGCTAGTATATGTGTCATATGCCCCCTGACTCAAGGGCACTCTGCAATCGACCATCATGGTACGAAGGTATAAAATATTTAAGGAGGGGGTGTCCCATACGTCTACCAGTTATCTTTCCCATCCCAATGTACTAAATGTCAAGTCCTACTTTTATTTATGCTAATCTGTGATGCGGGACACACGTACTGGTAGCTAATCGAATATGTAGCTCGCATCCTAATATGTCTTGCAACCTTGTTGCGTGTTCCTGTGATAGGGTCTAGGAGAATATCAGGATATCCTCACAGTTGTTGGTGAGTCTGTAAAACTAAGTTAATTATACTAAATTGCCAACATATCAGTTGACTGTACCTGGGACAGTCTCAGGTACTCATAGTTATATGAAATTCAGAAACAAGAGCATATAACAATATTGAATATAAACAGTAAACTTGGCAAGGTATACTTGCCTACTCCCTGATAGTATTGGAAACTTGATTTCACAGTCAAGTTTGAGGTTGCTTGTGACAGGGGGTCACTGGCTGTGCTGGAGTTGGGTTCTGTTAAAACATACATGGTTCGTGAATATCATGGTATAAGGACAATATATTTATATAATATATAGGATACACATATAGATTATATATATATACTTATATAGTATATATAGTAGTCTATATAGTAGTATATATAGTAGTATATATATATATAGCATATATATATAATAGAGAAAAGAAAAAGTACAGGTAATGTAAATATATATATATATATATATATATACAGGCTGTATTATTCAGCACTGTATAAAATTAACAGGGTATATCCATTGATATATATACTAATATAATATTATCAGGATGTATCCACTGATATAATAAAATGAAAGGACAGGGCAGAATATAAATCTATATATATCTGTGTACTGTATTTATACAGTACTATATAATATATTATATATATATATAGATAATAAATGAAATGACAGTGCAGGAAAAATAAATTTACATATATATTATAGGCTGTATTATCCAGATCAATATTTATTAATAATAATATAATTAATACATAGCTTATATATAACATATAAATAATATGTTATATAATATTATGTACATATAGTATACATATCATATATAACTACATATATATAAATATATGTATACACATATTTATATATACTATATATATATATATATATATATATATATATATATATATATATATATATAACAGAATAAAAATGCATATATATATATATTAATAATTATTACATAATAATATATAACATATAAATAATATGTTATATATAACTATATACATATAAATATACATATATATGTATATATACTTATATATATTATATATAATAAATATATATTTATATAGTATACATATACTGTATTTATACAGTATATAATTAATATAACATTATATATTAATATATATATATATAACATATATATATATATATAAGTATATGTATACATATATATATACATATATACATACATATATAAATTTCTAGGTATTTACGTATTTAGTATGTACTTATACCTGACAGGTAGTCGGAGGGGGCCCACGGCTTGTCGCCGGCGGGAGGACGACGGCGGAGGCGGCCGGAGGTGGCCGGAGGAGCAGCAACAGCAGCAGCGGCTGCTAGTAGCAGCAGCAGCAGCTGCTGCTTGCGGGGGCTGCCGGCGGCGGAGCAGTGGCGGAGGCGGCGGTGCAGGGTGAGGGATTGAAGGAGGGGAGGGTGGCGGTCAGGTTGGTGGTGGTGGCGGCGGTCCACGACGGCGGTGGTGGTGGCTGGAGGCAGTCGGGGGTGAGGGGTGCAGTTAGGGTTAGGGGAAGCTGAGGGTGCTGCGGGGGCTAAGGCGGCCGGAGGGAGCGTCGTGGGGCGGTGAGGGGTGGTGGTCGGAGAGAGGGGGTCAGGGCGAGTCGAGTGGTGGGGTTGGTGGCGGTGCACGGTGGCCGGAGGCGGTGGTGGGAGTGGTTCGGGTGGTGGTGGCTGTGGGCGATGGTGTTGGAGGAGGTGGCTTGCGGGGGCTCTAGGCGGCGGAGGAGATGGCCGGAGGGGGTGGCAGTGGTCGGAGGGAAGGGGAGGGATGTGGCGAGGGCTTCGCCGGAGATTGGGTCGGAGGCGGTGGCCGGTGGTGGCTGTGAGGAGTCCGGGAATGGGGGGGTCGGTTCATATAGGGGTTTGTTCAATGGCAAAGTTGTAAATATTTGCAACTTCAAGGGTATTTGGGTAATTTTGTATTTTTAGGATATTTTTGGCAGATTTCTCTGGATGTTTTGGTGGGTCCCATGTCACCTATTTACTAACCAATGAGGTGATGCCATCTCACATGCATTTTTGCATAAAAACCCTTGAACTTTCATAAATTGCATAAAAGTCCCAAAGTTGGTATTTCGAAATTTGCCTGATATAAAATACTGATTTTTTAAAATACTGATTTGTACAAAAATGAGGGAAACAGCTGGAGAAATGTTTTTGGGAAGTGTGGGGGTGAATCTGGGCAGAGTCAGGGTCTGATTCTGAGTGATACAGATCCTCGTATTTATTAATTAATAAATACTGCGCACGGTGTTCACTAATTATTTAGGGGCAGTTAGGGTCATAATTTTTCTACGGTGTCAATATACTAATTGTAGTATAATTAGAGTAGAATATTATCGTATTTTTGTTTGGAAAAAACAGGTGCCTACTGGTCCTCAAATCCCTAGGGTACAGAGATGGGTAAAGAGCAGAAAATTAAATAGGAAATAATTACGTACGTCTGTAACGATATTTGTGCGACTAAAACGAAGCACCAAATAAGGTATCTGGTAGTTGCACAAAATACAGAAAAAGTAGTCTAACATGTCTAGGGCAGGTATGTGGACTTGGTTTAGGGTTAACAGCTAGTGTAATGCCCTAATTAATTGTGTACTGAACATGTGCACAATCAATAGAATAAATTTTAAAAAAAGTTGCAATAATTCTAATTAGTCAAAACTAATCCTAAATTACTGAAATCTGGTCGAGGGAGTTTACAATCTACCCTCCTTAGAATATTTCGTCCTCGAAATAAAAACAAACATATAATGAGAATGAAAGATTGATTTAGGACATAAATTGATTATTGAAGATTGAGTTTGAAATATTTGGACATACCCTGGTTTGAAAATATATGGGGATAACGTTGTCGAATATCCTCTTCTCGTTCCCAGGTGGATTCACCTGGTGCATGATGTCTCTATGCAACACGAACTAGAGGAATAGTCTGGCCTCGCAACACTTTCTCGCTTCGGTCCAGGATCTCTACAGGCTCCTCCTGGTACGATAAGCTCGGCCCGATGGTGATCTCTGAATAGTCCAGCACATGACTCGGGTCTGGAATGTACCTCCTCAGCTGAGATACATGGAAGACGTCATGTACTCCCTCCAAGGTCTGAGGTAGAGCTAGCCTGTAAGCAACTTCTCCGACGCGATCCAGCACATCGAAGGGTCCAATGTACCTTGGACTCAGCTTTCCTCTTCCTCCAAATCTGATAGTTCCTCTGGTAGGTGAGATCTTCAAGAACACATGCTCTCCCACTTGGAACTCTAGAGGTCGTCGATGAATGTTGGCCCAGTGCTTCTGTCTGTCTTGTACAGCCCGTAGGTGTCCCTGGATCTTCTTTACTTTCTCCACCGTACGAATAATCAGTTCTGGTCCCAAGATCTGTCTCTCGCCAACATCGCTCCAGCATACTGGGGAACGACATTTCCTTCCATACAAAGCTTCAAAGGGAGCCATTTGAATGCTCGCTTGATAGCTGTTGTTATAGGAAAATTCCACCAGGTGTAGATGATCTTCCCATGATCCGCTGAAGTCAAGCATGCAGGCTCTCAGCATGTCTTCTAGGGTCTGGATGGTGCGCTCTGACTGGCCATCTGTCTGCGGATGATACGAGGTGCTGAACTTGAGGCGGGTACCAAGGCTTTCTTGCATACTTCGCCAAAAGTAAGATGTAAACCTTGTATCCCTGTCAGATATTATGCTGACTGGTACTCCATGCAGACGCACTATCTCTTTCATGTACATGTCCGCCAAGACTTCTGTAGATTGTCCGACTCTGAAAGGTAGGAAATGAGCAGCCTTGGTGAGTCTGTCTACGATCACCCAGACAGCATTACGACCACTAGGACTTCTTGGGAAGCCCGTAACAAAGTCCATCGTAATGTGTTCCCATTTCCACTCGGGTATTGGGAGGGGTTGAAGTAGACCGGCAGATCTCTGATGCTCAACCTTGACTTGCTGACACACAGGCACTTAGCCACAAAGCGTGCTATCTCCCGCTTCATTCCATGCCACCAGTAATATTGTCGCAGATCTCTGTACATCTTTGTGCCTCCTGGATGTATAGAGTATGTTGAGCTATGAGCTTCTGACATCAGCTCATTACGAAGTTCTCCATTTGGAACATAAAGACGATTGCCACATCTTAGAGTCCCATCTTCGTGTATGCGACATCCTGTCTGGAGTCCAGCCTCTGTTCTTTGTCGAAGCCTCTGAAATCTTGCATTTGTTGGTAGAGCAGCTTTGATTCTTTCGACCAAGGTTGATTGCAGCTGGTAGTTTGATAATTGGCCGTCAAGTCCTGGCATAATGACCTCTATTCCCAACTTTTCTAGATCTCTCAGTAGACCTGGTTGGGTGATCATAAAGAATGCCGAGGGTCTTCTGCTTAGAGCATCAGCTACTACATTGGCCTTCCCAGGATGGTACTGCAAATCGATCTCGAAATCCGTCATCACTTCAAGCCATCGTCTTTGTCTCAGATTTAAGTCTTTCTGAGTGTAGACATATTTTAAGCTCTTGTGATCGGTGAAAATTTCCACTCGTTCGCCGTATAGATAGTGTCTCCATAGCTTCAGGGCGAAGATGACTGCGGCAATCTCTAGGTCGTGAGTGGGGTAATTCTTCTCATGAGTCCTCAGCTGTCTTGAGGCATAAGCTACAACCTTCCCATGTTGCATTAAAACACAACCAAATCCTTTTCCGGATGCATCGCTATAGATTACGAAACCTCCGAATCCGGATGGTATAGTCAAGATGGGGGCTGTAGTCAGACGCTTCTTTAACTCATCAAAAGCTTTCTGACATTCTTCAGTCCATATGAACTCCTGCTCCTTGCGGGTAAGACGGGTAATCGGCTCCGCGATTCTTGCAAAGTTTTCTACGAACCTCCGGTAATATCCGGCAAGTCCTAGAAAGCTTCTCACCTCTGAGACATTGGTCGGGGTTGGCCATGTCTCCACAGATAAAATCTTTGCTGGGTCCACCGAGATGCCTTCTCCTGTGATCACGTGTCCAAGAAAAGGGACACGATCAAGGAAGAACTCGCACTTGCTCATCTTAGCATAAAGGCTCTCCCGTCTCAGCGTCTCTAGTACTAGTCTCAAGTGCTCTTCATGCTCCTCGTGGCTCTTTGAATACACCAGAATGTCGTCGATGAAGACTACCACGAACTGGTCCAGATATTGGTGGAAGACTCTGTTCATCAGGTTCATGAATACGACAGGTGCATTAGTTAGTCCAAACGGCATCACCAGGAACTCGTAATGACCATAACGAGTCCTGAATGCTGTCTTTGGAATATCTTCTCTCCGTACCTTGACCTGATGATAGCCTGATCTCAAGTCTATCTTCGAGAATACCACCGCTCTTGTTAGTTGATCGAACAGGTCGTCAATTCTTGGCAAGGGGTACTTGTTTTTGATTGTCAGAGCGTTGAGGGCTCTGTAATCAATACACATTCGATATGTCCCGTCCTTCTTTGGTACAAACAGCACTGGTGCTCCCCAGGGTGATGCACTAGGACGAACAAATCCCTTAATCTGTAGTTCCTCCAGTTGAAGCTTCAGCTCGTCAAGCTCCTTCTTTGCCAGTCGGTACACATTGGAGGATACTGGTGCAGCTCCGGGTATCAGCTCAATAATGAACTCCACTTCTCTGTCAGGCGGTAGGCCTGGCAGTTCTTCTGGAAATACGTCTGCGAATTCTGCTACAATAGATGGGAGTGCTGTCTCCATCGCCATGTAAGCTCTAGGAGTCTGGCCTACTCCTTGCTCGATGGTGCCTCGAACGTATTCGAACTCCGGGTGACCTGGGGGTCTAAAAATAACACTTCCCTTTCGGCAGTCTAGGACAGCATTGTTCTGGCTTAGCCAGTCCATGCCTAAGACAACATCGAAATTTGGCATTGGGAGTACCAAAAATCGCGCTCTTAGTCCTCTACTACAAATGACTACCGGGCATGTTTCAATAATGTTGGTAACTGGAACAATGCCTCATCCGGTAAGTATTTTTCAGCACTTAGGTAGTGGGAAAGTGACTAGTTTGTGCATGGCTACGAAACTACTAGATATGAAAGACAAAGTAGCCCCAGAATCGAATAATGCGGTTGCAGGTAATGATGCAACTAAAATGGTACCTGTAATGGTTTTGTCTTCTGGCTCTTCTGTAACTGCAGCTAACGCAAAGGCTTGCCCGTGCCTTTGCCCTCCAGATTGTTGTCTGGACTTGAACTGGGCCTCTTGGGTAGGCAAGGGTGCTCCTTTCTGATATCCCCCAGATGTTGAGGGTAGCATCTTCTGGGCTTGTGCTCCTGGCTTCTGCCCTTGCTGAGGTACTGAATCTTTGCGTGTTGGGCAGTCTCTGGCCATATGCTGGCTAGCTCCACATACTAGGCATAATCCTAGCCTCCTTCTGCAGTCATTTGCAAAATGTCCCTTCTTGCCACAAAAGTGACAAGTTGGGAGCTCCTTCTTCTGGTAAGATCCCGTCGTCTGCTGCGTCTGATGTTGTGGACGACGGATAGGTCCTCCTGCTCCTTGCTGGTTTTTGACCGGGAAGGTTGGATTTGAGCGTCTTGCTCCTCGGCCAATTGCTTCTTGCTCCCTTGCTTCTGTAAGAACCTCATTGTAGGAGATCCTTGACTGCGTCGTTGTGTACCTCTGGAGCTCGTAGGTGAGGCCGTGGTAGAATCTTCTAGCCTTCTCTAGTTCGTTCGGTATCAGAACAGCACCGAAACGACTCAGTCTACTGAACTCAGCGTCGTAAGCATCAACAGTCATGTTCCCTTGTTCCAGGTGCAGGAACTGAGAGTATAGGGCATTTCGGACTGTTGCGGGGAAGTATTTGGCATTGAAGTGCTCCAAGAATTATTCCCAAGTCTGGTCTTTGCCGATGCTACGCTCTATAGATTTCCACCAGTGATGGGCGTTGCCGAGAAGTTGGGCCCTCACGGCGGTCATCCATAGGTCGGGGGAGAGTTGTGATCCTTCCAGCAGCATTTCGGTGTTGGAGATCCAGTCGGAGATCTCCTCAGGAGTTTCGCTGCCCTTAAAGGTCCTCGAGCTCATCTGGCGGAAGCCTCGAACTGTGCCCACTGGTTGAACAGGTGCCGGTGCCGGGGTAGTGGTTCTCTCCAAGGCCGTGTAACCCCCTGATTTTTCAGAAATTTTTAATTTGGATTTTTCACAATTTTCTGTAATTTTCTAGAATTTTTAAGAATTTATTTTAGATTCAAATATAATTAAAAATATCCCAAACTTTTATTTTATGTTCTAAATAATAAAATATATTTTCTAGAAGTTTTTGGGAATTTTCTGAGTATTTTTAGTATTTATTGGGAGTTATTTAGGCTAATAACTAATTTTTAGGACTTGTAGAATTTATGGTGCAAGCTCAGGAACATAAAATGGACCCACGTTATTTTCTAAGGTTTATAATATTATTATATATTTTCTGGAATTATTTCAGAATTTGTGGAATAATGTTAGTATTTATTTTTAGTTTTATGGCAAAACTAATTTTTAGAGCTTCTCCTAATTATAGTAGGAAATCTATGAATATAAAATTATTCCAAATATTTTTCTAAGGTTTTTTTGGTTCAAAATATATTTTCTGTAATTTTTCCAGATTTTTATGATTATTTTTAATGTTTATTTTGAGTTATTTAGATTTAAAATGACTTAAATAATGTTTTGATAAAGGCAAATCAAAAATAAATAATATAAATAAAACCATTCAATCAGATTCTGACACATGTCAGCCTATAGATATCCATTCAGCCGCAGGTACATCTATCTATATATATATATAATATAATAACCCTAATTATCTCATTATTTTAGAGAGAGAGAGAGATTTGGGAGAATTGTCATCTAGGGTTTCTTCATCTTCCAGAAGCCATTGCGCATAGCTCCGGACTCCAAACGAGGTATAGTTTCTTGCGTTAGAACGATATTGAGGTTAGCTTTCTGATTATATAATTTGTTTTACAAAATTATTAGTATTAAATTCTGGAAAATTCGTAGAGCACAGCATGTCCGAAAATAGATGTGTTTCGATGTTTTCGCAATTTTGGGAGAACCCGGAATCAGAATCACGAACCGTTTAAAGTTTCGGAAATCTAATGTCGAGATCATCGACATATATTTTTTCCAGAATTTAATTTGAAGTATTTACATACTGTTAATTCTGTAGAACTTCTAGGTTAGAATTTAACCATCGGTGCACAATACAAAATTTGTATGTGCCATAATTCCCAAACGAATTTGAATTCGGACGAGCCGTAAATTCTAGTATGTTTTTGATGCTGAAATCTACAGGAAATCATGCATGAAAGTCGAGTTTGTGTCGGTTGACTTTTTGGTCAACAGATCGCCTCGATTTGCGTGCCATGAGTCTCGAGTTGATAAAATTCAGTTTCTTTGGACAAAATTTAGGAATTAACATAAAAATCAAAATAATAAGATTAAAATAGGATTTTAGAGTAATTATTCTAGAATTAAATAAATTAAAATAAATTATCTTTTGACGTGATAAATTTGTAATACATAGGCTATTTGGACTGTGACTTGGACTCTGATTCATACCAGCAACAGGACCCCAGGCAAGTGTACCTTGCCAAACTCTGCAGTATTGTTATATATTTTCCTTGCTTTATTATATTGCTGTGCATGCTTAACCTAGGGCCGTGTGACGTACTTAGCGTCCGATTATAGTCGGGTGCCAACACCGTACGCGGAGTTGTGTATTGTCATCTAGACATGGATATTTGTGACCCTCTTTATTCTCGTATTTGTCCTATCAAGTACATTATAACCCAGGATACTTGACACTATTCATGAGACAGAATCTTCCTGAGATATTCATGGTGATTCTGTGTAGGATACATGTTTTATGACATAGACATCATATTCATAGATATTAGATGACTTGCTGCATTAGATATGATCGTGCGTGACATGGACATGGTGCATCATGAACATGAGACGTGTGATTACATTGGGTGGGGAGAGACACACAGGCTACAGGCTGAGTTTATATATATATAAAACATAGTAAACACATAGTAAACACATAGTAAAATACATAGTAAACACTGCTACCGGCTCCAAGACACAGAGCTTGTAGTGGTCTCAGCCTGAGTTTAGTGATGCTCTCAAATTGCATTTTCACATAGATGGTTATATAGTTTACCCTATTTGTTTTATTTACTATTACACTGCATTTTGGCATGTCGATTTATGTACCTTGTTATGTCCCCTGAGGACCTGGATACCGGACTTTGTCCCCAGGACTAGCAGACGAGATCGACCCCGAGTTACACGGGACAGGAGCATTAGCAGAAGATGGAGCAGGAGCAGACACTGGAGCAGTACCAGATCCAGTAGACGATTGATCCCCGAGGGTATCATCTGGGTATAGGCTTTCCCCATACTCGGTATTTGCTGTGGTTATCTTTATTCTTGTATCTTGACAGATGTATCAGACTCATTATCGGGTTATTTTCCCGAGTTTATATCATATTGAGATTGATCTTGCTTTATGATTCTGATATTGTTGTATTCATTTCTGTGGATGAGATTAGTATATCTAGACCATTATTATTGTATTACAGCTTAAGTACACCCCGATGGATCCATTAAATTGGGTTTGTCCATCGGTGTGTGCTGCTGGCCATTGCCACGTGTCTAGTCCCTCGATATTTTGGGACTGGGGCGTGACATGGTTTTTGTGGTGGCCCATGCAAGTCGACGACTAAATTGTTCGGTTTCAACTTAGGAACCGAGCAAGCCTGCAATAAGGATAGGATAAGTTTTTGGATCTCATCCACTTGCTTGAATCGTTCTTGACATCTATATCGGATTCGAATTAATTTCTTGACTTGCATCCTGCCTTGATTTTCGTGCGCCTCTTATTGTTTATTTTGGTTGTTACTCTAAACTTTTTATTATGTGATTGGTAATTAGAACTTGACAGTTTGAGTTAATCTTATAGATGGTGACCTAATGATTACCCCTTAGCTTTGAACCGCGTAATTAGTACCCCACCTCGATACAAGTTATCTTTTTTTTCCCTTGAGACTAGTAACCTGTCCATTCTCACTATTGACACATGACCTATGAGCACTATGATTAAGACTTAAGATGACCATTACTTACGTAATACCATAGAAGACCCTAATAAGAGTTCTGTTTTATTTAGATGTGCAAGGTTATTTTGCAGGACCCTCTTAAGACTGTCACAGTATTAGTTTAATTCTTATAAGTTGGGTAGTATGCCTCACAACATAGTACCACCTAGCCCTATTGATGAAGTGACTTAGGATGACACAACTTTAGACTTGCATAAGACGACAGTATTTATTCAGACGATAGAATTTAGAGGTCCTTGCCCCCATTTGTTCGACTAGCGACATAGACAAGGAGTTGTATGATAACTGTAGAGATTGTAGAGTCTTTTATTATTGTTGCTTATTTTGTTTCTGTTTGTGAACTCGAATTGATTTGTACCTCCTTTCATCATCATCTAGTGTACTTATAATTTTTGTACTACCTTGACTTATGCTGCTATATTATAGCCTAGTTTTTGCAAGCTTATTCTTTATCAAGCTTGTTCATGACATATGTGTTATTGGGGCCTGATCAACCCCACTAATACAATTGTCTATTCAGAATCAATATATTATGGTCTGATCAACCTTAGTGCATTTTGGTTCACTCTTCACACGACTACTTTACGTGGATTGAGATATATAGTTGACTAGTAGACGCCTGTACTTACCCTCTAGATATGTCTGAGCAGATCGTATCGGTTACATAACTGTACTAATACGAGCATGCAAACAAAGGATTACCAAAATAGGATTTCAATCCACAACTGCTTTGACAATTCCCAATTGAATTCTTTAAACGCCTTGATCTCAATACTTCTATTCTATTACGCTGCCCTTGAACTCTTTATTATTGGTCTCCGTCTTCCCTTATTTCGGAAAGACGAAACATCGTGCTTGGTATAAATTGATACACAGAGAATACTAGATATACCCCATAGGCCGATCACATACTTGAGGATTATTCTTCGTAATTAAGGACATATCATATATGATATGATCGGCATTGAAGTTCGAGGATTGAATGACATGAGTAAACATATTAAGGAATATTCTCTTAAGGTATATAGCCTTATGTGATAGATGGGTAAATTCTAAGTTGGGTAGTAGTGCATTGTCAACTCGAGAGGAATTTCTTTTAGATTGTGATCGAGTAAGATTAAATTGGGAGAGGTTCAAGCCATTTTAATTTTGAGAATTTTAGAAGAATGACTAAGATGATGAGGATTAATGAATTGATATTGAGGACCCAATATTTATACCTTAAGTACATGATTTAAACAATGAAGGTAAAATCATCAACTTGAAATTTAGAGGATAAAAAGATGAAATTTCAGACTTGAACAATGGTGGACTGTATTTTAATTTTTTTTTTCAAGTTGATGATTTGAGTTAAAATAAAAAACTTGATGGTTGGACTACCTATTTGAAATATTAAGGATGTGAATGGAATTTAAGAAGTTGAAGCATACAAAAACTTATAAGTGAAAATAGGAATAATAATGGACTCGAATTACTTCTAGAGGAGAATATGATAATTGGAGATCGTGAGGTAAAATTGATATGCGTATTTAAATCTTGAAGATGATATATGGATTTAATTTAAATTTGGATATGGATAATTTGAAAAAGCGAGAAGAGATAACCATAGGTTGAATTTGATTGGATAAGTGGTCATCTTAACCTAGAAGTGATTACAATGGATATGATTAGGATTTTAATTGTCGCAAGGAGATTGCGATTGACTTGCCTTATGTACACGAAGGATTAACAAATTATGCCTTATTTTAATTTTGAGGACGATATTGTCTTAAGTTGGCTGGATTGTGAAACCCCCTCACCTAAGAAGTAGACCTACTTGGCTTAGATAGTGAGACTAAGGCTAGCTCGAATCCACTTAGGAATAGAACACGACATTTTTCATTTAGTTTTATAACATGGTATCCCTCGGCGCGCCTTACCATTGCTTCGATAATTGGAGCACTTCTCTAGTCACTGCCTTCCTACAAATTCCACACCTTGTCCTAGACATGCCCATCCTCCAATTTTTATCTTTGTGCAATATTTCAATTGTTGGGTGCTTTTATGCAAAAGAGCATTTAGGTGTCCACACTATTGGACATGACATATGAAGAAACCTATTTTCACTCATGTGAATTTCTCCCATGATTTTCGGAATGTGCAACGTGCAACATCGTCCACTCCGTTAAACCTAGCCTTGCATTTTAACCAATACAAATCTTAGACCATCCTTGACTTCTACCATGGCTTAATTTTAATTTCGAGGACGAAATTTTTATAAGTTGGGTAGATTGTAACCCCCTGATTTTTCAGAAATTTTTAATTTGGATTTTTCATAATTTTCTGTAATTTTCTAGAATTTTTAAGAATTTATTTTAGATTCAAATATAATTAAAAATATCCCAAACTTTTATTTTATGTTCTAAATAATAAAATATATTTTCTAGAAGTTTTTGAGAATTTTCTGAGTATTTTTAGTATTTATTGGGAGTTATTTAGGCTAATAACTAATTTTTAGGACTTGTAGAATTTATGGTGCAAGCTCAGGAACATAAAATGGACCCATGTTATTTTGTAAGGTTTATAATATTATTATATATTTTCTGGAATTATTTCAGAATTTGTGGAATAATGTTAGTATTTATTTTTAGTTTTATGACAAAACTAATTTTTAGAGCTTCTCCTAATTATAGTAGGAAATCTATGAATATAAAATTATCCCAAATATTTTTCTAAGGTTTTTTTGGTTCAAAATATATTTTCTGTAATTTTTCCAGATTTTTATGATTATTTTTAATGTTTATTTTGAGTTATTTAGATTTAAAACGACTTAAATAATGTTTTGATAAAGGCAAATCAAAAATAAATAATATAAATAAAACCATTCAATCAGATTCTGACACATGTCAGCCTATAGATATCCATTCAGCCGCAGGTACATCTATCTATATATATATATATAATATAATAACCCTAATTATCTCATTATTTTAGAGAGAGAGAGAGAGATTTGGGAGAATTGTCATCTAGGGTTTCTTCATCTTCCAGAAGCCATTGCGCATAGCTCCGGACTCCAAACGAGGCCTAGTTTCTTGCGTTAGAACGATATTGAGGTTAGCTTTCTGATTATATAATTTGTTTTACAAAATTATTAGTATTAAATTCTGGAAAATTCGTAGAGCACAGCATATCCGAAAATAGACGTGTTTTGATGTTTTCGCAATTTCGGGAGAACCCGGAATCAGAATCACGAACCGTTTAAAGTTTCGGAAATCTAATGTTGAGATCATCGACATATATTTTTTCCAGAATTTAATTTGAAGTATTTACATACTGTTAATTCTGTAGAACTTCTAGGTTAGAATTTAACCATCGGTGCACAATACAAAATTTGTATGTGCCATAATTCCCAAACGAATTTGAATTCGGACGAGCCGTAAATTCTAGTATGTTTTTGATGCTGAAATCTACAGGAAATCATGCATGAAAGTCGAGTTTGTGTCGGTTGACTTTTTGGTCAACAGATCGCCTCGATTTGCTTGCCATGAGTCTCGAGTTGATAAAATTCAGTTTCTTTGGACAAAATTTAGGAATTAACATAAAAATCAAAATAATAAGATTAAAATAGGATTTTAGAGTAATTATTCCAGAATTAAATAAATTAAAATAAATTATCTTTTGACGTGATAAATTTGTAATACATAGGCTATTTGGACTGTGACTTGGACTCTGATTCATACCAGCAACAGGACCCCAGGCAAGTGTACCTTGCCAAACTCTGCAGTATTGTTATATATTTTCCTTGCTTTATTATATTATTGTGCATGCTTAACCTAGGACCGTGTGACGTACTTAGCGTCCGATTATAGTCGGGTGCCAACACCGTACGCGGAGTTGTGTATTGTCATCTAGACATGGATATTTGTGACCCTCTTTATTCTCGTATTTGTCCTATCAAGTACACTATAACCCAGGACACTTGACACTATTCATGAGACAGAATCTTCCTGAGATATTCATGGTGATTCTGTGTAGGATACATGTTTTATGACATAGACATCATATTCATAGATATTAGATGACTTGCTGCATTAGATATGATCGTGCGTGACATGGACATGGTGCATCATGGACATGAGACGTGTGATTACATTGGGTGGGGAGAGACACACAGGCTACAGGCTGAGTTTATATATATATATAAAACATAGTAAACACATAGTAAACACATAGTAAAATACATAGTAAACACTGCTACCGGCTCCAAGACACAGAGCTTGTAGTGGTCTCAGCCTGAGTTTAGTGATGCTCTCAAATTGCATTTTCACATAGATGGTTATATAGTTTACCCTATTTATTTTATTTACTATTATACTGCATTTTGGCATGTCAATTTATGTACCTTGTTATGTCCCCTGAGGACCTGGATACCGGACTTTGTCCCCAGGACTAGCAGACGAGATCGACCCCGAGTTACACGGGACAGGAGCATTAGCAGAAGATGGAGCAGGAGCAGACACTGGAGCAGTACCAGATCCAGTAGACGATTGATCCCCGAGGGAATCATCTGGGTATAGGCTTTTCCCATACTCGGTATTTGCTGTGGTTATCTTTATTCTTGTATCTTGACAGATGTATCAGACTCATTATCGGGTTATTTTCCCGAGTTTATATCATATTGAGATTGATCTTGCTTTATGATTCTGATATTGTTGTATTCATTTCTGTGGATGAGATTAGTATATCTAGACCATTATTATTGTATTACAGCTTAAGTACGCCCCGATGGATCCATTAAATTGGGTTTGTCCATCGGTGTGTGCTGCTGGCCATTGCCACGTGTCTAGTCCCTCGATATTTTGGGACTGGGGCATGACAGGCCGTCATTAAAGTCTGTCGCAGGGCTTCAGTCTGTTGCCACTGAGACTGTCTCAGGACTTCAGTCTGTTGCCATTGGGTCTGCAACATTGTCACGTCCCAGTCCCAAAATGACGAGGGACTGAGCACGTGAGCAATGGCCAGCAACACGCACCGATGGACAACCCAATTTAATGGATCCATCAGGGCATGCTTAAGCTGTAGTCTAGCAGTACTAAGTACAAGTCTCAGGTATTACTAATCTCATCCACAGAACAAACACAGATTAATTGCCAGAATTAATGCAATGGAAATAAATAAGCAATATTAAATAAGGTTATCTCGGGAAACAAATCCGAGAATTATTCTGTTACATTTAAGGAAATAGACATGAAATAAAATACTGAAATGGAAATACTGTGAATATGTAGCCGGTGCTCAGGAGAAGTCTTCGGCCACTATCTCGTCCTCGGTTCCGGGTTCTGCTCCAAGGAGTGCTCCTGTACCGTACACCTCGGGGTAGTTCTCCTCGGCTATACCTGGGGACATAGTCCATTCCAGGTCCTCAGGGGACATAACAAGGTACAGAAAATACAAGCCAAAACATATGCAGTGCAGCAATAATGAAATAGCAGGGTAAATATGTAAACCAGCTAGTGATATGCAAGTGAGAGTTTTAGTCATACTCAGGCTGACTACTACAGGATCAGTGTCGAAGAAACCATAGCAGTATTTTCTCGAGGAGCCAGTAAGGAACCAAAGCTCTGTATCAGAGTCTAAGGCACCGCCAGATATAAGTATTTATATTATATTATATTCAGCCTTGATATGACAATACTCTCCCCACCCCATGTAATCTCACGTCACAGTTCCAGAAAATATCAGGTACAAGTCACGCAAGTTTGAACTAATGCAATGAGTCAGGCTAGAATCTAAGCATGTAAACTGGAAATAAAAATGTAGCCTATACGAAATCACCAGGTATATCTCAGGCAATTTCGTCACATGAATAGTGTCAGGTATCCTGGGTTAAGCAATTAAACATGTTGCGTAAGAATCTACCAGAAATCAAGTAAATTACTATAACCAGAACTATCCGAGAATTGGCAAGCTTTACTTGCCCACTGATGTATAAACAAGTCCAGAAAATAGCTAGCAAAGCTGCAAGTTTTGGCAAGGTACACTTGCCTGTGGTTCCGGCTCGGGTTGCAGTTCTGACTTCGGCGGGAATTGCAGGCGGTACTCCGGTTGCTGAAACAAACATCACCATCAGATCCAAAAAATATCAATCAGCTAGAAATGCCTGTCCTTAGGTCCAATTTGGAGACAAGGACAAAAACGGCAGTTTCGGACCAAAACGGGGTCCACCGGTGGGCCCGCTTTGCACCGAAAAATGTGTCAGGGTCAAAGGTCTCCAAATTCACCAAACTCAGTGTCAACAGGTCAGAAACGCTGATACGAATCCAACGGAACTTTCAGAATTGAATTTCGATGAGCCGTTCACAAAATCGCCCGTCGAGCAGGGCCTGTGGGGCCCACGACACGCGATTTTGTCAACGTTCTCAGAATCGAACCAAACTTGACCCACAGGACCAGCGTATCGCTACGAGTCCGATGGCGCAAGTTTCATCTCGATCCGACGTGTGTACACAAAGTTAGGTCAAATTGCAGAAAAGGCGGATACGGGGCGATGTCCGCGGATACGCGTTGATTCCGGGGTGCACGCACCCCCGAATCAGCTTCCGCGAATTCTCACACGTCCGTATCGACGGGGCGCACGTATCTGTGAAGACCGCGCGCGACCAAGTCGTCCCGTTTGGCGGGGCGTACTCGATTCCGGGGTAAAACAGGGTCTGGGTTTTTTCCTGTTTTTGGATCGCGGTGTGCGATCACCACAGGACGCGATGTCCCGAACAGTTTGTCCGAACACCGAGAGGGTCATACAGGCTTCGCAACGCAATTTGCGGAATCAAAAACAGAGCTACGAGCAAAAAGATACACGCACCTGAAGGGGACCCGAAAACCAGGGTCGAACCGTGTCCGACACGTGTCCGACTCGTGTCGGACACAGGGGCTGAATTAGGGTTAGGGTTCTCGCCGGAGGACGGCGCTGGGCGGTCGGGCTGCGGTGGAGGGGGCCGGAGCTCTGCGGCGAGGCGGCGCGGCGCTCGAGCGGAGGTGGCGGCGGCGAGCACGGCGGCCGGAGGCGGTGGAGGGGGAGATGGCCGAGAGGGGGGTTTTTATAGGGGAGGGAGAGGGAGGAGCGGCCGGGGAAGGCGGTGGGTGGCGGTGGACGTGGGGGTACGTGGCGAGCAGCGCGGCGCGAGGCGGGCGGAGCGGCGCCGGACGCGGCGCCGGACGCGGCGGGCACGGGGAGAGAGGGAGTCGTGGGGGAGAGAGAGGGGCGGGTCGGGTTTGGCTAGCGGGCGGGTCTGACCGACCCGACCCGACCCGCTAGCGGCGCGGGCTGGGTTTGGGTTCGGGCTGGGCCCGGTGGGCCGGGCCTAGTGGGCTGGGGTTTTAGAAATAAAAAATAATAATAATAATAATAATAATAATCATTAAATAATAAATAAATATTTAAATATTTAAATAAATAGTTTTTCGGCATTTAAAAATAGGTCCGGGGTCCGATAAATTCCAAAAAATTGCCCTAAGTCCAGTTTTTCATTTTACATCCAAAAATATTATTTTCATAATATTTTATTATTGTTTATTATCAATTAGAAATCATTTAATAATTAAAACCCTGTTTTTAAATTACAGAAAATTCCCAGAAAATTCCAGAAAATTGTGAAAAATCCAGTTTTTAAAATTTTGAAAATTCAGGGGGTTTACAAACATAGTTTGGAGGAACTGCAACATTTGAGATTGGCCCTCAAACTGAGGCATCAGGGCAGGAAGAGCTGGAGGTGGAGGCAAAGGTGTCTCCGCCTGCGGTGTTGGTGTTGTCTCCTGGCCAAAGTTTTGGTGATTGGACGGGGTTCCTTGGACACTTGGCGAGGGGTCTGTTGCTTGGTCAGCCCCATTATTCGCAGGTTTTCCGGGTATGTCCATATTTCTGAGGAAAATAGAATAATTAGAAAACACAAAGGAGACAATAAATGATAATCAAGCAAGATGCAAATAATAAAAAAAAAATTAAGGATGGTGTCAGTGTGGATGAGACCTAATATTCCTATCCTATTGCAGGCTTGCTGGGCATGTCATCATACCACTAGCAATGAAAACTAGACTTGCATGGGCCACCACTAAAACCATGTCACGCCCCAGTCCCAAAATGTCAGGAACTTGGCCACGTGTCACTGGCCAGCTGACACGTCACTAAGGGCTTAATCCATTTTAATGGACCCAAAGGAACGTGCTACGCTGTCCTAAAATACTACAAGTATAAAACAGGTAAATCTATCTCATCCACAATAAAATGTCAAGGAAATAAGTGCTGGATGTATATAAAATAATCTGAGTCTGATAAAGTACACAACTGGTGGGTATAAGCCCACTACAAAAACTAATAGTAGCACAGAAAAATCAGATAGACTAAGTAGCGTCTATATGAGGAAAATAGCTCCATCTCCAGGTGGCAAGTCTCTAGGGTCAGGCCTACTCTGAGGGTGTCTCCTCTAGCTCCTCCTCGGTAGCACATCTAGTCTCCTGATCAGGTCCGTATACCGTGGGGTAGAAAGCCTCGTCAAGATCTGGCAGGCAACCAGGTCCTTAGTGGGACGTAACAAGATACAGAAAAATGACATGCCATGTAATATAAATACTGAATAAATAAATAAATACTGGGTGCTAACCATCTAGGTGAAAATGCAAGTAAAGACCTCGTAGTACGCATGGGAATGTGTCAGCTAGACATATGCTGACGTAATTCACCAATCGTGGTGACTGACTAGTATATGTGTCATATGCCCCCTGACTCAAGGGCACTCTGCAATCGACCATCATGGTACGAAGGTATAAAACATTTAAGGAGGGGGTGTCCCATACGTCTACCAGTTATCTTTTCCATCCCAATGTACTAAATGTCAAGTCCTACTTTTATTTATGCTAATCCGTGATGCGGGACACACGTACTGGTAGCTAATCGAATACGTAGCTCGCATCCCAATATGTCTTGCAACCTTGTTGCGTGTTCCCGTGATAGGGTCTAAGAGAATATCAGGATATCCTCACAGTTGTTGGTGAGTCTGTAAAACTAAGTTAATTATACTAAATTGCCAACATATCAGTTGATTGTACCTGGGGCAGTCTCAGGTACTCATAGTTATATGAAATTCAGAAACAAGAGCATATAACAATATTGAATTTAAACAGTAAACTTGGCAAGGTATACTTGCCTACTCCCTGATAGTATTGGAAACTTGATTTCACAGTCAAGTTTGAGGTTGCTTGTGACAGGGGGTTACTGGCTGTGCTGGAGTTGGGTTCTGTTAAAACATACATGGTTCGTGAATATCATGGTATAAGGACAATATATTTATATAATATATAGGATACACATATAGATTATATATATATACTTATATAGTATATATAGTAGTCTATATAGTAGTATATATAGTAGTATATATATATATAGCATATATATATAATAGAGAAAAGAAAAGTGCAGGTAATGTATATATATATATATATATATATATATATATATATATATATATATATATATATATATATATATATATATATATACAGGCTGTATTATTCAGCACTGTATAAAATTAACAGGGTATATCCACTGATATATATAATAATATAATATTATCAGGGTGTATCCACTGATATAATAAAATGAAAGGACAGGACAGAATATAAATCTATATATATCTGTGTACTGTATTTATACAGTACTATATAATATATTATATTATATATATAGATAATAAATAAAATGACAGTGCAGGAAAAATAAATTTACATATATATTATAGGCTGTATTATCCAGCTCAAGATTTATTAATAATAATATAATTAATACATAGCTTATATATAACATATAAATAATATGTTATATAATATTATGTACATATAGTATACATATCATATATAACTACATATATATAAATATATGTATACACATATTTATATATACTATATATATATATATATATATATATATATATATATATATATATATATATATATATATATATATATATATATATATATATATATATAAAACAGAATAAAAATGCATATATATATATATATATATATTAATAATTGTTACATAATAATATATAACATATAAATAATATGTTATATATAACTATATACATATAAATATACATATATATGTATATATACTTATATATATTATATATAATAAATATATATTTATATAGTATACATATACTGTATTTATACAGTATATAATTAATATAACATTATATATTAATATATATATATATATATATATATATATATATATATATAACATATATATATATAAGTATATGTATACATATATATATACATATATACATACATATATAAATTTCTAGGTATTTACGTATTTAGTATGTACTTATACCTGACAGGTAGTCGGAGGGGGCCCACGGCTTGTCGCCGGCAGGAGGACGGCGGCGGAGGCGGCCGGAGGTGGCCGGAGGAGCAGCAACAGCAGCAGTGGCTGCTAGTAGCAGCAGCAGCAGCTGCTTGCGGGGGCTGCCGGCGGCGGAGCAGTGGCGGAGGCGGCGGTGCAGGGTGAGGGATCGAAGGAGGGGAGGGTGGCGGTCAGGTTGGTGGTGGTGGCGGTGGTCCACGACGGCGGTGGTGGTGGCTGGAGGCAGTCGGGGGTGAGGGGTGCAGTTAGGGTTAGGGGAAGCTGAGGGTGCTGCGGGGGCGAGGGCGGCCGGAGGGAGCGTCGTGGGGCGGTGAGGGATGGTGGTCGGAGAGAGGGGGTCAGGGCGAGTCGAGTGGTGGGGTTGGTGGCGGTGCACGGTGGCCGGAGGCGGTGGTGGGAGTGGTTCGGGTGGTGGTGGCTGTGGGTGATGGTGTTGGAGGAGGTGGCTTGCGGGGGCTCTAGGCGGCGGAGGAGATGGCCGGAGGGGGTGGCAGTGGTCGGAGGGAAGGGGAGGGATGTGGCGAGGGCTTCGCCGGAGATTGGGTCGGAGGCGGTGGCCGGTGGTGGCTGTGAGGAGTCCGGGAATGGGGGGGGGGTCGGTTTATATAGGGGTTTGTTCAATGGCAAAGTTGTAAATATTTGCAACTTCAAGGGTATTTGGGTAATTTTGTATTTTTAGGATATTTTTGGCAGATTTCTCTGGATGTTTTGGTGGGTCCCATGTCACCTATTTACTAACCAATGAGGTGATGCCATCTCACATGCATTTTTGTATAAAAACCCTTGAACTTTCATAAATTGCATAAAAGTCCCAAAGTTGGTATTTCAAAATTTGCCTGATATAAAATACTGATTTCTCGAAATACTGATTTGTACAAAAATGAGGGAAACAGCTGAGGAAATGTTTTTGGGAAGTGTGGGGGTGAATCTGGGCAGAGTCAGGGTCTGATTCTGAGTGATACAGATCCTCGTATTTATTAATTAATAAATACTGTGCACGGTGTTCACTAATTATTTAGGGGCAGTTAGGGTCATAATTTTTCTATGGTGTCAATATACTAATTGTAGTATAATTAGAGTAGAATATTATCGTATTTTTGTTTGGAAAAAACAGGTGCCTACTGGTCCTCAAATCTCTAGGGTACAGAGATGGGTAAAGAGCAGAAAATTAAATAGGAAATAATTACGTACGTCTGTAACGATATTTGTGCGACTAAAACGAAGAACCAAATAAGGTATCTGGGAGTTGCACAAAATACAGAAAAAGTAGTCTAACATGTCTAGGGCAGGTATGTGGACTTGGTTTAGGGTTAACAGCTAGTGTAATGCCCTAATTAATTGTGTACTGAACATGTGCACAATCAATAGAATAAATTTTAAAAAAAAGTTGCAATAATTCTAATTAGTCAAAACTAATCCTAAATTACTGAAATCTGGTCGAGGAAGTTTACACAGGTCATTCGGCTATGGGGGCGAGGCGGTGGTCCGGCCGAGCGGCCCCTCGGTTCTCGCGGGGCCGGGGCGTGACTGTAAACCCCCTGAATTTTCAAAATTATTAAATCTTGGATTTTTCCAATTTTCTGGAATTTCCTGTGAATTTTCTGTAATTAAAATCAAGGCTTTTAATTAATAAATGATTTTTAATTAGCAATACATAATATTAAAATATTGTGAAAATAATATTTTTGGGTGTAAAATAGAAAATTGGACTTAGGGTAATTTTTCTGGATTTTTCTGGGCCTCAGACCTATTTTTAAATGCCTAAAAACTATTTTTATTAATTAATTAATTATTTAAATTATTTATTTATTTATTTATTATTTATTTTCTTTCTTTTTCCTTGGGCCGGCCCGGCCCATTGGACCGGCCCGCTAGGCCCAGCCCAGCCCGACCGCTGCGGGTCGGATCCGGGTCCGCCCGCCCGACCCGGCTCCTCACCCGCCCGCCCGGAGACCCGTTCTCCTCCCCAGCCCCACGCCTCCCGCGTTCGGCGCCGGCCGCCGCGCGCAGCGCCGCGTGATCCGCTCGCCATGCCGCCGTTTCCCGCGGCCACGTCCCCCCCCACGATCCGCCTACCTCGGCCCCCTGCAACCGGCCGCTCCCCCTTTAAAAACCCCCCTCGAGTCCTCCCCGACCCCCACCGCGCTGTTCCGCCGCCTCCCAGCTCCGCCGGCGACGCCACTCCCCGCCGACCTCCTCGCCGCGCCGCCACGAGCCGCCGCCGATCCTCCCCTCTCCTCCTTCCTCCGATCTCTCCGGCAACCGCAAGCAGCAGCGGTACGAGCAGCCGCAGCCGCCGCCTCTGGCTGCCCTGAGCCGCCGCCGACGACCACTTCGGCTCACCGCGCCGCCCTCCACCGCGTGTCCCCGAGCCCGGCCGCCCAACAGCCGCCCTCCGCCGGATTCCGGCGAAAACCCTAACCCTAGCCCTAATTTGGATTCCGTGTCGGACACGACACGGACACGTCTTCGACCCTGTTTTCGGGTCCCCTTCTGGTATGTATAACTTTCGCCTCGTAGCTCCGTTTTTAATTCTGCAAATTGCGTTGGGAAGCCTGTATGACCCTCTCGGTGTCCGGACAAACTGTTCGCGGCATCGCGCCCTGTGGTGATCGCACACCGCGATCCAAAAACAGGAAAAATCAGACCCTGTTTCACCCCGGAACTGAGTACGCCCCGCCAAACGGGACGACTTGGTCGCGTGCGGTCTTCACAGACACGTGCGCAGCATCGATACGGACATGTGAGATTTCGCGGAAGCTGATTCGGGTGTGCGTGCACACCGGAATCAACGCGTATCCGCGGACATCGCCCCGTATCCGCAATTTCTGTAATTTACCCTAACTTCTTGTACACTCGTCGGATCGAGACGAAACTTGCGCCATCGGACTCGTAGCGATACGCTGGTCCTGTGGGTCAAGTTTGGTTCGATTCTGAGAACGTTGACGAAATCGCGTGTCGTGGGCCCCACAGGCCCCGCTCGACGGGCGATTTTGTGTTCGGCTCATCGGAATCCAAATCTGGAAGTTCCGTTGGGTTCGTATCAGCGTTCCTGACCTGTTGACACTAAGTTTGGTGAATTTGGAGACTTTTGACCCGGACACGTTTTTTGGTGCAAAGCGGGCCCAACGGCGGACCCCGTTTTGACCCAAAACTGTCGTTTTTGTCCTTGTCTCCAAATTGGACCCAAGGACAGGCGTTTCTAGCTATTTGACATCTTCTGAGCGTGATGGTAATATCTATTTCAGCTTTTGGACTTATCTCTGGACTTTTCCCCCAAGAACCTAACTAATCAGATCCAAACAACAGGCAAGTACCTGCACTTCAAGTTAATCTTTATATTATGATAATTAATTCCCTGCTCTACTAGTAACCTTGATGATTACACGTAGTGTTAGAATACTGTATTTCATGTCTTGAATACGGGATTTCATGTCTTGCTTTCGTGTCGGGTGGGAGAATACTAGGAGGCATGTAGTTTACCCTTCCCCAGGTCCAGATACTAGCTGTTGGTACGCGACTGCACCATCAGCCTTATACTTGATTGTTCCAGACACTAGTCGTCTATGACGGCCTTATTAGCCTTATAAACCCCTACATGCCAACTATGTATTCTAAAACAAACACAAGTTCACACAGATAGTCTCTAGTCTTGTTACATTTCTTGCTGACAGTTGTAGTTTTATTTTCTGTCTCATTTATTCCCTGCTTTCTCATATTCTTGTTTATAGCTTTAAAACTCTGAAATATTGATGTTTCCTTTAAGTAATGTTCTCAATATGATACTCAATTTAATTATCATAATTATTTAGTTTAATCTTGTTGTGCACTGTGTACTTTGCTCCTTTCCTGACTGGATACGTTGTTTAGGCGATGATGAGAACCTTGCCCCTACCTATTATGGACCCTATGAGCCAGCAGGTGATACAGTCGCAGAGCCGGTTCCCACCCAGGAGACTACTCCTGCAGAATAGTTAGCAGTAGCTATCTTTATTCTATTTCTTATCTTATTAATCGGGTTTGTCCCCGATTTCATTCTGAATTTATGTACTAAACAATTGAATCTGTTGTCACATTTATTTCAGTTGCAATCTTAAGTTTCCATTCTCATTATTATCTTGCTTATGTTAATTATGAATGAGCTAGTTTAGTTAAGTGTGGATTTGGCCTAGACAGCGTACTACCGCCGATTCTGCGGCGTAGGCTGGACGTGCCCACGCACTCGTGCCCGAATATCCGGGTGCGGGTCGTGACAGTGACACATTACAATAGTCAAAAAATTTACAACAAAATTTTCTATTATGTATAAAGTTGCCAAATATATATCTTTATATGGAGTAGAGTCTGGTATCCGGATATTGTCTTGGAACTGACGCGTGATGTCGCACCAAGCTCGCAGTAAAGGTATGCTAGTATACCGCTTCCTCAAGATATTTTTCCCACCGTATCTATGTCTTCAAAATTCAAGAGATATTTAGCATGTATTGACGTTCCAGACTTATCCGGAATGCCGACAGCCCCTAAGATGAACTGCATATATCTACGAGCCACATTATCGCTATTACCTGCTTCGGGGTCCGGATCATCGAATGTCTCCTCCAAATATTTTAAAGGAAGTCCGTACGACTTCTTAAAGTCTTGAAGGGTTGTAAAACTCGCCGCATCAACTCCGAGACAGCTTGATACATAATCCACGATATGATCGTAAAAGTTAATGCTTGATTCGTCAAAAGTGTGATTCATCATGACTCGACCATCAACCATAAGTCCCAATCTATGATGGACGTCATCCAAGGTAATCGTTAACTCCCCTTTTGGGGGATGGAAAGTGTTGGTTTCTGGATGTCCTCGTTCTACAAATGCTGATATGAGTGCATTGTCCACTGTCGTATATGAGTAGTTACCCAAATTTTATAAACCGGTGGGATTGATTTTAGCCTTGACGTCGTCTCCGAAAAATTTATACCCCCATGTATTGCACTTTTTGCCGTAGTTGATCACCGTTAACATACGAGAACTCTCCTAAAAAGTAAACAATTGGATGAACTTAGAACTATATATAAAATGTAGTTATCTATAAATAATTGGATGAACTTAGAACTTAGAACTATATATAAAATTATCATAACGTGATGTACTTACCGGATTGTTCCATATTTGGTATGTAATATGGTTCTCGATCGACGACAACATAGAGCAACCGTTTGGACGAGTTTCGACTGGACTATCTGGCTGCTGAGAAGGTCCTGAACCATCAGTATGCTAGTTTTTGAGGGTTGGTGGCCGAGTCTCGACTGGACTATCTGCAAGCTGAGAAGGTCCTGAACCATCAGTTGGCCGATTTTGGACGGTTGATATGTCTTCATCGGAGGAGGAAGAAGAACCAGAAGTACTAGGAGCACGTCTGTTCGAACAAGTTACAGTCTTCTCCAATCGACGTTTCCTAACTTGAGAGGGTGCCTCGGGGTCGACGATAGTGAGGGCTGTCTCAACAACACGCTCAACATTGCTTTCCTTACGCATCGACGCAGTGGGACGTCTTCTTATGATACCTTCATCCTCAAGGCCTTTCCGAGGGTCGTGACTATATGACAAAGAAAATATATTTTTAACATCCCAAAATTAATTGAACAATCAGGACTGTAGAAATTTGTACAGTCCTATATGTATATAGGACTGTTAATATTTCTACAGTCCTCTATACATAAAGGACTACAGATATTTCAATAGTCTACAATGTATATAGGACTGTAGAAATGTCTACAGTCCAGCATGTTTTTGTCCCGAACATGTAAACCCCCTGAATTTTCAAATTATTAAATCTTGGATTTTTCCCAATTTTCTGGAATTTTCTGTGAATTTTCTGTAATTAAAATCAAGGCTTTTAATTTATAAATAATTTTTAATTGGCAATAAATAATATTAAAATGTCATGAAAATAACATTTTTGAGTGTAAAATGAAAAATTGGACTTAGGGTAATTTTTCTGGATTTTTCTGGGCCTCAGACCTATTTTTAAATACCTCAAAACCATTTTTATTAATTAATTAATTATTTAAACTAATTATATTTATTATTAATTATTATTATTAATTATTTATTTTTATTTTTGTTTTTTTTTATTTTATTTTCGTTTCTGGGCCGGCCCGGCCCAGTGGGCCGAAGCCCAGCCCAGCCCGGTCCCCAGCCCAGCCCCTTATCGGGTCGGGTCGGGTCAGCCAACCCGACCCGCCACAGCAACCCGACCCGCCGGCGACCCCGTCTCCCCCCACGATCCCCGACTTCCCCGGCCGCCCTCCGCGCGCAGCGCCGCCCCCCGCGCTCTGCGCCGCTCCCCGCGGCCCACGTCCCCCTCGCCCCCGCCTTGGCCGGCCCCCGCAACCGCCTACTCCCCCTATTTATACCCCCGACCCCGGCGAACAACCCCACTCCCTCGCCCTAACCCTAGCCACCGCCTCCGCCACCACGCGCCGCCTCGCCGCCTCGCCGTCGACCCCCGCCGTGCCCAGCCCCGCACCGCCAGCGCCTCCTCCTCCCGTCTCCGCCCTCCGGAGCCGCCAGCAGCCGCCCTCCGGTCGACCCCAGCAGCAGCAGTAGCTTCCACCGCCGCTGCCGGCCGCCTAGCGCCGCCGTCGCCCCGTGGACGCCGCGCCTCGCTCCGGCGACCAGTCCCCCGCCCTCGCCGGCCGTCCAGCCGCCGTCCTCCGCCGTCCACGGCCAGAAACTCGCCGAAACCCTAACCCTAAGCCGATTCTTCGTGTCGTGTCGGACACGACACGGACACGATTTTGACCCTGTTTTCGGGTCCCCTTCAGGTACGCGTAACTTTCGCCTCGTAGCTCCGTTTCCAATTCTGCAAATTGCGTTGTGAAGCCTGTATGACCCTCTCGGTGTCCGGACAAACTGTTCGGGGCACCGCGTCCTGTGGTGATCGCACACCGCGATCCAAAAACAGGAAAAACCAGACCCTGTTTCACCCCGGAACCGAGTACGTCCCGCCAAACGGGACGACTTGGTCGCGTGCGGTCTTCACAGATACGTGCGCAGCGTCGATACGGATGTGTGAGAATTCACGGAAGCTGATTCGGGTGTGCGTGCACACCGGAATCAACGCGTATCCGCGGACATCGCTCCGTATCCGCCTTTTCGGCAATTCACCCTAATTTCGTGTACACTCGTCGGATCGAGACGAAACTTGCGCCATCGGACTCGTAGCGATACGCTGGTCCTGTGGGTCAAGTTTGGTTCGATTCTGAGAACGTTGACGAAATCGCGTGTCGTGGGCCCCATAGGCCCCGCTCGACGGGCGATTTTGTGTTCGGCTCATCGGAATCCAAATCTGGAAGTTCCGTTGGGTTCGTATCAGCGTTCCTGACCTGTTGGCACTAAGTTTGGTGAATTTGGAGACTTTTGACCCGGACACGTTTTTCGGTGCAAAGCGGGCCCAACGGCGGACCCCGTTTTGACCCGAAACTGCCGTTTTTGCCCTTGTCTCCAAATTGGACCCAAGGACAGGCGTTTCTAGCTATTTGATATCTTCTGAGAGTGATGGTAATGTCTGTTTCAGCTTTTGGACTCACCTCTGGATATTTCTCCCAAGAACCTAATTAAACAGATCCAAACAACAGGCAAGTACCTGCACTTCAAGTTAATCTTTATATTGTGATAATTAAATTTCCTGCTCCACTAGTACTCTTGTTGATTTCACGTAGAGTTAGAATACTATATTTCATGTCTTGAATATTGGAATTCATGTCTTGTTTTCATGTCGGGTGGGAGAATACTGAAAGGCATGTAGTTTACCCTTCCCCTTGCCGTGAATAATAGCTGTTGGTACACGACTGTCCATCAGCCGGATCTCGATTATTCGTGACTAATAGCCGTTCATGACGGCCGGATTAGCCTTATAAACCCCTGCATGCCAACTAAGTATTCTAAAAACAAACACAAGTTTCATACAGATAGTTCTAGTCATGTTATCGTCTTGCTGACTGTGATAGTTTCACTCTGCTCATTTACTTCTGTTTTCTCATATTCCTATTTATAGTTGTGACTCTGAGATATTGACATTCTTTATGCAATTTCCTTAACATGATATTCAATGTTTAATTGTCATAAATATTTAGTTTAACATTGTTGTGCACTGTGTACTTTGCTCCTTTCCTGACTGGATCTGTTGATTTAGGCGATGATGAGGATCTTGCCCCTACCTATTATGGTCCTTATGAGGGTACAGATGATACCTATGAGGAGCCAGAACCCACCCAGGAGACCCCTGCTGCTGAGTAGCTTTTAGTAGCTATCTTTTATTTCTGTTCTTATCTTATTTATCGGGTTTGTCCCCGATTTCATTTGAAATTTCTGTATTAAACATTTGAATTGTTGTCACATTCATTCCAGTTGCATAATTTAAGTTTCTATTCTCATTATTATCTGGCCTATGTTAAATTGTGAATGAGTTAGACTAGTTAGATGGATTGACCTAGACAGCGTACTACCGCCGACTCTGCGGCGTAGGCTGGACGTACCCACGCACTCGTGCCCGAACTTCCGGGTGCGGGTCGTGACAGAACGTTCGAGGAAATTCGAACTTGTATACCCTAAAATAGGGTTCGAGACTCAAGAAATACGTCGAAACTACATCAAAAACTATTTTAGCTTATTTGACTATAATTTTAAGCCTCTAACGAAGATTGAAAAGATTTTTTTTGGAAAATTTTCGAAATATAATAAAAAATAAAAAATTATATAAAAGAAGAAGGAGGAGGAAGAATTGTACCTGGATTTTTTTTTAGAGTTTGGGAGCCATCGATTAATGGTTGGAATTTAAGGAGATGGAGATTGCAAAATTTTAGGTTTCAAATGGAAGGAGTGGAGGAGGAGGGCTCCGGCCAAGTACCGTCGGTGGTGGAGGTTTGGGAGGTGAGGTTGGGCTAGTATGAGTAATATTTGGGCTAGTATGAGTAAAGTTTATTCATTAATGGGCTAGCCCCAATACTGGACTAGCCCCAAGTATTTTTTGTCGTGCCTTTATCACAAGCCGTAAATAAGAGCCTCCAACCCTATTGTGACTTCGGGGAAAAAGCTGTTACCATATAGGAAAGACAACATTTTATTTAAAAAAATATTCTCCGATGCAATTGTCAAAGTAAATTAACAAGCTTAGGTAACAAAAGTTATATAAAATATTATAAAATTAGTTGTCTAGTTTTAAATAATGTAATTGAGAATATCTTTACCTCTAAAAAATATTTAAAAAAAAAGAAAAAAGATGATAAGTTATCATTGAAGCTGGAAAAAGTAAGATCTTAATACTTTTGTATTGGATAAGGTATTTTATACTTCGATGCCTTTCGTGAATATAGTCTTGCCACATAGGAAAGATATTTTTTTGTTTTGGGCGATTTCAAGTAACAACCTTAAAATCAATTTAATGCATGCTTGGTAATTCATTAATAAACGGTTCTATATTTTTTTTTAAACAATACAAATACTTATATGTACATATATAAACAAAAAAACTCTTTTGAATAAAAAATATATCATTGTCATAATAAAATAATAGCTTGTACACATAGAATTTGTAAGTATAAAATGATTTGACAAATAGTAAATCATAAACATTGGAAGCTTAACCACCACATTAAATTGATCTTAAACTTTTATGGTAATCATCCATAGCACATTAAACCAACCGTAAGTTTAAAAAAAAACCAACTTTTGGATGAAGGACTAGCGCATCAAATATGCCATTAAATTTTAAAAACCCATATTTTCGAAGAAGGAGCCGTGAGATTGAATTCCAAGAGAAACAAAGATGGAAAAACATGGTATGATATTAAGTAGTTTTAGTTATATTTTTTCATATAATAATATAAATGAAAGAAAAAAATAAAAATTCTTACAACGTTAAATTTGAGAATAGATGTAAAAAATCATATTGTATTGATTTTGAAGAGTCTTTTAGTCGACAAAAACCAATGACTAAAAAATATATCAACAATCAAACAAATCAATTTGAGGGTTCACCATCAATTTTTTTGAAAGTCTTTTAGTCGACGAAAATCAAGGACATACAAACTTCTAGTCTATATCTAGACTACTATATAATAAAAAATTTGAGGGTTCACGATCAAATTATTTTTGTTATAAAATTGTTCTTATTTATGTTTACTATTGTTAATTGAATTTAATATGGATAGTTATCTAATTATATATAGAAGAAGAAATTAAGGAGACCTTCCAAAGTATTGTCTCTATAAGCACTATAAAACTTACTTAGACTACGTAAAAAAAAGTTTTTGAATTATTTACATATTTGTCATCGAAAATTTGCTCCAGACTGTTCAATTTTTTTTTCCAGGACTGTCACAACAACATAGTGACAGTCCTAATAATTTGGATGATAGAAGAAGAAGAAGAAGCAGCAGAAGCGGTATCAGCAGCGGGCGGCGGTGGGGTGCGGGCGACAGCAGCAACAACAACGGGAGGCGATGACGAGCGTGGACGACGCGAGGCGTAGGAGCACGCACGTGCGAGGGCGGCGCACGTGCGAGGGCGGCGCACAGCGGAGACGCATGTGCGCACGGGGGTCTGCGTGTGACGGAGACACGCGCTCGCGGGGGAGGCGGGCGCACGCGACCGGGGTTTGCGCGCCACAGAGGCAATTGGGGTCATGATTAAGCTGTTCTGAAACAAAATTTCAAAAATCTAGACAATTATAAAGTAACGGCCTATTCTAAGTAAAATATGAATTGTCTATAGAATTTGGCTATTATGAAATAGCTGCAGGACATAATAATAATAATATGCTACGCAGGTGGGAGGAGGGCCTTGGTTTGACTGGTAACCCAACACTGAACAATCCGAACCTGATGGTCAGAAACTGATAGAGAGGTATCTCCTCCACTCCACTCAACCCCACCGCACCGGATGCGTCTCCTCCTCCTCCTCTTGGCCTCGTATCTGCAACTGCTCCATGCTCTCCCCTTCCTCGGGATCTCACCTCAAGGTTCTCTCTTCTTTCTTCTCCACATCCTATATAAAGTTTTCCATTAATTATTGATTATAAAGAACAGATGAGAAGTATTATTTGGATGGAGCGGTGATCTTCTGCAAGGACGGCTCCAAATCCTTCCCAAGGAGTCGTCTCAACGACAACTTCTGCGACTGCGCCGACGGCACCGACGAGCCCGGTAATACATGTTCTCACCGCCGCCTATACAGTGCCATGTTTCTTGAATGATTCACCAAAAAAATGTTAATATTACTGTCGATTGATCCACGAGGACGACGAATTAGAAAGTTTGGTAGCAATTAAATGGGGAATGACACTGGGAAAGAATGGGGGTGGGAGCTACTGCTAATTTGTGTGATTAGGAAGAGGAGACTTCAGCTATGTTATGGGACAAGGAAGGGGGTTTCACTCATGATGGGACGTCCGCTCAGGATCATGTAGGATTTCACAACTGCACCCCGCAGAGCCGAAGTTCTTTTGACTTGAAATGATTAGGAAACGGGGTCGGTGCTATTGTGACACCGTTAACCTTATGGTCGGAAACATAATCATGGTTTTGGACTGTCAATAAGGCTTTACTGTTGTTCTTGTGTTGTTAGCGATGCGTAGCTGACATGCACCATGGATTGGATTACATGCGAGAAATGATCCTTCTGAATTAGAAATTAAGAGAAGTAATCTCCCAAGCACTAGAGGAGGAATCATAGATCAGGTCTCTTTTATGTTGGACATTGTTTCTATTGTCGCATGCTTTGGGTTCTATAGAGGGAAACCTCTACACTTCTTCTATTATGAAATCATACAACTTTTCTGTTGTGACGCATATGCCATTTTGTAATTAACGGACATGTCAACTTATCTTTTATGGATAAGTACGAGAGACCGGTTCACTTTGTGGGCTTACGGTCATCTTAAGCTACCTGAAATTAATAATTTTAGGGAAGTATGTTATTTGCATCCTGTTGCTGAGGTTTTGTGATAAAGATTTACTGATAGTAGTAGTCCCTAATTGACATAATTTTTTCCCCCTTTTTGGAAAGTAATCAATTTTATATCATGCTGTCTCACTTAGATTTCGGCTTTCATCATCGATGATATGCAGGAACATCTGCTTGTCCTGAAAGCAAATTTTATTGTAGAAATGCAGGAGATACTCCTCGCGTCTTGTTTTCCTCTCGAGTGAATGATGACATATGTGGTATGTATTTTCATGGAAACACGTGTGCTTGTATATATAAGTTATATCTGGTAATGACATCAAAGCTTTTTTCTATTGCCAGTGTATGATTTGGAAGAGGTTTATTGTTGTATTATTCCAGTGTGTGATCCATGTTTTCTTTTCATGATGAAATCTTACTAGATTGTTGCGATGGAAGTGATGAGTATGATGGTGCCACGGTTTGTCCTAATACATGCAACAAGGATGGAAATGATCTGGACATCAGAAGTGATCACTTAGATTTACCAAAATTAGGCGATTCAAAGGAAAATCATGTTAGTGAACAAAAAGGAATAAGTAGAGTGGATTTGGAAGATCTTATCCAGAATCTAAAAGGTATAATTCTACTATCAAGTGGTGTAGAAGGTAAGCATGTAGTACATAGGCTAAATATTGAAGTGAATTTGCTGTGTATTGTGCAGGATTTAGAGTGGCCATAATCGTACAGCTGGTTTCTTTAATATGTATCTTAGCTTTGTGCCAATTCTATCGGCGCAATAGGATGCGCAGGAGACGCTCGTCATTGAGAATTGGTGAGGCCAATTTTCATCCACTCTTGAATTTCAACAGAAAAGTTGTATTTTCTTTTAAATTCTATAAATGGTATGAAGTAGAAACAGTAGTACCTTTTAATATTTATTGTTTTGGCGTTAGTAAATTGTTGGTTAAGCAACCTATGGAGATCATATTATTAGTTTTTGAATCTATCTAGTAATATGGTGGTAATTGTTTGCTATCCTGTGTTTATGTTTCTGTGTGCCTATGCCTAAGTGATGGGTGTATTTGCATTATGAAATATATCAATATGAATCCTAAAATAATCAAAATTTACCTCGTCCTGTATTATAAATTCTTGGCTTGATACATAATTAGGTTATCATGAATTATAGGATGGAAAAGCAACACAATTTCTGGTTAAGAGAGATTTAGGCCAGGTTTTTGACTGGCCGCTGATTTACTTTCATTTCCTAGTTGGACAGTCTAGTAGAACTTGGATTTGTTTTATGTGCCTAGAACTTGAGTTTCAGCCCTGATACCACTTGGACAAAGTTACTTAGTCAGTCCCATGTAAAGAAACCCAAATTCTTTAACCCAAACGTATAGTATGCGAACCAAACAGATATAAAACCCAACTTTTTGCCAACGTAAGACGACCAGAGAATTATTTGTATTTAATAGTTTTAATTATTGAATGATTGCTTCTTCTTTTTTTCATATTCAGATCTTTGTTTCCCTAAATTAGTAAGTAAAATCGAGTTTCTCAAATTGCGCAAAAGTGAAAGTTTGTTCTACATTGTGGCTTTTATATGCTTCTTGGACTGTACATGTTGATTGTAGGTATTGCACAGTTATTGAAGACCTTATATACGGATGGGTATAATTTCTTTAACTTGCACAATCTTTTTAAGTTGTCTCTGTTCAAGCCGACCAACCCAACCTGCTCTGCAACAAACCTAGCTATATTTGGCACTTATTGCCAATAGATTGGGTTGGCAGAATCTCAAACTGTGGTCAGGTTGGACTGTGTTCAGGTTTATGGTAGGCAGATTTGGGCCTAGTTGGCATTGAACCTGATCCGACTTGCACCCCTACTATGGACATTACCTGTTTCCCAACTTTCTGATTGCACCTGCCTACCATTCTATGGCTCCTCTATGGAAGCTGATACTTTTGTTGGAAACATTCATATACTTAGCAGAACTGATTGAAAGCACAAGCCTCCAATCTGCAAACAAGACCAGCTAAACGATGTAGATAGGAGTTCTTCATGATGGATGACTTAATGCTATATTAGTTCCACACAAAATGACTTTTTTGTTTCTTCCTTTGGCAAGTTTCCCATAAGAAGTTTGACTTCCTCAGGATCATCAGAGCCATAGACTTCACTGCTCATTGGGATCTGAATGATATGCCAACTTCTCCCATGTTCAGTGTTGCGGATCTTGATGCACCTTTGGCAGCGGAGATCCCCATACCTCGCTTGCTGGCTTACCGAGTGCACAAGGTACTAAATTGAGGCACCAGTCAAAGACAATGAGGGATCCAGTCATTACTTTGTTCACAAATGTGGGTGGACCATGAACATATTGCACCTGAATTGGAGAGGACGAGCTGTGATGATCGTTGACTGTGGTGCCAACAGTGACAATGTGACAATCTGAAACAGAGGGTAGCAGAAGCCTCCTCAGTTCAAGATGAATTCTTCCCGCTCATTCTTTGGCATGCTTGGCATTTGTTTGTTGTTTGCTGTTGTATACAAAAAATTAGTTGAGTGTTGAAACCTTCACATTTTATTTTTCCTTTGGTAATCTATGAAATGAATCCTTACATAAAACATATTGGACAATCCGAGAATAGTTAGAGAGGAGTTGACATTTAGGATTTGCAAGAGCTGAACAGAAGATGATAATTCATTCAGTCAGACCCCAAAAAATTGTTCTTGTGTTAATAATCTGTGACTAATCATGAACTTTATGTGCTGGTCTTCATAAGAGTCATTAAAGGATGCTTTCGGCTTGGGCACATGTTTTAGTCTAATTATTACTGTTTTGGAGTTTATTTGGTTTGGCTTGGTGACCTAGTCCAAATTTGATTGTACAATTCCTGGTTTGTTTCCACTTTCCAATTCAAGCTGAACACTAAAGAGGAACTTGGATTACTTGGTATACTATTAGGACCAAATAATCTTCTCAACCACATCTATAGCTTATGAAACCCTTTGCCCCTTCCTTCCTTTCCGTTCGCAATATCAGTATCGAAAGCATTTTCGGATCTTTCTTACAAGTATCGGTATCGCAATCATTTCCTTAAAGATTATATATATATATATATATATATATATATATATATATATATATATATATTTACTCTCATGTTACACACTCAATACTAACACACAACACTTAAATACTATACCCAATACCAATTGAACTTATCCAAATGTAGGATACACAAACTCAATGGCACCTATAACTCCCAAGTTAAGATACTACTATCAAGTTGGTATCCAAACAACTACCTATGGCACTCAAGTGCCATACTCATGATACACATACTCATTATACACAAGGTACACACTATATCCACACATGATTCATACGATAAAAGACACTTTATATATATATATATATATATATATATATATATATATATATATATATACTCTCTCTCTCTGTGTGTGTGCGTGTATGGAATTCAATACCGATACTCGTAAGAAAGATCCGGAACCGCTTTTGATACCGATATTGCGAACTTTGCATGATAGATAGAGTAGATTGTCCGGGGTTACTTTCTTTTAAAGCAAATAAATTAAACAATAATATCTAATGTTGCTGAACAATTCAACAATAGTGAACATTATTTTGTTCAAAACTAATGAAAAACAACAATTAATAATGATATTATGCCTAAATGTATCAAATATTTTTCTACTTTCCTAAACAAAATTTATAATCTTTTAGCTTTCCGAAACCAAGGACCCCGAAACTCTGAAACCAATGAAACCTTATTGGCAAAAATATTGGATACCTCGAAAGGGAGGGCCAAAGAGAAAATACTTTCATCTTTTTGTTTCAAACAGAGATGATGATTTGATAGCCCTAACGGGATCTATCATTAGTAAAGCATATTTTTCCGCGATCAATTTCTTGGTTCAAGTATGGAATTCAATACCGATACTCTTAATAAAGATCCGAAACCGCTTTCGATATCGATATTGCGAACTTTGCATAAATAGATAAGAGTAGATTGTCCCAATTCTAGTAGCTCATGGTAATAGCTGTTATAATATTTGGGTTATCATAGATGACTGTTAAGACTTACCATTGCAGTTGCAAAGAATAGGCAATGGTCTCTTCGATATGATCTTTTGATTTATTTATTATTAGAAAATATGGCGACAACAACAACAGAACAGAACATTTTCTTTATTGGAAAAAGCTTTTATGCTTAATTTTGTTATATTTTTCACTACCGGTCACAAGCACGAGTAAAGGAGGAGGGTTGTGTTAAGTTGCTGATTGCCAGCGTAAAATATTGTTAGATCTCTATAAAATTGTTTCAAGGTAGCATATGGTTTTGTTATTGTTTTAAAGTAGGATATGGATCTTGTTATTGTTTTAAAGTAGATATAGTTTTTTTTAGTGCTTGGCTCTTAACGCTTTAACATAAGTGAATGGTAGAAAATGACTCGAACAACAGATTCCAAAAGTTTGGAATAAAAGCTTTGTTGTTGTTGAAAAAAGCTTTCACATGATGAATCATGGCAATAGACGCTGGGACGTTTTGATTACATTTAATAAATGTTAAATACTTTTATCTCTAGTTGTGAATCACACATAGGCATGTCATGTCCGGTATTGGATATGATGCCTTCAATATTCCTGTAAGGCATAGCTCTAACATTTTTCTCCTTTACTAAACAGAAGGTTGAGCTCAATAACTTTTCTTGGATTGGCTGTGGTCTTCAAACTTGTATGGAAGGCTATAAGCAATGGAAGGAGAACAAATGCAAGGATTATTTGGTGCAGTCTCCTGATGAAGTCATATAATATTTACTGTGAACTCGAGTTATTATAATGCAAGTCGATTGAATCATTTTCATTAAATTGGTTATTTTGTCTGTAAAAAGATGATATTGGTTTTTGACTGTAGATAATATTATTATAGAGGTTAATTGGTCCAGGAAACTTTTCAGAGTTATTGTGAGAGTTTCTTGATTTGATTGTCTGATATTTTGATATATTCTCTTAATTTTTATGCACATGTTAGTCATGCCAACGCATCTAATTTTCTTTTGATTTAACATGTATGCTTTTTCCCTGCTGTAGAGCCAAAACAATCAAAAAAGTTTACTGTAAAGAATCAAGGTTTTATGATTAGCTATCTGATGTCAATATACAGTCAGAAGTAAATAAATTGGGGTAATTTCAGTTCCCAAAGATACCATATAAAAGCACTTGGCATTCAAGTAAGTATTCACACATTTTCTCTTATGTACAATGGGCAGTATTAGTTATACAGCTTTCCCGACAACTGTTCTTACTTGGATTCCCCAAATAAGTTTTATCTACACACAATTGTATGCACCCCGGAAAATACCCTGCCTTTTATGCATTAGTTCTTAGCTTCAATTTGGATCCTTGTTCTTCATAATAAAGAACACATCAAATCTTCCAAGTAGTCATCACCAAGGTCATATAACTCTAGTACCTCCGTCTGATGTCCAAGCCCCCCATCTATGCTAGCGCTTCTCTTCCTTGCCGATGATTCGGTCGATATTTGGTCATCGGTAATCCATTCTCTTGTCGTTCTCCTTCGAGGATTGTAATTCTCTTCGGTGCTCTCCGAGGCTCTGACAACCATCTCCAGAGGGAAATTGAGGTGAGCTCGAGAGCCTCTCATTCTTAGCGCTGCTTTGTCGTACGCCATCGCAGCCTCTTCAGCAGTTAGGAAAGTTCCTAGCCAGACACGAGCTCCTTTCCTTGACGTGTCCCTTATCTCAGCTGCGTACTTACCCCAGGGCCGCTTCCGCACTCCCCTATACTGTTTAGTGGCCGCCTTCTTCTTCTCCTCCTTTGGGGAAGCTACGGAAGATGTACTAGCTGTGGTACCTGCACTGAGTTGAGGGGAAGTCTCCTTGACGCTGTCGGGGGCTATAATTTCATCGAGCAACCCTTCCCAGCACTCTGCACCCATTGACATCCATCTGCCTAGACTTGGAAGCCTCTGGAGGACCGCAAGACCACCGTCTCCGCCAAGGTGAGGCAATTCGTCCCAATTTGGAACAGTTATTGGCATCTTGTTTGATTCTTCATGATCAGAAATGCAGGTGGCCGGAGTATTGCTACAGATGAAATTGGCCCATACGTTCTCCAGCAGCCCTTCAGATGCTTGAGCGGCCATGGCTGTAGGCGATTAGAGGAAGATTGTGATGGTTGGGTTGCTGTGAAGCTTTATAGGAGATTGCCAGCAATAAAACAGCTCGGAGCTGATGCGTAGCTGATGGAGAAAAAGGGCCAGTAAGAAACTTAGGACTCAAAACAAAGGAGCTCTCCAAATTCAGTGAGGGATGCGAGAAGTCAGGCTCCAGGTAACAATCAAAGCAATTGGTGATGATGTATCATTTTGCATTGTGTGTTGACTTGTGTTATTGCAGTTATTTCTTCAGTGCATTTTCCTCCTCATTTTAATGGGTTGACTTGTGATCGTATGTAGTTATACAAAATCTCATTGATCTAAATGCTTTCCTGCATTCACAAGTTCTCTCTTCATTGTATTTTTTATTAGTTGCTTTCTACACTCCCCATTTCTTTTTTGTAATCATGATATTGCTTAATGATATGTCGAATTGACAAGAGTACATTCGTGTGTAAGTTTTTTTCTTCTCTGAGTTCACATTTCTTCCGGGTTTGGTTTGGTACAGCTTATGAAAGATGTGTTTTTCTTAATATCACATAAATATGTCCGGTACTAGTTATTTCCTTTTATTTTATTTTTCTTGCTTTTCATTGTCTGCATTTTTTTTAGGTTGTTTTAAAAAGTTGTTTCAATATCCATAGGAATTTTTTTGTTACCAATGGTGAATCATCATCGGTTACGGTAGAGGTGAAAGGGTGCATCATATCACTGTTGCTCTCCTTCTCAATGGCCTCATTGTTACTTTCCCCGGTAACTAATTTCTTTCAATTTCTTGGCTAACTTCAAATCATACTCTTACCTTCATATACTTTACAAAAATTCCTCAGTTTTTTTTTTCTTTTTCTTTTTCTTTGTGAAATTCCATATTACATCTTCATCTTTAGCTTTTTACTGATACATGTCCAGATTGATGGGATGGGAGAAGGAGTTTCTTACTAAATATCTTGTTCTTTTGACAGCATATTCAGAATTGTAGTTAGTGTTGGTTAGAGCAATATGACGACAACTTTCAGAATGTTTCAGCGACACCAAACCAACCCTCACACTGCAATGCTACCTTCTAAGGAGTCCATTTTTGTTCACCCACCAAAATTAGAATAGATGTTCACCCTTTCATTCAAGAGTTGTCATGTGTCATTTTCATCCAAACTAAAACCACTTTGAAAGTGGTGAACATGCACACTAGTTTTAACTAGTAGTTTGACATATGACAAAGGGTGAACATTCACCTTGAGTAAAACTTTGATACAGATCTCTTCATAAAGAGTGCAAATATATATATATATATATATATATATATATATATATATATTCTCGAAGGGTAAGTTTTATAGATAAACACGATGATCACAACTATGATCTAGTCCCGATTACAAAATGGTTATCTAGGATCTAGTATATGTATGTCAACTTGTATATTTCTTTGTACAACTATATTACTGAGAAAAAGACTCTCAAAGATACGCTGATTTCGTTCCCTCCAAACATGCCAAACCATCACCCCAAAGCTAAGCCGTAGACGGCGGAAGTCATTCGCTCCGCTGCCTTTATGAGCTTTAACTTCTTCTATAACAGAGGAAAGATCTCTTCTTTGCGCGTCATTGAACCCAAACCTAGTTCTCTAGGCGATCCACACGTCCCAAACAAAGTCGCAAGCAAAGAAACAGATGATACCTAGATTCATCCGCCTTATCACATAAGTAACACTTCATATCCTCGCAGGGGATCCCGAACATGTCAAGTTTGTCCCTCGTAAGGAGTATGTTTCTAATCATTTTGTAGGGGTACAAGAAATTCTTGACCGCCATACCTTTCGTCCATATCACCTCCGTCCAACTGACCTACTCATGGAATGTCCTAATCTAGTTCACTGCTGTCCGGAAGTTGAATGTGCCTTTCTTCATATCATTCCAAACCCAATAGTCCTCTATTTTCTGTTTTTCGATCTCCACATCGCGAATATCTTCCGCATGGATAGCCTCGATGAAACGGTCCTGAAGCTTCCACTTCCCTTCTTGAATAAGGCTACTCAACATTTCAGTTTATAGACATGCCAGTCCTCCCTCTCGATCAAGCTGGAGCGATTGATCCACGGGTCATGCCAAATACTGATTTGAGTCCCAGAACATATAATCCTGGTGAGTTTGTCCTTAGTCCTGCATCATATATATATATATATATATAAACTTTGAGGTCCTCCTATTTTCGTAACACGTACAAGTATATATAAACTTTGAAGTGAGCCTACTTGTTATACAGTGGCTTCTACTGTATCAAAGCTGTATCAAAGTTTTACTCAGCTTTGCTGGGTGAACAAACAACATGAGATGGTGGCGGTCAGGTTCAAAGATCATATTGATTGCGGCCGTTGCCCATGGGGATTTGAAGCGCAAAACTCGGATTCCATGGAAACTGCACGCGCTTCTCCACATAAATCAGCCATGACCAATGAGAAGTAGGAGCCTTGCAGCAACAGAAAGGGATAAAGAAGGATATTACTTGGATTGATCGCACTAATTTTGCAAGTTTGCTAAGATTCAGTGTACGTGGACGAGTCAACTTGCAGATGTTCATCTATTCGAAGAGAATGTTTTTGGAGGTTTGATCTGAAACTTATTTTGCAATTTTCTGCTGTTAGTTTGCGGATTTCGGCTATTGCTGCTGACCAGACCAGGCAATTTGTCATGAATCGTGTATGGTTAACGTGAGCCTGATGATCATATTAATTATTGTTTTTCATGTGTGAACTGATGCTAAACCGTGATTTTTTAGGCACGCACATGGTTCGTTACAAATTTATACATTGGAAAAGTAGCAAGCTATTTGAGGAACTATCTTGCTCTTAAATCAAGATTCAGGTTTCTCGGGATTAACAATTTTTTTTTTTTACAGTTCTTTAAGACCATCTCCAACGGACTGTTTCGAATAAAACTTTCATAGAGATGGATGTATCAAAACAATGATACAGCCACTGAATGGCAGGTGAGCGCCCTCGATATATATATATATATATATATATATATGTTTGTACAGTTTACGAAAAGAGAGGAGGGTCCACCTGTCATACAGTGACTCTCATTTTTTTTTTTGATACATCCATCTGTATCAAAGTTTTACTCGACTGTTTCTATTTATCCAATTTTTATTGTAGATTTTTTTTTTAGAATTTTTTTTTTCAATAGTAATTTCTATTTCAGTTTCTATCTTACGTGGCTCTGATGTAGGATGAAAAAATTCTATAAAATTTTATACATATATCTCTTATATAATTTAATAATATTAAACTCTACTTCCAAACTAAATTATTAAATTGATTTTATTTTATATTTTCTATCACTTATGATAGAAATTGAGAACTATTATAGGGTATTTTTTTGATGTAATTTTTATGTACCAACTAGGATAGAAATTATAGTACAATGTCAAGTAAGATAGAAACTCAATTTTAGAAATCTTCAGTGGAGATAATCTAATATTGAGTCATACTTTCAAAATATGTTATTAAATTGGTCCTTTTATTCTCTGCCAGGTAGGTAATAAATTGAGAATTATTGAGAGTATTTTTTGGATACAATTTTTATGTAAATTTTTTACCAACAAAGGATAGAATAACTCAATTTTAGAAATCACCATTGGAGATGGTCTAAGAATAGGAGCCAGTTTCATATTATGGTGTTGCTCGCTACGGGAGCTTTAGGAGGTGGATTCACAGGACAAATGGAGCGTGGCTAGCCAATTCATTTACTTTCTGCAGGGGTTGCAGAGTGAACACAGAGGTCAAATCCAAAATATCATACATTGTCGTCACAAAATATTCATGTAATTGTTGATCAGGCCTCGGAGAGAACGAGGCTAAGTTCAAACTTAGCATTATTGAAGTTCAAAACGTGTGTGTGTGTGTGTGAGAGAGAGAGAGAGAGAGAGAGAAAGAAAGAAGGAAGGGTTGTGTGTGTGTGTTGGGGGTGGGGGTGGTGAACACAAAAAAAATAAAATAAATTCTACAACAAAAGAATTTTTTGATTAAATAGACTAGAACAAAAGATATTTGGAAAAAAAAAATCTATAACGAAATATTTCGCCAGTGGTACTAGCAGAAATTTACCAAATTATCGGAGTGGGTAACACATGCTGGGGGGTGGAAGGTGTTGGAGCTTTGCTGTAAATTTTTTGTCTGCTTAAACTTATGCTCCAACTCCCTTGCTGGCACCGATTTTCGTCCCGTAAAAAAAAAAAATGCTAAAATTCTTCTAGTGCCAATGGCGAAATTTTAGCAATTTTTTTTTTCACGGGGTGGATGAATTTTCGCCAATGTCACTGGCGGAAAGAGCAAGTCCAATTTTTGTCAGTGCTACTGACAGAATGTTTCGTTGTACAATTTTTTTTTTCAAACTTCTTTCATTCTAGTCGATTTAATCAAACTTCAAAATAATGCTCTGCTTTATTCAAATTTCAAATATGCAATCATCCATTAAAAGTGGTCTAGAAGTTAAAAATAGATCAACTCTTGGGTGTTTTTAAAATCGGACCGGAGATCGACCCGGACAAGACCCTGGGTCGAGTCAAACTGGTTCAACCAGTGGTTCAACAACTAGGTTAACTTAAGTGATCCAAGTTCAATCTCTTATGGACACTTATTTTTATAAAAATATTTATTTACAATCGGTTTTAAAAAAAACAGTAGGTCCATATTGAACCGAATCGAAAAAGTTATCGATTCATGGGTCAACCGGTTGAACCGACCGGTCCAATATGATTTTTTAAAACACTACTCTAGACGCTTTCTTAAAAACTAAACTGCACAATTGTTTTGAAAGAACGAAGATTTGATAAAAAGTATTTGAGAAAATATTTAAAAGTAAGTGAACGATCCAATCTAATTTTTTAAAACACTACTCTAGACGTTTTCTGCACAACTGTTTTGAAAGAACGGAGATTTGGTAAGAAGTATTTGAGAAAATATTTAAAAGTAACTGAATTTTTGCTATTATTTTAGAGTTTTCTGCTAATACATAAAAAAAATATTGAGTGCTATTAAGCGACTTGTTAGACTAGAAAATTCATCATAGCATAGGTCGATTGTGTTGTTAATGGATGTTGTCTTTATATTCATCGGATTTGTTTTCGGACATTAGTTGTAAATAATGTACTCAAAAGCAATAGTGGATTATGGTGATTGTTTGTGATGTGAATGTGTGTAGATAGTTGTGATGAGATATGATCAAATACTTGTACATTGAAGATTATTGAGGTCTAGACAGTTGACTACCGCTGTCAACGACAGTATAAACTGAACATGATCGATTCGTATCCGATATCGCGGATGCCGGTTGTGACATGGAGTTCTATGAGCAACTGTTGTTGTGTGAGGGTTTTCTCACTCGAAGCTCTTGGTTTACTCGCACATTTGATTGGTAATCGGAAGGATGGGTCAGCTTTCGGTCCTAGTTATAAAAGAGAGGCAAGAACCTTTGTTAGGGTCGGATACATGGCCCATTAAAGTACCCATCATTGAATCGTGGACCCCCTTTTTTTCTCAAAAATAAACCAAATAGTTGATAAATTTATAAGTGATGTGACGAAGATCCTAGTGATCTTCCTATAATTTAGGATAAAGTCAGACTTACAACTAAAGTTGATTGTAAAATTTTACAACTTTCATGTGGGAGCTATTAATTGGTCTTCTAGACCAATTAATAGCCGTCAGACCAATTAATAGCAGTCATGTGACGGTTGTAAGCTTTTACGACCAACTTTGATTGTAAGAATAGCTTTGTCCTATAATTTACACCAGCTCTAACTAGACGGATATACTTAAAAAACAAGTGGGATCAACTGATCCTACTGAAAAAAATTTACGGTTTCCATCTTCAATGTTTTGTTCGGCTCACCGCTCCGCCTACGGCTGTTGTATCGGTGACTCGGTGTTCCAGTTGGCACCGTCGTCGTTCAATCCGTACCAGAGGCAGATCACTGTGAGTTCTCATTAATTGTCATAATCGTCAGTTGTTTACCCTTTTTTTTTTTTTTTTTTCGGGTTGTAATTTATATCCGGACTCTGTAAAAATTGGATTTTTTTTGGTAATTTGAATGTAGGTTATCGATGACATTGTCGAATATGTGGTGTTTTATACTTTTCCTGTGTATTGGTCAAATTCAATATGTGGTGTTTTATACTTTTCCTGTGTATTGGTCAAATTCAGTATTGAATTTTTAGGATTATTTGTTAAAATTTGATGGAAGTAAGGAAACATAAACTTATTTAATCCATAGATAAGAAAAAGGATGATGCTTTCTAAGAAATATTTAGCTGAATCATAAAACACAATATTTGGGGGGTTAGGGTTTGCATAGTGTTACTCTAGTTACGTGCTAATTAAGCAACATACCTGGTTCACAGTATCGACCCTTTTTATTGGACAGCTCTTGAATAGGCACCACATCAATGTTAGAGATTAATGTGTCTGAAGTGAGAGAATCAATAAAAGTGTTTATATAGTGTCTTCTTATGTGATTTTTTTTTTTTATATTTGAGATTAATCCAAAATCGTTTCTAGGTATATCCAAGTACGATCGCACGTGGTCCCGAAACTGAAGACTCAAATTTTTTTAAGCTCGGTATATATTATTAATATAAAATTTTTATTTTTGGATTTAGATCTCTACTTTTTAGAAACTGTAACAACAAAACCATCTTTTATTATCTCTACTATTATAATACGGATTAGAAACGGCTAAAAAATGAACAGTCTAAATCGTTGTATATATCCTCCACTAATTAAGATTTTTTTTTTAACTATCTGTATGTATCTCACGTAGTTAATAAAAATAAATAAAAATTATAAATTTTTCCCAACTACATTAACATATAACAAATTCTAAAATATATTAAATATTCAAATTTATTTAAAGTAAGTAGATGATATTACCTACTAAACATATATCCAAAATTCAAAAAAATACTATAACAAATACTAATTAAAATATATTCAAATCAAATTTAAAATATTTTAAAATATTTTAAATTTTTATCTAATTTGTTAACAATATTATAGATTGTTTTTTGACATGTGCAATGCACTTGAAACGGATTTTTTCGTCTAAAGGGACAAAATTTGAGACAATTGAGGCTAAGGGAAGAACTTTTAAAAATTTACACACAGGAGGACAACTCGCCAACTCAGTTGGTGAGTGGGGAAAGAGGGGGAAGACCGCCAACTAAGTTGGCGGGTTGGGGGAGGGGGTGGGATTTAATTTGGTTTGGTTAGGTTTGATTTATTTTTTTAAGTTGGATTTAATCTATTAGTTATTTTGTTATTATTTAATAATTGGTTATCTATATTAATTTGTTATTATCTATATTAATATCTATCATCAATATTATATTTTTTGTTAATAAGGTATTATTTTTTTGTTATTTTATTAAGAAGTTGATACCATAACTATAACATAAATGAGCCGTCCAAGTCGTATGTTATTAAAAATAAATTATGGTAAAAAAACTAATTTCTCTCCCCTCTTCCGCACAAATATATATATTTGAAATTAAATTTAAAATTGTTTGAAAACTAAAATTTAAAATTAATTCAAAGAAAAAATATCACAAACATTTAAATTGTTTAACAAGATACCATAACTATATTATACAATCAAATAATTCTTAATTATTATATAAAATATAATTACGGTATCTAAATATATTGTAACAAGATATTATCTAAATAAAATTTTTATTTTTTATTATTTTATTATTATTATTATTATTATTATTATTATTATTATTATTATAATATTAAAGTATACGTAGATAACATAAAATAAATAATTTTTTTGTTTTGTTTTGATTTTGATGTTGTTGTTGTTGTTGAATAGATAATAAGAAATTATTTATTAGTAATATCATAAAAAATATAATATAGATAATAATAAATAAAAAATAATTATTTTAAAATTTAATCTCTATCTTACTATTATAATGAGGTTTCAAAACGGCTCAAAAGTGAGCCGTCTAAGTAAATACTCAACAATTTATTTAAACAATTAATCTCTATCTCTAATAATTTGTTATTATCTATTCAAAAAAAAAAAATATTATTATGTTATCTACATATAATTTAATATAATAATAAATAATAATGATGAATTTATTTAGATAATATCTTGTAGTTAGTTTAATATAAATTTTTAATAAATAATTTATTTAAATAATATCATGTTACAATATATTTTTAGAATTTTGGATATGTATTTAGTTAGATAATATCATATACTTAGTTTAAATATAATTCGAATATTTGATACCGTAATTAATTTTAATTAAATTAGGTGTAACAAAATAATCAATAAATAAATTATTTAGATAATATATTTTTAAAAAGAAGGGATTTAAGCCTCATTATAAGAAACTAATAAATTCACGTTCGTTGCACGTAATATAAATATTTTTATGATATTGTTGAAAAAATGATTCAAATATTTAAATATATTTAAATTAAGATTTGTTAAACAATTTAAATATTTGTGATATTTTTTTTGAATTAATTTTTAAATTTAGTTTTTAAACAATTTTAAATTTAATTTCAAATATATATATTTGTGCGGAAGAGAGAAAAAATTAGTTTTTTTACCGTAATTTATTTTTAATAAAATGGTTGATGATATACATACGACTTGGACGGTCCATTTATGTTATAGTTATGATATCAACTTTTTAATAAAATAACAAAAAAATAATAACTTATTAATTAAAAATATAACATTGATGATAAATATTGGTATAGATAATAACAAATTAATATAAATAATAATAAATTAATACATATAATCAATTATTAAATAATAATAAATTAATTAATAGATTAAACTAAACTTAAAAAAATAAATCAAACCTAACCAAACTAAATTTCACCCGCCAACTAAGTTGACGGTCCTCTCCTCCAGTCCGTCAACTTAGTTGACGGTCTCCCCCCTCTCTTTCCACTCGCCAACTCTGTAGACAAGTTATCCTCCTATATACAAATTTTCAAAAGTTCTTCCTTAGTTACAATTATCTTAAATTTTATTTCTTTAGACGGAAAAATTTCCAATTGAAATTGACAAGTAGTGGTTAAAAGAAGTCCCTTGTTTAATATTTGTACATGATCTTAAAACGTCCTAGCTTGATCCTCTTCTTTTAAATTTCTAAGTCTGCCTCCAACCTTTAGACCAATCTCTGGTGACCACTTGTCCAAGTAACTTATTGCACCAGTTTTCCATGTAACTAATTGCCAAGAAAAATTCGGAAGAACTTCCGTGACAAACAACCAAATTGAGAAAATGTCATAATCATGACTTTTTATAATCATGGTTGATTTGGAATACTCACGAAAGAATCATCGAGAAAATCTTTCCACAATCACGGCTTTTAGACAGTTCAGGTAGTCACAACAAATGTCTTTTCTTCAAACAATTTGTTAGGGACTTCACCAACAAAACACTAAATGGAGGGTGTCATGAATATTTTAGAGTTTTTATTTGTTCAGGATATAAAGTTGAAAATATTCAATATTTGAGGTACGAAGTTATCTATTCTGAAAGTTTAGAATATCAAATTGTCAATGTTGAATAATTGAGGGTATCAGATTGCAATTTAGCCTAACAAAAAATGATGCTCATTCTTAGTTTGCTTGTATACATAGATTAATAATCAGATAATCGTACATATTGAACTCAAGACCTACTATTTATAACCATATCAATCTACCGACCATCTCTTTACATTTACAAGAAAATAAATTAAAAATAATAACAATATAAAAAAAAAGGGCATCAGTAGCAACCATCCACAACCCTTGACTAATGGTGGGTCTCTGCTTCTGGTTATATAGACTCGGTTCAACCAAATCAAACTCTTTATTTACGCTCCCAGTTTGCCTATGATGTAGTCATTTCTTCGATATTTTTGGTTTTCAGAAGTCTCTTTGTAGAATATTTGACCAAAGTGTGATCCATTAGTTCATAAGTTAAGTATTGTGACGAAGTGGCTGTTGTTCATCCGACACGACTGTTTATCATAAAAGAATTTCAAAGTTGAGCAACTTACTTGGTTATTTCGTGATAGGCTTTGGTTTCAATTGATTGGAAGTGACTTAAATGAGTTGTTTAGAGAGGCCGCAAGTTCAACCAAGCCTATTTCTCTAAAAAAATCGGTAGAGGAGCAAACACTATACCAATTTTCGTTAGCATTATTGCATACGAAAACAACATTGATTCAATATGGAAAGTTTTAGTCCAACCATATGGATAGAAGAACAATAATGTTAAGTTTATTATCAAATACTTACAACCTTCTTACAACCCTCCTTTTTTTCTGCTATGTGGATCATGTCCGATTTTACCTTTCTTTTCAATGAACGACTGCCACGTGACGTTCCTGTCATGTAGAGGCTACCCTCCCGAATAGCCACCGGAATCCACCTCTCTTCTCCTCCAATGGAGGACCGTCACGTTACAGTTGTAAAAGGGTTGTAGGTATTTAGTTATAGTCATAGCATACTTCATAGAAGAAATGATTCTCCTTTATATTTAATGTTTCCTTTCAGTGAATTTTTAGGATTAGCATGGGCTAAAGTCTATACAACTTGTGTGCGCGGATACACAAATAATTGTATACATATTTTTGACCTACTTAGCACTTGGCCGGGACAGGCCAAAAAATAGTTTGATATCTCTTTTTAATTTTTAATTTTAAAATTTTAAAATCTTATATAAATATGTATATAGAAATAAAAAATTATAAATTTTCAAAGAAATTAAAATATAAAATTAATAAAAATTTTTATAAAAAAATATAAATATTCAACTGAAAAACAAAAATTTAGTGGAAACAACCACTCGTCCTCCGTCCATGCCCTTTAGCAACCCTACATCTTCATACAATTCCGTTACATGATAACATGGTGCGGACATTTTGAACTGAGTTTCGATTTTGGATTCTTCCTTAGAGAGGCTAAACTCAAAATTACCAGCAAGAATCAGCTTTCCACAATTCTTCCTCCTCCGTTTCTCTACCTTTGAGCAAGACAGAATTAATTGATTATTGAATTCATCACCGATTAATTTATTGCACACTTAAACAGAGTAAAAGAATTTATTTTAGCTCGATAGTAGATCGCCGCCACCCACTGTTGTACCAATCATTGGGTGCAAAATCTACAATATTTTATATAATTTATCTTGAATCCAACTCGATGTTTATTAATTCAGAAAATTTATTGTAGCGAAATAAATTTATTCAAACGAAACAAGTTTGTAAAATTTTGATATAGAGACAGAGTCCGCCAACATTGTTGGCAGAAAACACAACAGACGTAAACGTAGGCGAAAAAAATAAAAATAAAATTAAAGTGGCCCCCACAAGCCAATTTCTGCCAACTATGTTGGCTGAAATTGAATGGGGGGCCACGGGTTCGGTTGGGTGGTTTGGGTTGGTTTGTTTTGGTTGGTTTGGTTTGATTATTTGGTTTATTTTATTAATTATTTTCATAGTGGACATAAAATAATTAATTTAAATTTTTTCCTAATTTTTTTTGGAGGTCGAAACATCGTTTTAAATTCGTGGGCCCCCACACCCAATATAAATTAATTTCGCTATAGTAAATTTAAATATTCGAAAATAAAATTACCGAAAGTAAATTTTGGAGGTCGAAATATCGTTTTTTTGCGATTATAAATATTTTAGAAGTCCGTCAAACGATGAAACTCTTTATCCTGTAGTACTTTTCGATACAATCATTTTGGCACAAACTGGACCTTGTTTCGATCTCTCAGTCAAAAGTTATAATACTTTAAAGTTTTAAATTTTATATTTTTGTCTGTAACATGTACGTCTTGCTTCGGATATTTTTTTTTCTATTCGATTTGTGTTACTCTCGTCGAAAACATACAAATCGACTTATTGTTTAAAAAAAACGATTTCAAAACAAATAGTTATGGCCGCTCGAAGTCTGCTCGACGGCAGACGTAATATTCTTACGACAGATTTTTATTATTATTATTTTTTTAACGTCTGTTAACGACGAAAAAATTAACGATAGGAATATAATATTAAAAAATATAAACGTCCAAAGGACATTTTGATATTTTTTTCCTAATTTTTTAAATATTGATGTTTTAGATGGAATTTATACAAATTTTGATGCTCTCGATGCAAATTTTCGAAAAAAATATTGTAGAAGCATGAAAAATACGCTGAAGAATTATACGCAGTATTTTGGTGCTGGGCAGCGTAAAATATGACTTCGGAGCCATCGGCGTACAACAGAGCTTTCTCGCTAAGCACATCGTAAAATATAAGCTCAAGGACTATCCGCGTAATGCAGTATGTCCAGGCTGCTTCAGCGTAAAAAGGGTGCTATATCGCCTTTATGGCGTAAACTCATCCGTTTTTAATGCAGCATTGAAGTGTACGAGGAACGCTTCGTATTCCTCGAATGAACCTGTCAAATCATGCAGTGAGCCTGACGTCTGACTCCTGACAAAGAGTAATGCACGACTATCCAGACGACGGTTGTAATGATGGCGCGGCACAGCGACCCAGACTGTCGTTTAGTGACATTTTCCTGGAGTAAACTGCTTTTACGCATACAAGGGAATACGCTGCCTAGTTTTACACAGGCAGACGTGAGCTTTTTACGCTCCACAGAAGACAAACAGGCTGCCACGTCAAAAGCTGCTCTTCGTACGGGGCTCGAGGCACGCCTCTGCATTTAATGCGCAGCATGGCGACAGATCTTCGAGGCACGCCTCTGCATTTAATGCGCAGCATGGCGACAGGTCTTCGAGGCACGCCTCTGCATTTAATGCGCAAAATGGTGACAGGTCTTCGAGGCACGCCCCTGCATTTAATGCGCAGGATGGGGGCAGATCTCTGCATTTAATGCAAGAGATTTGATTATATCTCCAAAAGCCATAATCATCACTTTGGCACATTACGCCATCAGGCTATTTTCAGCTATGGGAGCACGCTGTATGCTATCTCCTTGAAATACGCTAACTCAGGCTACAGTTGCATTGGTGCGTATTAAGGCTATTTGGTCCAGAATTCGCTCAAGGCCTCAGTCAAGGAAGGAGGATCAGCTATCTTCTACGCTAGCTACCTGTCCATGCAGCATCAGGCTTCTATGCCTGCCAGGCTTCTACGCCTGCCAGGCTTCTACGCCTACTCGGCTTTTATGCCTCCTCGGCTTCTACGCCTACCCGGCCTCTACGCCAGTTTGATAACTATTTGGCTTCTACGCCATAGTGACAGTTATTGGCTTCTACGCCAACCTTTTCTACGCGAGGGATAACTACCTACGTGGCTTTTATGCCGTGATCTTCGCAGCCGTTATACGCATTACCTCTTAATGGGATACGCGTCACACGCTCATTCAGAAGATCATTTATACGTGGGTAACAGTTATTGTAACCGTTGTCATGCTCCAATTTCGCCCAATCGATAATCGTCCCCCGGGCGTGATGCCGTGCACGCGTAGGGCGCGCGTGCACAAGGCCTAGGCATAGTAATAATATTTAGAACATATGCAACAGAGTACGCAAATAAGATAACACACATTGAGGCATAGAAAAATTTTCTTTTTATTAATAATGAACATCTGTTTACAGACTTTTGACCCAAAACGAGAAGGATGCCACTGGAGCTTACAACTTGGATACAAAATGAGATAGCCGTTCCCATACATCACATCCTTTACTAAAACTTCAAAAAACAATACAACATAAACACCTGCCGGCGAAGCTATCGCCTTGCCACGGAGCCGCATATAAGGGTTGCGCCTGCTCCAAGTGCTTTGTACAAGCTTCAAAAAGTCACGGACGGAGTGCGTCGGATACTGGACTGGTTGGAGAAGGAAGAAGCTTCAGCTCCTCGCCGCGTCGCTCGGGCTCGGGGAACCTGCTGCAACTAGGGTCAGTACTATGAAAAGTACTGGTGAGGGCGAGCTAACCCAACTAACCAAATCCAAGTTTGTTCATATGAAACATAGCAATATTATTGTGATCTTTCTATCTTGCCTTAGTTCAATTTACATGCAAGCATTGAATATGCGGTTTACATAACAAACGTGCTACCGTTAGGTAACTTTTACCTTCCCGTCTGAACTGCATGCATAAAACTTACCATTATTCTTCCCTGCCACGAAGACACTATTAGTTAAGCAAGCAATGCAGAATTATATGTACATTGGGTCATGGCATATCATTTCCACCGTGGACAATAGCTACAGTAAGCGGTGACCCTTGCAGCTTGGGTAGCTAGCCCCGCTCCAAGGCCTCCCCCGCCTTACCCGTGCTAGGCTTGCTAGCGCAGCTATCCGAGTTCCTTCCGGAACGAAACGGCCCCAGTGCCCCAGGCGCCGTTCGCAGGAACTAAACCTTGTGCACAAGTTGTTCGACCGAATTAAGCATTATACTAAGTCAATAGATAAAGCATTCAAACCACAAAAATGTATACATCTACTTTAGCATAGTGCATTTGGCATAGTCTTCCTGTCCAGTGATTGCATTTCAATATAGTTTGCACAATACATTCGTATAGTTATATAGAATACGTTCTAGCTACAACTGAAGCATGAATATATAAATGCATAGCGGACAAGCATGCATCAATGAGATCGTTTGAGCATTCTATGTGACAAGCATTTCAAGTGTTTTCAAGTCTAACTCATCTTTCTCTTGACTCAGTTTTATTCTTATTATGATATCGTTGGAGCGGGATGCATCATGAGTCAATTATTATTAAAGTGAAGACTTGGTAGAAGGGTGCTAATCGAAAATAAGCCACTCACAAGTTGGAGAACTAGGAGAGAAAGGACGAACTTTAAGACTCCGCTCGTGCGTCGTCTACCCGATCACCTGCACGCACCAACAGATGATCAATATCTCCTACTTCGGTCTTCGAGGTTCGATATGAAATTGCGAGATCCTAAGAACGAAAACAATGAAATCCATCGAAACCGTTCAAGAAAACACAAGCCATAAAACCAACAAGAAAGCAACCAAGCGGCACAAAAATGGGCAAGGAAACCAGCGCAACGGAAAGGCCCCTCTCGACTCTGCCGCCGAGTCCTTCCTTGAGGCACGATCCGTTGACTATGGGACCTGATTCCGAAGAACCCAATCCATAACGAGGAAAGGATCTTTATTCAATCTGTCCCGTTCGGACGGTCGTAAGTATTTCTTGGCCGCGCTCCCCGAATAGGGGGAACGGGGTATTACATCATAACCATCCAAAAGAAAGTTTCGTCCCGAAACTTAGGAATAGAATCTACCGCTAAGGAATAATGAGAGAAACCTTTCCCTCATCTCAGATTCGATTTCCCACGTCGATTCTTCGATCGCGTGGTTCCGCCATAGAACGCGCACTAACGATACTGCCCGATTCCATAACTGCTTTTTCTTACGTTCCAGGATCTGCACGGGTTCTTCGGCATACGACAAGTCTGCCTGCAGATCTAACTGACCGAAATCTACCACATGGTTTGGGTCGTGCACATATTTTCTAAGCTGAGAGACATGAAAAATATTGTGTACATCTGATAGTACTGGCGGCAAGGCTATTTGATAAGCAACTGAAGTCACTCGTCTGAGAATTTCAAACGGGCCAACAAATCTCGGACTTAACTTTCCTTTTATCCCGAATCTCGTCATACCACGCATGGGTGAAACTTTTAGGAATACGTGGTCCCCTACTTGGAATTCAAGGGGCGACGACGAACATCGGCAGCTCTTTTGCCGACTCTGTGCTACTTTTAACCGTTCTCGAATCAGCCGAACCTGCTGTACTGTTTGTTCAACCAGTTTTGGCCCAAGGATTTGTCGCTCCCCAACTTCATCCCAGCAGATCGGTGACCTACACTTCAGCCCATACAGCGCCTCATACGGAGCCATCTGGATGCTAGACTGATAACTGTTGTTATAAGCAAATTCGGCTAGCGGCAGGTTGACGTCCCAACTTGACTTTGAATCGATCACGCAGAGGCGCAACATGTCTTCTAGTACCTGATTCACCCGTTCTGTCTGGCCATCGGTTTGAGGATGGTAGGCTGAGCTGAATTTTAACTTGGTCCCCATCGACGACTGAAGGCTTGTCCAGAAACGTGAGATGAACCGTCCGTCCCGATCTGATACTATGGAAACTGGCACTCCGTGCAGCCGGACTATCTCGTCAAGGTAGGTCTGGGCAAGGCGATCGGTGCCCCAAGTACTTTTAATGGCTAAAAAGTGTGCAGACTTGGTTAACCGGTCGACGATGACCCAGATTGCGTCGTTCCCCCGTTGCGTCCTTGGCAGACCAACAATAAAGTCCATGCTGATGTGCTCCCACTTCCATTCCGGGATAGCAAGATTTTGCATTTCTTCGCCCGGCCTCTGATGCTCTGCTTTCACCATCTGACAGGTTATGCATTGCGACACGAAGAGCGCCACATCTTTCTTCATGCCGTGCCACCAGAAGATAGTACGAAGGTTCTTATACATTTTCGTGCTCCCGGGATGGATAGTATAGGCCGCGTAATGTGCTTCCGTGAGGATTTTCTTTCTGAGTTCTGAATCATTGGGGACGCATAGCCTTCCTTTCACTCGCAACGCCCCATTCTCATCCACTGCAAAGTCTTTCGCCTTCCCCACTTGGACCTGCTCTCGCATTTTTCGGAGGAATGGATTGTCTCTTTGAGTAGATGTGACTCTCTCTATCAGATTTGGTACAAATCGCATCTGAGCAACCCGCGCGCCACGATAACGAATTCTGAGTTCGATGCCCATTTCTTCTAAATCCCTTCGTAACCTGCGATCGACGGACAGAGATCCCGCAAAGACCCGACTCAACACATCCGCTACCACATTTTCCTTGCCAGGCGTGTAGTCTATCGTCAAGTCGTAATCCTTTATCAATTCTAGCCAGCGCCGCTGTCGTAGGTTCAGGTTTGCTTGGGTGAATAAGTACTTTAAACTTTTATGGTCGGTATAGATTTGGCAAGGCACTCCATAAAGGTAGTGCCGCCACAATTTCAACCCGAACACAATTGCTGCCAGTTCCAGATCGTGTGTGGGATAATTCTTTTCATGCTTTATCATCTGTCTGGGTGCATAGGCTATCACTCTGTCTCGCTGCATAAGTACACACCCTAAGCCCTGCCCTGAAGCGTCACTGAAGATTTGGAATCCCGAAGTCTCGTCCGGTAATGCAAGTAACGGGGCAGAGGTTAGGCGATGTTTTAACTCACGAAGTGCAGTTTCGCAGTCGGCGGACCACTCAAACACGACTCCCTTCTGTGTGAGGCGAGTCAGAGGTGAGTTTAGAAAAATCCTTTACGAACCGTCTGTAGTAGCCCGCTAACCCGAGAAAGCTTCGAATTTCACTAACGGATGCAGGTCATTTTCACTCGACAATGGCCTCCACCTTCTTCGGATCGACTGAAATACCTCCCGCAGAAATGATGTGCCCTAGGAAAGATACACTGCTCAGCCAAAATTCGCACTTACTCAGTTTCGCATATAACTTGTATTCTCGAAGGGTTTGTAGCACGGTCCGCAAGTGCTCTGCATGCTCCATCCCATTCTTCGAATACACCAAGATATCATCAATGAACACTACTACAAATCGATCGAGGTACGACCGGAACACTTGGTTCATCAAACCCATGAAGGCAGCAGGGGCATTGGTCAAACCGAACGACATTACTAAAAACTCATAATGGCCGTAGCGTGTGCGAAAGGCTGACTTCGACACATCGTCTGGCTTAATTTTGAGCTGATGGTAACCCGAACGGAGATCGATTTTCGAGAACACGGTCGCAGCTTGTAACTGATCAAAGAGATCATCTATCCTGGGAAGGGGTTTTTTGTTTTGAACCATTGCTTTGTTTAATTCTCGATAGTCGATGCAGAGTCGCATCGAGCCATCCTTTTTCTTAACAAATAGTACCGGTGCACCCCACGGAGAGACACTAGGCCGAATATACCCATGATCAAGTAATTCTTGTAGCTGAATTTTCAAATCTTTTAGTTCTGCCGGTGCCATTCGATACGGAGGTTTAGAAATTGGTTGGGTTCCTGGAAATGTGTCGATGGTGAATTCTGTCTCTCGATCGGGTGGCATACCGGACAACTCGTCCGGGAACACATCAGGAAAATCTGCCACAACGGGAATGGACTCAAGGTTTGCGCAATCTTGCCGAGTGTCTCGAACGGAAGCCAAGTACCCCATGCAGCCAGAGTGAATCATCCGTCGAGCAGACATCGCCGATATCACCATGCAGGCATATGACGCTTCCGACTGTGGACTGCACGAATAGCAAAATTCGGTCTCGCCAGGAAGACGGAACACGATTTTTTTATTCGCACAATCGATAGTAGTAGAACAAGCGCCAAGCCAGTCCATTCCCAGAATGATGTCGTAGTCCCCTATGTCCAGAACTATCGCATCAAGTGACAATTTCCTCCCTCCGATGCAAATGAAGCCATCTCGACAAACTGAATCTGCAGGCAAGCTTGTGCCTGATGGAGTACTTACGCTAAGCCTTAGGCCTAACGGGGTTTGAGTGAATCTATATTCCCTAGCGAAGTTTGAGGACACAAAAATGCGGGTAGCACCTGAATCAAATAACACTCGTGCAGGCACATTATTGAATAGCAACATACCTGACACTATGTTGTTCGAGGCAAGCGCCTCGTCCCTCGTCAAGGCATAGACCCGGCCCCCAGTGTTCGGACGACGCTCTTGTTGCTGTGCAGCCCGATTCGCTTGGGGTCCCTGAACTGAATTTTGCTGTTCTGTACGGCGCTGAGGGACTCGGTTGGGGCGATCAAGACAGTCACGAGCATAATGGCCCAGCCGACCACAGTTGAAGCATCCCTGATTTCGACATTCGCTTGCCTGGTGCCCTGTACGGTTGCATTTTGCACAGCGCTGCCCTTGGTTCCCCCCTGATTGTTGCCCTGGTTGTCGCCTTGATTTGGACGCTTGTTTGCGTTGTTTCCTCCTGTATTACCTTGGCGCTTGTGATTAGAATGTTGCACAGCGCCCCCGGTAGTGGAAGGACATTGTGGCTCCAGGACAAGGGCATGGTTAAGGACTTCCCTCATCGTCTCATACTGCGGAGGAACTACGTCCGCATGGATGGAAGGTCGTAGGCCGCCTTCAAATCGTCTGGCTCGGCTTGCTGCATTGGGCAGATAAGAACTAGCAAACTTTGCCAACCGGTTGAATTCTGCGGCATACTGCTTCACCGTCATCGTTTCTTGTTGCAGTCGCACGAAATCGTTCTCTTTTTGACGACGAATGGGTGTGGGGATAAATTCTTCTTCGAATGCGCCATGGAAGGTGGACCAAGGGATCGTCTCATCGTCATCACCCGCCGAGAGCGATCTGCGATGAACATCCCACCAATCGTGCGCGTTCATCCCAAGCTGGAGTTGGGCGCAGGCGACTCGTTTGTCATCAGGTACTTCTAGGAGCTTAAAGTGATCTTCCAACTCGGCCAACCAATCTAATGCCACGACCGGATCCTCCGTCCCTCGGAAGGACGTGTTGCAGACATTTTTGAAGTCAGCAAAGTCGAAGGCAGTCACATCCTTCTTCTTTGCATTTTGGGGCACGATGACTTCGTCTGTTGCTGGCTCCACCGGTTCCGCTATTGTTGTTGCGGATTGGTTAGAAACCAGGGTCTGAACAATTTGCTGCAGAGCGTCCACCTGCTTCTGCTGGATCTCAAATCGTGCTTCTAGATTTTTTTCGAACTTGTCCTGTCGGGCCTCATCCCTCTTATGTTGCGCTTCTAACATCAGCATCATTCGTTCAACCGGATCGACAGATGGCGCAGGCCGCTAGCTCTCAGAACTAGCCGAAGTGCCTGAAGTACTTGCATCAACTTGGCCTGTGGCTTGGGTTCGAGCCATTCCTGCTAAAACAAGTAGCTTATATCAGTCTCATAGAGTATTACGGACTCACTGTATGGAACACATCTCATTTTGCACCAATTGATTCAAGAGTTAACTCGGACGGGACAGGGTCATCTAGGAAAACTTTTTGACTCGAGATCAAAGGATCTGAAGCTTTGCTCTGATACCACTATGTCACGCCCCGATTTTGCCCAATCGATAATCGTCCCCCGGGCGTTATGCCGTGCACGTGTAGGGCGCGCGTGCACAAGGCCTAGGCATAGTAATAATCTTTAGAACATATGCAACAGAGTATGCAAATAAGATAACACACATTGAGGCATAGAAAAGTTTTCTTTTTATTAATAATGAACATCTGTTTACAGACTCTTGACCCAAAACGAGAAGGATGCCATTGGGGCTTACAACTTGGATACAAAATGAGATAACCGTTCCCATACATCACATCATTTACTAAAACTTCAAAAAATAATACAACATAAACACCTGCCGGCGAAGCTATCGCCTTGCCACGGAGCCGCATATAAGGGTTGTGCCTGCTCCAAGTGCTTTGTACAAGCTTCAAAAAGTCACGGACGGAGTGCGTCGGATACTGGACTGGTTGGAGAAGGAAGAAGCTTCAGCTCCTCGCCGCGTCGCTCGGGCTCGGGGAACCTGCTGCAACGAGGGTCAGTACTATGAAAAGTACTGGTGAGGGCGAGCTAACCCAACTAACCAAATCCAAGTTTGTTCATATAAAATATGCAATATTATTGTGGTCTTTCTATCTTGCCTTAGTTTAATTTACATGCAAGCATTTAATATGCGGTTTACAGAACAAACGTGCTACCGTTAGGTAACTTTTACCTTCCCGTCTGAACTGCCTGCATAAAACTTACCATTATTCTTCCCTGCCATGAAGACACTATTAGTTAAGCAAGCAATGCAGAATTATATGTACATTGGGTCATGGCATATCATTGCCACCGTGGACAATAGCTACAGTAAGCGGTGACCCTTGCAGCTCGGGTAGCTAGCCCCGCTCCAAGGCCTCCCCCGTCTTACCCGTGCTAGGCTTGCTAGCGCAGCTATCCGAGTTCCTTCCGGAACGAAATGGCCCCAGTGCCCCAGGCGCCGTTCGTAGGAACTAAACCTTGTGCACAAGTTGTCCGACCGAATTAAGCATTATACTAAGTCAATAGATAAAGCATTCGAACCACAAGAATGTATACATCTAATTTAGCATAGTGCATTTGGCATAGTCTTTCTGTCCAGTGATTGCATTTCAATATAGTTTGCACAATACATTCGTACAGTTATATAGAATACGTTCTAGCTACAACTGAAGCATGAATATATAAATGCATAGCGGACAAGCACGCATCAATGAGATCGTTTGAGCATTCTATGTAACAAGCATTTCAAGTGTTTTCAAGTCTAACTCATCTTTCTCTTGACTCAGTTTTATTCTTATTATGATATCGTTGGAGCGGGATGCATCATGAGTCAATTATTATTAGAGTGAAGACTTGGTAGAAGGGTGCTAACCGAAAATAAGCCACTCACAAGTTGGAGAACTAGGAGAGAAAGGACGAACATTAAGACTCCGCTCGTGCGTCGTCTACCCGATCATCTGCACGCACCAACAGATGATCAATATCTCCTGCTTCGGTCTCCGAGGTTCGATATGAAATTGCGAGATCCTAAGAACGAAAACAATGAAATCCGTCAAAACCGTTCAAGAAAACACAAGTCATAAAACCAACAAGAAAGCAACCAAGCAGCACGAAAACGGGCAAGGAAACCAGCGCAACGGAAAGGCCCCTCTCGTCTCTGCCGCCGAGTCCTTCCTTAAGGCACGATCCGTTGAATATGGGACCTGATTCCGAAGAACCCAATCCATAACGAGGAAATGATCTTTATTCAATCTGTCCCGTTCGGACGGTCGTAAGTATTTCTTGGCCGCGCTCCTCGAATAGGGGGAACGGGGTATTACAACCGTCGCGTAAAAAGTGCCATACTCTCCACTGCCCGGCTTCTACGCCGACTGGATGGTCACTGTCACTAAAACCCTATAAATAGAGACCTCTATTGACAGAGGTCGAGGGTGACGAGAAGGTCGAGAAATAAAAGGTGGAAGAAGGGTCAAAGAACTAAGAGTCGAAAAGTCTTTGAGAGAGAAGAATTCAGAGCTCGGACGAAGAGTAGCGATCGACGACTTTGGCATCGAGCATCCACTCTCTTCTGCAACCTTCGAAGCTTTTTTCTGTCTTCTACGGCACTTCTTCATCATCGTGTGGTCCAAGGGACAAAGTGATCGACTGCAGATCAGACTCCTATAGCAATATTTACCCAGATTAAAAAATTGTACTTGACATCCTCGTATAGGATTAATTGTACTTCTTGTTTGTAAACCAAAGAGTGGTTTCGTATAAACCTCGTTTTATTTCTTTCGTTTATTATCAAACAAATATTTCTAAATATTTCTTTACAATTAATTAATTTTAAATTTATTTTGTTAAAATAAATTTTCTTAAATCTAATTACAAAACAAAACTAAATAAATAAAACAAAAACATAACTAATTAAAACAAACTAATAAAATAAACCAAACCAACCAAACAAACCAAACAAAACCAATCAAACCAACCCAATCGAACCCGTGGGCCCCCACACCCAATTTCTGCCAACACAGTTGGCTGAAATTGACCTCCCACCAATTTCAGCCAACAGTGTTGGCGAAAATTGGCTTGTGGGGGCCACTTAAATTTTTTTTTCGTATACGTGTACGTCTGTTATGTTTTTCGCCAACACTGTTGGCGGACTCTTTCTCTATATCAAAATTTTACAAACTTGTTTTGTTTGAATAAATTTAATATAAATTTATTTCGCTACAGTAAATTTTCTGTTCTTAATTTATAATTCTACAATTTTTCTTCTTTCCGCATTTTAGAAATTAATTTCCACCAATTCGAACCCCTAGAATCAGGATAGCAGTATACTAAAAAAAACTGTCTTAAGAAAAAAGGACGAATATGTACACCGAAAAGAGGTACAAGATTGGCTGGATAGCGGAAGAACGATGAATCCAGCTACGATGACGTATTATTTCTTCCATTATTTGGTAGGAGTTGGAAACAGTGGGCTTAAAAGACATACAATTAATATATCGTGCACAAATTTTCGAACGTTACGTCGAACATCTCAAAAAAAGAAGAATTTTTTTTTTTGACTTATTTTCCATTTTATTTATCCATATTCAGGGTGCACCCCACAGTTTTTACATAATGTACAAGTTCTCCCACTTTTGACAGAAACCGTCTCTTCCTAACGGTCAACTCGTTTGGTTGAATTTTTTGGACGAAAATACCCGTCTTCTTTCTCCCCTCCTTTGCTGCAAGCTTTCGTACCCCCCCCCCTTCCCGCCCCCCCCCCCCCTCTCCGCCACTGCCCCCTTCCTCGCAGCAGGCCCCGCTCCCCCCCTCCCCGTCGCTCGAAATCTCCCCCCTCCCTTCTCGCAATCTCCCCTCCCGCAACAGCAACAACAATAGCACTGACGAGCGGCGGCGAGCGACGACGTGCACTAGGGAACGGCTGCTGTTGGCTGGGGGCAGGAAACGGGACGGTGGCGGGGAGGGGGAGCAGAAGCAGCCTGTCCGGAGGGGAGGGGGTGAGAGGAAAGAGGAAGAAGAAATGAGATGGTCATTTTGGTCAAATTTTTTTTGGTCAAAACAGTTAACGATTATGCTTGGACAAATTTTATCAAAAATAAAAAAAATTGTATATTATTAAAAAAAACTATGGGTGTATTCTGAATATGAATAAATAAAACAGATGGTAAGTAAAAAAAGAAAAAAAAAAGAAAAAAGAAAAGAAAAAAAGAAAGAAGGGCGAGTGAGTTAGCTATATAGTATTGTAACCCCAAGAATCTTCTGACTGCGTGCAGAGTAGGCTGTCTGTTTCTGCTCTCCATTATCAACCAAGCTAAGCTAGCTAGTTGTTTCCAATTACTTTTCCTCATAAGAGAACGACGACATATACGCCAGGGGTAGCTAGCTAGCTCACGACTTTTTCTGTGATCGACAATTCTAGCACGATACTCATCTTATCTGTTATCAAATCGATAACAAGTTCAGTCCACATATGGTGCGTTAATATTCTACTTCTTCGTATCTATTTTTCTACGTCTTCTAAATTATTTGCAAGGACAGAGTTCTAGTTTTCCATGTCTATTTTTATGCATGAGGGTTGGTCCACAGATAAGTCTGACAAGACTTTAAATTTTGATTTTTTTTTTTTTTTTTTTTTGTCTAGAACAACCTCCCAAGATCAATAGGACCCCCACAAAAGGTCGAAGTCGCGGATGATCGACATGAATCAGCCTACAATAAGAATTAAGGGACAACTAAAATTAACTCAGGATAGAACAACTCTCCATCCAGAAAGGAGTCGGACTTGACTAAAATAAGAGTTGGACTATACTATGATACGTTTGGATTAAGCTAAAATTTGGACTAATATATATATATATATATATATATATATATATATATATATATATATATATCATGATCGCTACCAACGATATTTGAACACTGCATAGTAGCCACTTGAGCTCGAGTGGAAAATGTTAGAATTTCGTTGGAAGCGATCATAGATAAATACATGTTCATATATATAAAGAGAGAGAGAAGAAGAAGAAAAAGAATAAGGTAAATATTATTCTATTCCGAAATGCTACAATATGAAGGCCTATAAATTCAGTCCGAAACGCACTCGCATCGCATCCGAGCTGCACCACATCCTTCTAGCTTAATTTTCACAAGAAAATTAAAGCGTTTTCCCTGTTGCTCGAACACGTAACCTCTGGAGGGGGAGGGTTTGAGATAACACTCACTCTAACCACTTGAACTAGAGATTCTTTTTATATATATATATATATATATATATATATATATAAACGAAAAATTGCAGTCAGAGCAATAAACTTTATGTTTATTGCGAAAAAGTATAAAGTTTGGAAAAATTTCACATAGAGCATAGTATTGCCAAAAAAATAGATGTCCTATTTTAGTGCGTAAATAACCCGAGATAATTATTATTAAGCCGACTTACACCTTTTTATTTGGCGACCTAAGAATTTACGTCCTAATATTTGACGTAATTTTTTTTTAAAGGACTTATGTCCTTATATTTGGCATAAGTGTGTTTATTTTTTCAAATTTTTACTACGGAATTTGATATTAAGCTAACTATTAAGATTAACTATATATTAATATCCTAATATCCATAACTATATATTAATATCATAATATTCTAATATTATCCTAACTATATAATAATATTAGATATTAAGCTAACTATTAAGTTTAACTATATATTAATATCATAATATTCTAATATTATCCTAACTATATAATAATATTAGATATTAAGCTAACTATTAAGTTTAACTATATAATAATATTAGATATTAAGCTGATATTATCCTAACTATATAATAATATTAGAAATAAATGAAAGAATGACCGGAGGACAAAGGCTTAGATGAGAAGAAAAAAATTTCCAAATAAACTTATTATTAACAAATTAATTAATAAATAAATGAAAGAAGGATTGGAAAAAGTGTTTAAAAGTGGAAAAATTTTACAAAAAAATTTATTTGTTATGGATTAAAATTGTGGAGTTAAATACAAAGAATCCTAACTTATTTTTCATTAGGATAGAAGGCTTGGAAAGAAAATTCACAAAAAAAAAAAAAGAATGGGATTTAAACCCACGCCCTTTGGACCAGAACCTTAGTCTGGCGCCTTAGTCCAACTACACCATTTCAACAATTGTTTTAATAATACTTACCTCTGAATTTTAAGCGTGAGTTATATATATATATATATATATATATATATATATATATATATATATATATAATTTAAAATTTTTTAAATTTTTGCACTAAAAAATTGCCTAACTTACACCACGTTAGTTTTTGTTTTTTTTTAAATCACAGTTATTTATTTCTAATCCAAAATTAAATTTAAATTAATTAGGTAATTAACTACTCACGCACCAAAATATGACATAAGTTAGTAACTTACGTCCTATTTTTGGACGTGAGTATTTTTTTTCTAAGATTTTACGTCATATTTTTGGGCGATAATATGCTGTATATACAAATATACAGAATATTATGCATTTTCTATAATATATATATATAAAGTTTTTTGTTTTTAAAGTAATTTTCTATTCCGAAAGGTTACAACATGAAGGCCTATAAATTCAGTTCGAAACGCACTCGCACCGCATCCGAGCTGCACCACATCCTCCTAGCTTAATTTTCACAAGAAAATTAAAACGTTTCCATCGTTGCTCGAACATGTAACCTCGGGAGGAGGGGACCTGGGGGGGGGATAACACTCTCTTTAACCACTTGAGCTAGAGATTCTTTATATATATAGAGCCCTTCAAATCGTTTGTAAATCATCAACCATTTAATTTAAAAAATACGAAAGATTGTAATTAAAATTTCTTCTTCTTCCGTATAACCGGATACTCTATCCTTTATTCACATATATCCATAATAATTTATAATTAAAATATAACTAAATTTTTAACAAATCTTAATTAAAATATAAATATGTCCATAACAAATCTTAATTCAAATATATTTAAATTATTTTTTAATAAAAAAATTATTTGACGTGACGCACATGAGTTTATTATATATATATATATATATATATATATATATATATATATATATATATATATATATATATATATATATATATATATATATGTGTGTGTGTGTGTGTGTGTGTGTGTGTGGTAAACGGTATATGAGCTATAGTGTTCATATTTCTACATGAGCCATACACATGTGGACAGATAAGAATATATTTCAACATCCAATGTGCACTAGTACATTCTATATCTATTGATCCACGTGTGCATGACTCATGCACTATGTATCGAAATTATCACATTTTTTCATCCCAATGATCACAACCGTTGGATTTTATTTAAGTTATCTATTCATAACAATTGATTTGAATAGTTCAAATTAAATATTAAGATTAGATAACTGAAAGAAGATCCAGCGGCTATGACCAGAAAAAAATATAAAAATACATAAGAGTAGAGATCATGATCTCTTTTTTTTTAGTATATATATATATATATATATATATATATATATATATATATATATATATGTTGAAATAGAGTCCAACCCAATGAATCCGCCTGTGGCAATACTTATAAAAACAGGCTCAAAATTTTTTTTTCCATTAAGCTTGTCTACATTTCAAGTTCATCAAAGTTTTCTAATTTAAACCAACAATTTACCAACTAAGTTCGAGTTCTCAAATATAATGTAAAGAGCTGAGTTTGAGCCAAGATAGCTGAGAGCTGCGAGGCATGACATAAATTGAAATGAATTAGATTGAAATTTTGTTTGCAGGCGCGAAGAGAGATTTTAATTTCTATCCTATATGACTTTGATGTAGAAAGGAGGAATTTTATATACTCTCATAATTTTTTTTCTCTCTCTCATAATAATTATTATTAGACCATACATTATTAAATTAATTTTTTTTTTATTTTGTGACACCTATGATAGATCATGAAAAACTATTGGAGATTATTTTTGTGTGTGTATACAATTTCTATATGTCACCTCCAATGAGAATTTCTAAATTTGAGTTTCTATCCTATTTGACATTATACTTTAAAAAAAAATTCTATCCGATAGAGCTTCTACATAGAAATTACACACGCACAAAAAGTACTCTTTAATGATTCTCCATGTAGAAATCCTTGAGGGTTGTTTGGATGAATGTTTTGTATTTCTAGGAATTTATTTTCCATTCATTTCCCATAGAAAGGAAATTCAACATTTTCATACCCATGTTTGGTTTGGTTGGATTAGATTGGGAATATGGAATGAATATTAGTTTATTTAGTTTTCCATAAATAACCTTTCATGCTTCTATTTCCTAAATTTATTTGTTTAGGATATATTTGAAAATTTTGAAAGTAAAATGAGGATGTTAAATATTGTCCAAACAAGATATTCAAACAACATTTCTAGAAAATCAAAACTATTTTCAAGGAAGTTATTGGGAATTACTTTCCCGCAACAATGGACATATGAAACCCCTATTATTTTCAATCATAGACATACCAAACAAATGATAAGTAATCTAAAATCTATTTCCAAGCCTCCAAAACATGAACTAAACGTCCTCTTGTAGTAATTTTTCATCCTATATCAATGTCACATAGGATAGAAATAGAAATAAAAACTATGATTTGGTGAGTATTTTTAAAAAATAAAATAAAAATAAATTATGGAGATATAGCAAGTATTATGAAGATACTTCCCTAGCTTTTATCAAGTACGTACTGACCATTCCTAAACACTTGGTCACAGTCAAATATATATAACGTTAGGCTTGTTCTTTTTCCTTGCGTTGTCTTTCCTCTCCCACGTACCCATCTCCATTAAGCTACTACTTGTCTTATTCATCTCTTGGAGGGCGACATATGCTCAACCTTCTCATGAACAATTTTAGTACGTTACTCATCTTTCCTTTAATCAATTACTACCATACTCGATCGATGTCACTTTATTTATCGTTATATATATATATATATATATATATATTCCCCTTCGATCTCTCTCTCTACTTCTTCTCATAAATATATGTATCTAGCTCCAATATGTACTCTTACAATTTTCGCGTGTTATTGGTAATTTCTTTGTCCTTGTTGTTATCGAGGGCTCTCGGAGCAGTCCTTACGCACCTGCCGGGCTTCGAGGGTCCACTTCCCTTTTACTTGGAGACGGGGTAACTAATAATATATATGTACTGATCAGCATAATTAGTTTCCTACGTACTGTATAATTAATTTTTGTTTATGCAAGAATGGTACCATGGAGATTGTTGGTGTACGTAGGTACGTGGAGGTGGATGAAGTGAATGGCGTGGAGATCTTCTACTACTTCGTCAAGTCGGAGAGGAAGCCGGAGGAGGACCCGCTCTTGGTGTGGCTCACCGGAGGCCCGGGCTGCTCCGGGTTCAGTGGCTTGGTTTTCGAGATAGGTACCATATATGCATTCATGTAGTAGTTGACTTCACCACTATATATATATATATATATATATATAGATCATATCCATAATTATATATTATCAGAATTTGTTAGCTGCCATAGTGTTGTACATAGTGAAAAATATGGGTGAGCATTCGGTTAATTCGATTCCAACTGAATCGAATAATCGAAAATCGAATTGGACCGAAAATTCGAATAAGCAAAACCGAAACCGCATCGAAATGGTCCATAACCGAAACAAACCGAATCTAATTAAATCGATTCCGTTTTCAGTTTATTCGATTTTTCAGTTTATATATATATATATATATATATATATATATATATATATATAATATATATATATATAGAGAGAGAGAGAGAGAGAGAGAGAGAGAGAGAGAGAATAAGGGAGGTGGGATGTCACCTCACTCTCAAATGAGGGTAGCGGTAACGTGACACTATTTCTGTCCTCCATCTCAAAAAATTGAAAAATTCCATTTTCATCTCCCCCCCCCCCTCCAACACCCGCCGACGACGCCCCCACCCCCGGTGTGCCGGCGATGCCCCCCGGGCCGCCCGTGCCTCCACCCTCCTGCACCTCGCGCACAGCCCCTCACCTCCAGTCTCCTGCACCTCGCGCACAGTCCCGCACCTCCCCTCCTGCAGCTCGTGCGCCGTCCCGAGTGCGCCCCCCCCCCCCCCCCCCCCCCCCCGCAAGCCTCGCGCGTCACCTCGCACCCCCTCCTCCCTCTTATAGCTCTTGCGCCGTCTCGTATGCGCCTGCGACCTCCCCCCCCCCTTCCCATCCCGGACCTCCTCACGCGTGCGCCGACGACGCCAGAGGGAAGGGGTGGGAGTTAGGTACAATTTGTCAATTTTTTTCATTTTTTGAAATAGAAGACTGGAATGGTGCCAAACGTGGCCGCTATATATATAGTCAATAATCCTCCAAAATCAGAGTCGAAAAATTCAAATACTTCCAAATTATCTGATCGATGTTCTGAATGTGAGCATGTAGTCTTTTGTTCCTTACAAATATTACAATTTAGCTTACCTTAAACTTAGTTAATGATACATTATAGTCCGGCTTAGCTTGACCATGAATATTATGGTTCAAGCTTGGCTTGGTTAAGCTTGATAAACTAATCAAGTTCATGCTAAGCCTTCAGCTTGTTTGAACGTGTTTATCTTTAGTCTAAATGAAGAAAAATAGTTGATATTTAACTAAAAAAATCACAAAGCTGAGATAAATTTCACATTAAAATTACTTAAAAAATTTATAAATAATCTCAGAGCTTGGAGAAAATCAACAAACTTACGTTAGAAGAAAAAACCATTATTCAACAGCAACCAAAGTAATAGGTTCACCCCAATTTCCAAACACCTTGTTTGGAATTTATTACATAATATGATAAACTTAAATAAGCCATAATAAACCAAATTAAGAAACTAATATTATTTATGCAACTGCTAAACAAAACAAGTGTAGGAGAGGCAACAGCCTCTGCAAGTTGCTGATCCTGAACTCCATGGAGGATACTCGGGCAGAGTCATACAAAAAGATGGACCATGCTAAGGTCATCTGGGAGGCTCTGGAAAAATATTACAAGTAGGATGAGAACCGCAATAAGATCAATGTGACGAAAAGGGTCTGGAAGATGCGATTTAAGGACGACAAGACGATGTTGCCTCAAGTCAAGGAATTCTTCAAGTTACGTCAAAAAATTGAAGATGATAGCAAGCCCATGGTCGACTCTTTCGTTGTGGGAGGTATTGTTGCCAAGCTCCCGTCTGGTTGGAGCAAATTCATCTTAGACGTCCACCAAAAGAAGATGATGGCAAGCCCATGGTCGACTCTTTCGTTGTTGGAGGTATTGTTGCCAAGCTCCCGCCTAGTTGGAGCAAATTCATCTCAGACGTCCACCAAAAGAAGATGGAGGTCAGTATTGACCAACTACTACTACATAATATCCACGTTGAAGATGAGTTGAGGGCTCAAAACAAATTGGACACGCTATCCAAGCAGTTGGCTAAGTCCAACTTGGTGCATGATGGTGACTACAAAGGGAAGCAGAAGGCTTGTCACAACAAAAAGAAGGACTTCAACCATCTGAAGGTGAAGTCAGCTTCGTTCAAACCAAAGCTAAAGCCCAAGTCAGATGTGACTTATTTCAATTGTGGCAAGAAGGGCCATTACCGGAGTGACTGCATATACAAATCCAAACAGACAGAGCAATGTGAGCCTAACAAGGTTGCTATGATTGCACAGGTTGTCACGACTGGTGTTGACACTGACTGGTGGGTGGACACTGGCGCATCCTGCCATATTTTCTCAAAGAGGGAGTTATTCACCACATACGAGCCTACATCTGAGAAGGTTATGGTGGTGAACCAGACACAAGTTGAAGTACTTGGGATCAGAACGGTGGTACTAAACCTGGCTTCGGGGAAGTCGCTGATGCTTCAGGATGTGAAGCATGTACCGATGATAGCCAAGAACCTGGTTTCGGAAAGTCTGCTCTATAACACAGGCTTGAGGATGGAGATCAATGCTGGACAGATGTTGATGTCCTACAAAGGAACATACTTCGAAAAAATATTTTGTACCAAAGGGATGTTTAAACTTCAACTTGTAATTTCGCATGAATTATAAATGCAGTCTCTTCTTCTGGTTACTCTCTTGAGTTATGGCATAATAGTTTAGAACATGTTTATTGTAAAAGAATAAAAAAAATGTCTAGTGTTGGACTTATCTCAAAATGTTGGGATAAGGAGGTAGAGAAGTGTGAAGTCTGTGCGCAGACAAAGATCACTAGAAAAGTGTTCAAGCGGGTTAACGAAGCATAAATCTTCTGGAGTTGGTGCACTCATATATCTGTGACTTCAAACAGTTCTCCACAAAGGCCAAGGTAAAGTATTTTATTACCTTCATCGATGACTACTCAAAGGATGCATTCGTCTATCTGCTCAAGTCAAAAGATGAAGTATTCAAGAAGTTCATGGAGTTCAAGGCTGAGGCTGAACGTCAAACAGGGCAATGACTCAAGAGACTCAGAAGTGATCGAGACGGAGAGTATAGGTCTATTCACATCGTTCTACAGAGAACATGGAATTGTCAATGAGACAACTACTTCGTATTCTCCTTAATCAAATTGAGTAGCAGAAAGAAAGAACATGACGTTGACAGAAATGATGAATTCAATATTGTTGACTGCGGGACTTCCAAACTGCTTCTGGGGAGAATCTGCGCTGACATCTACGTTTATCCTGAACAGAGTGCCGTATGCGACTTTCGATATCACTCCTCATGAATTCTGGTTCAAGGTCAGAGCCAACTTGAATGTCATTCGAGTGTGGAGATGTCTGACGTATGTGAAGCTTCCGGACTTGAAGATACAAAAGCTGGGTACGAGAACTACGAAGACTATCTTCATGGGTTATGATGAGAAGAGTGATGCTCGGAGGTTCCTTGATATAGAATTAAATTATATCATTGAATCTTGCGAAGCAGAATTCTTTGAAGGTAAATTTGCAAGGAACACGGACATTGTTATCGCAGATATTCCGGAGAATAGTGTGGGTGCACAAGAGGCTAACGCTTCCAATGAAGATGTAGTCCAAGGAAAAGTTATCATTCTAGACACAACGTTCGAATCAGAACTCGCAGAATCGGTGTCTAAGTGAGTCAGGAGACCGAAGGACTTCGGAGATAATTTTGTCACCTATCATGTGGAAGCAGATCCGCTTACCTATGATGAGACGATGAAGACCAGAGACACTATTTTCTGGAGGGAGGCTATAAATGACGAGTATGACTCAATAACCTCCAACAACACTTGGGTGTTTGTAGATCAGCCTGAAGGAGCTAAACCAATCAGATGTAAATGGATCTTCAAGAAGAAGATAAAGGCTGATGGAACTGTTAACAAGTTCAAGGCAAGGTTAGTTGCCAAGGGGTTTTCTGAGAAGCAGGGTGTTGAGTATTAGTAATAATGGACTTTAGTCCACATCGGGTAGAGTAATAGAGAGGGGTTAGCCTCTTATATATATATATATATATATATATATATATATATATATATATATATATATATATATATATATATATATAGTTCTCTCATCAATAATAATCATATATTATTCCATTCTACAGTATCAGAGCTAACATTCTAAAAATTTCTTCCTTCCCTTTCTCTCTCGAAACCATAGATTCCCCCCCCCCCAACCCCGCTGCCTCCCCCTGCCTCCGCCTCTGCCCCCCCCGGTCCCTCCATCCATGGCCCCCCCTCTTCAGCGCCCCCCTCCGGCCTGCCCCCCTCCCCCCTGCCCCAGCACCCCCACCCCCGCCTTGCCCCCCCGGAATCCCCACCCCTGCCTCCCCCCTATCCGTCACCTATCCCATGTCCATCAACCCTAACCCTAACCTAGCCGCCATCTATCCCAAACCCTACTCGTTCTTCCTTAAAAAAAAAGGAATTGAGATTCTCAGAGGGTAAAATATTAGTTTGTTTGCCGGAAGCTCTGACTCTCAATATCTGGAAAATAATAATAATATAATAATAATAATAAGATCTTCAGAGGGTAAATAATAATTTGTTTGACGGAAGCTCTGACTCTCATCGGCTTCAGGAATCTAACAAAGAGCAGACAAGTAGATTATTTTGCGTGAATCTTTGTTTCTTTCCTTACTTGATCTTCACATCGGGATCTAACATAGAGTAACATGGGTTGCCTCTCTGTCCTGACTTGTGCGATCCATATTCCATCTCTGCTTCCTATGTGCATGCCGGTTCTGGCCATATTTCTACCACTTTAGCAGAGTTGATGTGATTATCAAGTTGGAAAAATCAAACTGAAAATTAAATTAGGAATACTAGAAGATGACTGGCACTGAGGCGAATAACAGTGCTACGGGTACTAGTGTCGAAACTGCAATGGCGGGACCAACGGGCACTAATATGACGATTTCAGCGATTTGAGTTGTCGATCGACGATTTGACGGACCATAGGGTTACTCGACATGGCGGAAGAAGGTCGAAAAGACCCTTTGGGGAATACAATTGTCTAAACATCTGATTGACAACCCCCAGGAGAGACTGATCCCATATGTTGTTGCTGATATGCCAAAGGGGGTCTAATGGGTCCGCCCTGAGGTACTCTAACTGGTGCAGCTGCTGGTGCAGGGCGCCTCTGTATCTACTATGTCTCCTTTAAAAGGAGCTCCTAACTTCACGCTTCTTACAAAATTGTCGCATGAGATATCCTCGACTGCGAAGTAGTGAATCTCTTGATCTCCGGGGATAACCCATTATGGAATCTCTTTCCTCTCTCAAGCTCTGTAGGAATCAACATCTCACCAAAGCGACTCATTCTGCTGAACTCTGTGTCGTACTGGTCCACCGTCATATTCTCCTGTTTGAGATGAAGGAACTGGTTGTAGAGAACATCTCGAACATTGGTGGGAAAGAACCTCTCGTTGAAGAGTTCGCAGAACTCCTCCCATGTTAGGTCAGTGCCATATTGTCTCTGCTCGGACTTCCACCATTGATGAACGTTGTCCTCAAGCAGAAGATCTACTGCTGTCATCTATAGGTCCTCGGGTAACTGTGATGCATTCAGTAACTTTTTGGTGCCAATGAGCCACTCGGAGACTTCCAGCAGAGTCTCTGTACCTCTGAAGTGCTGGTTCATCTGAGTGAAACCCTTGACATTTCCCTCATAAGCTCGTGGCGCTGGGCCTGGAATGGTGGCTAGTGGTGGGGGAGGTGGCATGTTCATTGCAGCTATAAGAACTTGTCTCAGCATCTCATTCTGCTGCCACTGTGCCTGCATCATGGCCTACATGAACTGGGTCGAGGTAACATTCCTGTCAGGCTGCGGGAACTGTGGAGGTGGCACGAAAGGTATCTTTGAGGTGAACTGGGGCAAAAACTGGGGTGACGGTGGTGGCATACTCCCACCTAAGGGATTTACAGTCTACTGCGGCTGGTGCCCCACCAGAGGTACTGGCGTCTGAGGGTCCGTCTGAACTGATGGGGGCATCTGGCCTACTAGAGATGGTTGTCTCGACTGGAGTGGTGTAGTCGAAGATATTATCAAGGAAGGCAGAACTCTAGATTCCTCCTGAGTTGCTGAGTTGCCTGCTGTGATAGCGAGGGGAGCAACACGTCCGTTAGAATGATTCATCTTGATGGACACGAAGATAAGGAAAATGTTAGAACAAGTTCAATGTAGATGCAAATCAAGCAGTCAATGAGAGTACAAAATTGGAATCAAGGAAGATAATTGGATAAGTGGATGAGATCCTATACTCTAATCCTATTTGCAGGTTTGCTCGGTACAGTAACGTAACCGAGACAATATACTCTTGGCCTGCATGGGACACCACAAAAATATGTTACTCTCCAGACCCAAAATAAGTAGGACTATGAATACGTAGCATGCCAGCCGTATGTATATGACACTCCAATATGTTGGAAAAATTATAACACACACGTACGCTGTATATGAATAAATAATTCACAAGTGGTACATATATTGTTAACATAGTCACATGCATCTATATCTCATCCACAAACACAAGTAAAGGAATATCAAAATAAATAACTAAAAGTCTTAAGTACGAAGTATCGAAAGGAAATAATAGTCGGGTGGAGATAAATCCACTACCAATCGACTATATCAAAACTAAAATGATAGAGGAGGACTGAGATCCAATATAAAATAAATGTCAAATAAAGAAACATCAGCTAAAAGATCCATCATCTATGAAGTAGTCACAGGTACTCAGAGGGTAAGACCTCATCGACAGAGAATGATGCGTCAGGTCCCGGTCCGTACTCATACGGATAATCCTGATCGTCTATACCTGGAAAGGGACCAGGTCCTCAGAGGGACGTAACAAGATACAGAAAACAACATGCCATAATATACTGAAAGTAAACATCTAACATGGTCGCCTAACCAGTCTATGTAATATGTATTTTAAGAACAACTTTCTCGCGTATGGACTATATGGCTGAAATAATGAGATGTGCATAGTTCTCTAGGGGCCACGTGCATAACGTCACAGACGTCAGAGGCCGCCAAGTAAATATAGGGTCATAAACCTCGCATCTCCAGTGGAGCGTACGGGTGAATAAGAAAAAGTGTAAATGAGTCACATACGCTTATACATTGTTCTTCCCACCCAATGCTACTAACGTGTCACGTCCATTAAATGCAACACCTCTAGTAAATGCTAAGTCTGCTAAATATGATATTTCTATTAGCAGTTATTCCTTAACCGTCGTACGACCTATACGTAAACATGGCCAGCCTAATACGCAATTTCGTGTCCTACATGAGACTCATAACTTGTGTAACAAATGTGTCACGGCTAATGAAACATAATGATGCCTCAAATCATGGGGTGGTCTCGTAAAACTAGGTCAACATGCTTAATATAATAAAGAACAAAAGACGACGCAACCGTCGTTGCACCCAAGTCTTTCTTGGACGCGTATTTTTATATAGCAAAATAAATAGGAATTAACAATAGAAAATAAATATGCAGCAAATGAATGTAACTAAACAGTACTATGGCAAGGTATACTTGCCTGGCAAGCAATCTGTGTAGTATAAGCGTCCAGATGTCAAGTACAAGAAACCGGAAGGTAGGGACTCTGAAGGAACATCTCCGAATGCTGAAATAAATATCACCAATGTCTCCAAAATTAGCGAGAAAGTCAAAAAACTCTACCCTTTCGTTCAATTTGAATACAAGGGCAAAACAATAATTTTGGGCCAAAGCGGGGTCCACATGTGGGCCACTTTGCACCAAAATATGTGTCTGGGGTAAAGGTCTCTAAATTGGATAAATTATAGGTCAAAAAAATCATAAACGATGATACGAATTCAACGGTATGTCCAATTTTGGATTCCGGTGAGCCAATCACAAATTTGTCTGTCAAGTCAAACCGTAGGGCCCACGAATAGGTGATTCGGTAAACTGTCTCGGAATCACATAAAACTTGGGTCACAGACCAGCGTGATACCATGGATCCAATGGTGTTAGTTTCATCACGTTCCGACAAGCGTATACCAACTAATGAGAAAATTTGTAAAACGTCGATACTGGAAACTTTTTATGGATATGGGTTGATTTCGATGCGCACACACGTCCAAATTAACTTTCATGAAAGCCTGCATGTCAAGATATACCATACGCATCTTTCGGTACAATTAGTACGTGATGTGGTGGTCCGGTTGGTCGGGACACACTCTGTAATGCAAGTTTTTTATGTTTTGGAAAACTGTTTTCGTAATTTTTAACCAATAATTTCTCATATAATTAATTATCAAATATGTGTAACCAATACGTTTTTTTGATGCCGTATAGGTTGTCTTTAGTTATGTGCAATTAGATTCAAAGTTTGTCAATTATTTTGGTAGAAATTAGCTTTCCAATACGGCCTCATGGATCAGTTTTTAGGTGTTCTGTGTTGCATAAAAACTCAAAATTTTCAAAATGTTCCGGTTGACTTTAAAACAGAAACATAGTTGTTTGAACTATTTAAATACATTAGAAGGTGTTCATGTTGTGATTAAATCTAAACGACTGGATCAAAATTCGGTTGTGCATGTTAGGAGTAATAGAGTTCGAGATATGGGTACCTAGGGTTCGGGTTTTCTTGTCGAGGTTGGCGCACGCGTCTCTCAGGTCAGCGGGGACGGGGCTCCGACGTCCGTGGAGGTCGTACGACGTCGACGGGATGAGGGGGTCTGGGGGTAACTGCTCGTTGGTTAGGGTTAGGGTTTTAGGTCGCATGTATATGGTGTTTATATAGTGATCGAAAGAGGGAAGGCTATATGGGTCGGGTCGTTGACCGCGAGGGTGTGAGTTTGGGTTTGATATGGTTTGCTGCTGCTATCATTCATTTATGGATTGTAATTTGCTTTTGTTATTACTGTATATATATATATATATATATATATATATATATATATATATATATATATATATATATCTTTTATACAAATTTTATTATTATCATTATTATTAATTATTGATATGTTGTTGTTATACGTATTATTATTCCTATTATTAATAAAAAAATCTTAGAAAATTAGGGGGGGTTACTAGTTCTCAGAATTCTACGCTATCTAGTACATAATCCTAGAAAAGGAATTCGTATGGAGAATCAGGGATATACGAATGTTGAGTGCTTTACTGATGCTGACTAGGGTGCAAGTCTGACGAATATACGATCTACATCTGGTTACTCGGTATTTATTGGTGGAAACTTGGTATCGTGGAAAAGCAAGAAGCAGAGTGTGATCGCACGATCAAGTTCCGAAGTACAATATCGAGTTATTGCTCATGGCACAACATATATGCTATATCTGAAGCATCTACTACAAGAATTGGGAGAAGAAGCAGGATCTAAAGCAGCAGATATGTGGTGTGATAACCAGTCTGCTATTCATATTGCTACCAATCCTGTATTTCATGAAAGGAAGCAAATAGAAATCGATATCCACTTCGTCCGTGATGAGTATAAAAAGGAGATAATAAAGTTTTATAATATGAGGACTAGTGATCAGATAGCTGATATCTTCACAAAGTATCTTTTGGGTCATCGGGTTCTATTTCTGTATAACAAGGTGAGCATGATTGACATATATGCTCCAGCTTGAGGGAGGGTGTTGAGTATTAGTAATAATAGCTTTAGTCCCACATCGGGTAGAGTAATAGAGAGATGGGTTAGCCTCTCCTATATATATGTAGTTCTCTCATCAATAATAATCATCTATTATTCCATTCTATACAGGGGATCAACTATTTCGACACATATGCTCCAGTAGCGCGGATGACGACCATCAGGATGTTGATTGCTCTTAGAGTAATTCACAAGCTTGTTATACATCAGATGGATGTAGAAACATCATTACTGAATGGAGAGTTGACCGAAGAGATTTACATGCAATAACCAGAAGGATTCATCGTCAAAAGACTTGAAGATAAAGTTTGTAAGTTAGTAAAATTATTATACGGTCTGAAACAAGCTTTCTAGATGTGGCACGAGAAGTTTAATAAAGTTATTAGATCAAAGAGCTACAAGGTCAGCGAGACGGACAAGTGTGTTTACACAATGTTCGCTGACGGGAGATGAGTCATTATTTGTCTATATGTGGACGACATGCTGATCCTAGGCACGAATTTAGCATGAGTCACTGAGACAAATAAGTTTCTCTCATCCAAGTTTAGTACGAATGACTTGGGAGAAGCTGATGTTATCCTCGGAATAAAGATCATCCGGAGTGGCGCTGTCACAGTCTCATTATATTAATAAGATGCTTACAAGCTATGGATATCAGGATCTTCCAGGGATGAATATTCCGTACATATGTGACAAGAAGCTGAATCCAAATCCTAGGGAAAGAGTCAGGCAGTTGGAGTATTCAAGTGTCATCGGGAGTTTGATGTATGCAACAACTGCCACAAGGCCTAACATAGCTTACGCCGTGGGGATGCTGAATCGGTTCACGAGCAACCCAGGTGTCACTCCCCGATCCCATAAGGGCCGATCGTCCTCGCTTGGTCCTTACGGAACTGATCGTTCTTGCTTGGGCATGATGTCGTGCAAGCCTAAGTTGCGCTTGCACAAGGCATAATACCTGTACAAGATATAAGTTAGACAAAAATATACATATATAAGAACGAAATATAAAATATAGAGAACTAAAGTTGAACACATTTGATAGGAACACAAAATACTTCCTTTTTGAATACTTAAAGATTTTTCACAAACATGGGTCAGTACTACAACATGTACTGGTGAGCGACCGTGGCCAAACTCACCTAGAAATCCGCACTAAGTATACATGTGAAGCTAATATTATTAGGTGATCTTTCTAATTGTCTAGGTTCTTTTTAACAATTTGCAAAAAAACTTAAACAAAAGAGTAGACCATGCATGCGACAAATCTTACCCACGGCCAAGCGGTTATCCCTGCAGCAGACACACGAGTTAGCAGCAAGTTGCATATATATATATATATATATATATATATATATATATATATATATATATATATATATATATATATATAAACTCATGCATCAATCCTTGCATCAAACAGTTAGACTTGCAAGAAGGAAAACTAACATGCGACCTAAATATATGATGGTCCATGGGTTCCCCATAATTAGCAGCGGTGACTCAAGGTTCAGCTCTGCATTAGTACGTGCGTGTATCAGCAGCTGTGACTCAAGGTTCATCTCTGCACAAAGACACACGAATGCTAGTAGTTGTGAGATCATGGTTTCACTCTTCACTAATAGACACAATACCCCACTTGATCACAAGGACCGCACCTCAAGGTGCTCTCAAAAATCTCGTCCGGATTGACCGATTCTCAGTGCCCTAGAAACCGTTCGAGAGACTAAACCTTGTGCACAAGTTGTCCGAGACAAATGCATGACATGAAACATCTATCATATAAGATACTACTATGCACAGTTCTAAACAACAAGCACATGATTTCATCTACTCTTTTTTTTCACACTGATCATGTTCAAAACATAAGGACTTGATATAGATCGGATTGTGCAGCATATGAACGAGGGGCATGTAACATAAACTTGATAGTAAAGCAAAAGTTTTAATACTTCAAGCATGCAGTACGTTTCTTTTAACTTATCTTGTTAGTGAGGTATCATTTGAAACATAGGAACATGCAATTTAAGTGAACTAGAGATCATTTAATTAGGCGTGCAGACTAAGAATTCATTGAAGGGATGAAGCCACTCACCGAACGAATCAACGCGAGAGATGGGGAGGCCTTATGCAACGATCACTCCTTGGTTATGCGTCCTGAAATTGCAATAACACTTGGTTAGCATACTTCAATCTCTTTCTCTTACGATTTGAAATAAATACACAAGTGAGAAAAGCGAATCATGAAAACCAAATCATCGAGAGCAAGATAAAACACTAAGCAACACAAAACCAAGCTGCAAAAATATCCAACAAAAACTCTTGGACTCATTTCAATAGAAATCGTTCCATCAGTTGGAAGGGTTCATTGCATTCTGTCCGCGATTAATTTGGTGGTAAGGTTTTTCCGAGACTCGATTCTCAACCGAGTTAAAGTTATAAGTGTTCCATTAGTAAACCACTGGAGGAGGGAATTACATATTACCCCAATGAGAAGAAGTTTCGTCCTCGAAACTTAAGAGATCAAGGAGTCGAGAATCAAGGCATCAAGAGGTCAAAGGAATCAGACTCACCAACATCTTGTCCACTCGTATCGCGTTCAAGGTTCAACTGATAAACTCTAGGCTTTCTCTTCTAATCAGTTTGTCCATTAGCTGGAGCTGGAGCTGGCATAGGATTCTGATTCTTATTTTGACCAGTGTTGCCGTTGCGATGTGGGGCCGAAGCCCCAATGTTTGGACAATCTCGGATCACATGACCCTGTTGTTCACATATGAAGCACCCCCTGTTAAAGTAACAACAAACTTTTTTAGTATGACCTGGACGGCCGCAGAAGCTGCCCTCTTTCCTACGATACTCATCTATATCGGCCTTCTTCTCACCGTTTTGGTATCTTTTAGCAGGAGGGTTTCGAGTAGCCGACACCTTTTCCGAAATATTTCTAGGCTTGGACTGCTCGTTTTGAACTGCTATCTCGAAAGCTTTAATATAAAATGTGCATTCTCGATTCATTACATCCTTTCTATGGTCGCCGTTCAGGCCTTTCATGAACCGTTGGGTATGGGCCATCTCGTTAGGAATCATCGAGGTAACGAACTTAGCAAACTTAGAGAATTCTGACTCATAGTCTTCGACGGACATGCTCCTTTGCATAAGTTCGGTGAACTCATCTTCCTTCATCTGCCTGACAGCTGGCGGAAGATATTGTCCCAAGAATGCATCCTTGAACATCCCCCAAGTAATTCTACCATCCTGGTGCTTTGTGGCAAGATCCAGCTTCTTGATCTGTTACCAGTCGTGTGCTCGTAATCGCAGCTGCATGACTGCACACACCACCCTCTTGTTCGCAGGTATTGAAGCAAACTCAAACAAGCCCTACAACTTGGTGACCCAGTCCATCATCTTATCAGGCAAGGTCCTGCCTTCAAACTCTGGAGGGTTCAACTTCAGAAACTTGGCACCTTTAAAGGTAGACTTCCTGGCTGTTCGTCGAGGCTCATTAGATTCTGCTAAGCCTGCTCCCCGAGGCGCAGTCGTAGCTATCACAGGTGTAGTGGCGGTCCCCGATGCACCACTGTTGGCTACCAGTGTTGTTACTATTTGAGTCAGAGAGTCAAGCTGTTGTTGTTGTGCCAAGGTTCTAGCATCAGCCCGTTGCTGCTGAGCTTCGAACCGTTCCTGTTGGGCCTCGTATCGATTATTCTGATTTTCGAACATAGCAATCAGCCTATCGACTTAGTCATCGCTTACGCTCGCTGCGTGCGATGCCCCTTGGTTACCTATTTGAGTCATCTCGCTGTAAAAGAGAGTAGCTTGCATTAGTCTTATAACGTATTATAAACTTATTCTATGGGATATTGGGTTTTCATACTTTTCAAGATCGGGACATTTAATACCTTCGATTTACTTATATATATTTGCAACCATTTTCAAAATCTGGAACTTTTTGAAATCGCTTGAAAACTTATATCATTTTTTGAATACGATATTTTAAGAGGCCAAAGACGTAAAGCTGTGCTCTGATACCACCTTGTCACGCCCCGATCCTGTAAGGGCTGATCGTCCTCGCTTGGTCCTTACAGAATCGATCGTCCTCGCTTGGGCGTGATACCGTGCAAGCCTAAGTTGCGCTTGCACAAGGCATAGTACCTGCATAAGACACAAGTTAGGCAAAAATATACATATATAGAAGCATATAATATAAAATATAGAGAACCAAAGTTGAACACATTTGATAGGAACACAAAATACTTCCTTTATTGAATACTTGAAGATTGGATTACAAAGTACTTGCTTGGCTGATTACAAAATATGTCATAGATGACTTACAACTCTTTTTACAAACACAAAACTAGCCACAACGCCCAAACATCATATCCTTTAAGTAGGACCAAAATAGAATACCTAACAAAAAAGCTTGTCACATGAGAGGAAAGTAATGGAAGCAGCACGGGCACGGTTACTCTTGAAGGGATGCGCTCCTAAAGCTTTAAAATACTTGCCAAAATCTATCTATCAGGACCTGGAGATTGTCCACAAACGTGGGTCAGTAGTACAACATGTACTGGTGAGCGACCATGATCAAACTCACCTAAAAATCCACACTAAGTATACAGGTGAAGCTAGCATTATTAGGTGATCTTTCTAATTATCTAGGTTCTTTTTAACAATTTGCAAAGTAACTTAAACAAAAGAGTAGACCATGTATGCGACAAAACTTACCCACGGTCAAGCGGCTATCCCTGCAGCAGACATATGAGTTAGCAACAAGTTGCATTTATATATAAACTCATGCATCAATCCTTGCATCAAACAGTTATACTTGCAAGAAGAAAAACTATCATGCGACCTAACTATATGATGGTCCATGGGTTGTCCCATGATTAGCAGAGGTGACTCAAGGTTCAACTTTGCACTAGTACACGCGTGTATCAGCAGCTGTGACTCAAGGTTCAGCTCTGCACCAACACATATGAATACTAGCATCTGTGACATCATGGTTTCACTCTTTACTAATATACACAATATCCTACTTGATCACAAGGACCGTACCTCAGGGTTCTCTCAAAAATCTTCTCCGGACCGATTGATTCCCAGTGCCCCAGGAACCGTTAACCTTGTGCACAAGTTGTCCGAGACTAATGTATGACATAAAATATCTATTAGATAAGACACTACTATGCACAGTTCTGAACAACAAGCACACGATTTTATCTACTCTTTCTTTTCACACTGATCATGTTCAAAACATAAGGACTTGCTATAGACCGGGTTGCGCAGCATAAGAACGAGGGGCATGTAACATAAACTTGATAATAAAGCAAAAGTTCTAATACTTCAAGCATGCAGTACATTTCTTTTAACTTATCTTGTTAGTGAGGTATCATTTGAAATATAGGAACATGCAATTTAATTGAGTTAGAGATCATTTTATTAGGCGTACAGACTGAGAATTTATCGAAGGACCGAAGCCACTCACCGAACAAATAAACGCAAGAGCTGGGGAAGCCTTAAGCAGCGATCACTCCTTGGTTATGCGTCCTAAAATTGCAACAATACTTGGTTACCATCATTCGATCTCTTTCTCTTACGATTCAAAATGAATGAGCAAGCGAGAAAAGCGAATCATGAAAACCAAATCATTGAGAGCAAGACAAAAACAAAGCAACATAAAACCAAGCAGCAAAAATATCCAACGAAAACTCTTGGACTCATTTCAATAGAAGTTGTTCCATTAGTTGGAAGGGTTCATTGTATTCCGTCTGTGATTAATTTGACGGTAAGGTTTTTCAGAGACACGATTCTCAACCGAGTCAAAGTTACAAGTGTTCCATTAGTGAACCGTTGGAGACGGGGCATTACACCAGGTGTGGAGTACTGGAAGGCTGTAAAGAGAGTGATAAGATATCTCAGGAGGACTTAGAAGTAAGCACTGCACTACAGCGGGTATCCGATAGTAGTGGAAGGCTTCAGTGATGCAAGCTGGTGTTCAGAAGTAGAGAGCGAAAGGTTCACAGGAGGATACGTCTTCTCCATGGGTGGATCTGCTATATCGTGGAAGTCGAAGAAGTAGACAATGCTTTCTCATTCCTCGATGGAATCTGAGTTCTATGCACTGATGACTGTAGCAGATGAAGTAGAGTGGCTTCGGGAGCTCAAGTATGATCTTCCAATGGTTGGTACACAGATTTTGGCGGTACCGATATACTGCGACAACCAGACGATTGCAGCGGTAGCATCAAATAACATATTCAATGGTAAGAAGATGACTGTGCGGCTGAGGCACAGGGCAGTGAATAATCTGATCAAGATTGGAGTCATCGCCGTGATTGATGTTCGGATCCAGGAGAACCTGGCGAATCCGTTCACCAAGGGTCTCAAGCGCCAGCTAGTCGAGGACACAACAATCAAAATGGGCTTGAAGACATTCTGATATTGTGTCTTTGTAATTCTACTATAAAATTTTATGCAATTAGTTCGAAGAAAAATCTACTAGGCATCTTGCTTTTGGTTCATAAAAGGATCATTGACTAGGAGAATATCATGTACAGTAGGAAGTTATCAGGAATATGGTGAGATACGTACCCGGAACCACTGTGGTCGACTATTTGTTCTTGAACAGAACATTTTCTGTAGGAGGGTGGCTTTGACGCCTTAATGAGTTCTCGGACAGAGTGAATGTCCGGTGTGCTTTACAGGAAGCATAGTAACGCAACACTACAAAGGAACTTAAGGCCTCCATGCTACAGTGGGTGACACCACCACGAGGTTCCTCGATAGGGTAATACCTCGGCTTCGCGAGCCATATCACAGCGGCATAGCACCGCACATAGGCAGGTAGCCTAATGCTGTAGAATAAAGAGTGGTAGGAAGCACTACAAAGAGGCCGGTGACCTCATGTTACAGTGGTGTGACACCACAGGGATAAAAGATATAAATTCTCAGCTACGCGAGCCATGTCACAGTGGCGTAACACCACAAAGAAGTACAAGGCTTTATGCTGGGTAGTTTGGCACTACAAAGAGGCCAAGACCTCATGCTACAATGGATGACACCACATGAGAATGTGAACCTCGACTTTAGGCCATGTCATAGCGGCGTAGCACCGCAAGGAAGCGCAAGGCTTCATGCCAAGGACTCTTTAAAAGAACTCACCTAGAATGTATGAAAATAGATATAGGCCGTCTCTTGAGGGTAAGCTTGTAGACGCCCAATATATATACACTGAAATCAGGCGTGCACATGACCTTTAATGTGCAACCAGAAGCACATTTTAATGTCATTGTGTGAGTGGGAAAAATTGCAACTATTGTACAAAATTCAAGGTTTAGTCCATTCTTGTATCATACTGCTATTTGACCCATGCGGGAAGATTCAAGTCGAAGCGATATCTATCCTAATGCATGATGGACGGTCACTGTGGGGAATGCTCAACCCATATATTGAGATAAGTGGATAATTGTTGATAATTTTGCCTTTGGACTATGAAAGATAGTCCCACATTGGCTAGACCACCAAGTGGGTATCTCAATATAATTCTTTGCTTGTGTTGAGGTATGCACATGGGGTGTGGTGAGGCACATAGGTGCCATGTGGGGATAATTTATTAAGATGAAAAATGATTAACTCCTCAATGTAAGCTTTTAAGATTTTTGTGATGCTCTTGGAATTTATTCCATATGAGCTGTCCCAAAGGGGCTTAGCGACTCGGACTCGGGCTCAAGGGCGCAAAGTGGCATTTTGTTGGTGCACTTTGTACTTAGAACGTCAGCATCGGCGCATGGCGCTTGTGCGCATTAGTTGCGCTCGTGCGCTCGTTTTATGCGCGATTTGCATGCACTGTTGCTAGTGTGGTTGCCTGCGCGGGGGCGTAAGCAGGGAGCTGAGCGGGTGCTGCGCGGGCTATGCGCAACTATGAGCGTTTACGCGCATGCGCTGTTGCACTATTGTGTTCATGCGCCGCTGGGCTGCTGCTTTGCTGGCAGGAGCGATTCTGTTTCGGTTATGGAAAGATAGAGTTTTTAGTTCATATCCGATTATGTGGGATTTGAATTAAATTCGTCATTATATCTTTGTAACCGACTTAGGTGGCTAGGATCCTCTATAAATACTCTCTTCTCAGTCCTCATAATATATAGAATTTGAGAGAGAGAGAGAGAGAGAGAGAGAGAGAGAGAGAGAGACAGAGTTGAAGAGAGCCTGCTGCGCCGCTAAGAGGAGTCCAGGAGATCGTGCGAGTCCAGGAGGGAGGTGACGCAAGCGTTCCGGAAGTTCTGTAATTGTAACTCGTTCTTCTTCTTCTTCTTCTTCTTCTTCTTCTTCCTCTTCTTCTTCTCCTCTAATTGTAACTCGTTCTGTCCGTCTGCAACTGCGATTGCAAGGAAGAATCGAGATTGGTTTTCTTATTCTTTTGTTTTCATCGGAACAAGTTGCAATCAGTAATATTATACATATAGTAGTTCGTTGGAATTGAGATCTCGGAAGGCAAACTTGTTTGCTGCAGTTTCAAACAGAATAGTGCCGCCGAGTCAGCAGCAACAAAATGTAAGTCCCACCTGCCAGAGAAAAGCTTCTGATTCTCGACTACAACTTTTAGATCAACAGAGAGTAGACTGCAAAGTTTATCAGAAGCTCTGTTGGCCTTATTCATTCATCTTTTGATTAAGTCCCGAGACTAACAATATCAATTACATGTAAATGTTTGGTAAAATAATATTTCAAAGTCAATACAAATAATATATTTATATCACGCTGGAACTCAGTAATTCAACCAAAGTCAATCAAATGTGTACCATAATTCAATCCTACGGTACAAATATACCATTTTCATTTGGCTTAGAGTAACTGATACGTGACCGTGCTCCTTCTAATGTTTGTTCTCTCTGATAATAAGTTTGTATAGTACAACTAATAAGTGAACTCATTATACAGATATCAGCTTGCTGTCTGTTTGAAGAAATGCCATGAAGAGAAAAAGAGAAAGTTATCTTCATGTAGTTGATCTCTGTAGTCTTTGCATAAGCAAAATTCACAATATATGAAACATTTCTTGCCCTGCTATTTATAGGCCCTCTGAAGTTTGATGTTGCTGGGTACAGTGAAGGTCTGCCGAGTTTGGTTTATCACCCCTATTCTTGGACTAAGGTTTCAACCAAACTCTCAGTTTATATATATGTTAATCTTCGTTAGCTAGTCTGTATAAAATTTTGGACTTCTGGGTCTTGTGCAGGTGAGCAACATCATCTTCCTCGACTCCCCAGTTGGCACTGGATTCTCGTATTCAAGAAGCTCTCAAGGCTATGAGACTGGGGACTTCAAATCCGCTGCAGGCGTCTACACCTTCATTAGAAAGGTAACTTGAAGCATGCATTTAATTAGTTTCTCCATGTAAACTTTCTTCTTTGGATTATATATAGGCGCGATCATACTGAAATGCAAATTGTTATGTAGTGGTTAATTGATCACCCGGAATTCCTAACAAATCCCCTTTACATCGGTGGAGATTCCTACTCTGGGTATATAGTGCCACTTGTTGCTCAAGAAATAGCAAATGGTAAGTGATCAATTGTTCGTTTTAACGAAAAATCGTGTTCGTCGGAAGCTACATGAGATGTTAAAGTTCCAACTAATTATATTTTTTGGGTGTTTCAGGTAACCAAGAAAGCGATGAGGCACACTATAATCTCAAGGTTTGTTGAAGTAGCTTGAAAAGGAAGTTGATCTTACTTTGTAGTAGGCATGCATGTTTAAAATATACATTTACCTGCAGGTTATCAGCAAGATGGAAAGTAGTCTAGGTAGAAATATATATTACTGCTGCATACATTAATTCGATTTGGTGTTAAGTTACTGCTGACATATATAATTTAGTTTCGAGATGATATAGAAGAAATAATTTTCGTCATGACAATTTATGTGATGATTAACTTTGTGTAAGTTTATATATATAGGGATATCTCGTTGGAAACCCGACGACAGATCCTCAGTTTGATGGAGGGGCAAAATACCCATATGCTCATGGGATGGGACTTATATCAGACGAGCTTTATAAGGTGCAGAAACTATTAGCTATATATTTATGATATATAGCCACTAGAGTAGATTGTTCAATTCATTTTCTTACCGCAACCAATAGCTTACATACTTTCTTCTTCAGCATCTTGAACAACTAATTAGTGTTCTTGTACGCTTCAAAACTAGTCATAAAAGGATATTTTGATGATATCCTATATTGCATATGATGAGTATGTAGTGGTTTTGTAAGCTGATAGTTACTGGTGAGCTTGTATGATGATTTTCTTTAGGTTATGATATTTTCACTGTTTTGGGATATTTTTGAACCGACTATTTATGAAGTGTTTTAAAAACTCCTGATTGTTAATTTTTTTTAGGCAATGGTTTTGGTCGACTCACAAATCTTCCAAAATCGCTGTAATATAATTTTGGATGTCTTTATAAACATCCCATGTCTGTATAAACACCCAAAATCGATGGATTTTGAGTAGTTTTATTATTTTATTTCATTTATAGCTTCGTCAAAAATATATAATTATAACTACTAATACCCTACGTACTAATAACATATTCTATTTTTTCTTTCTTATTTGTGTTTTTCTTCTACTTCTTCCAAATTACAGCTACTTTTTCCTGTAACTTTTTAAAATCTTGCTCTATAACTTTCGTCCAGACGTTTTTATTATTTAATGTGTTTCTATTATTTTTATCAAATATGGACATCTACCTCTTGATGAAGGCGTGGATTCAGTGTCATATTCGTGTAAAAAAACTTTCAGAACCGCTCGTTAATGAATTACCAAACATGAGTTGGACTGGTTTAAAAGCCGCTACTTAAAACCATCCAAAATTGGACTCCTTATACCGCTCATAATCCGTACTCTTAAAACACCTCATAACTATTATCCCTACAATTACCAAGCCGACCCTTAGTGACTTTAAGCTAGATGAATGATTTTTTCAATGTCCATGCTCATTAATTTCATCTTGCATATTTGGCTACCGAGATGGAACTAAAATATATATTACTTTTAGTCGCAAATGTTGTTCAAACCAGTGTTTTAAAAATCGGACTGGAGATCGACCCGACCAAGTCATGCACTGGGTCGGATCAAACCGGTTCAACTAGTGGTTCAACCACTGGATTAATCTAGTGCCCCAAGTTTAATCCCATATGTACACTTATTTTTACAAAAAATATTTATTTATAGTAGAATTTTGAAAAACTAGTGGATCAACATTGAGTCGGACCGAAAAATTGACCGATTTATGGGTCAACCGGTTGAACCGGCCGATTCGGTCCGGTTTTTAAAACACTGGTTCAAACATGTTCAAACTCTAAAATATACTACTTTAGTTTCTCAAGTGCACTTTAGAGCTTCACCAAAGTCCATAATTTGGTTAAGTAATAATCATGGATTAGTTCTTATGGTGAAACTTCTCTAGTCTCTTAACATATAGTCTTTCTAAAGCCTTTATTATTAATTTATTATTATTATTATTATTGAATAGTTTTTTTTTTTTTAAGTTTTATTATTTGGTAAGCAAAGATCTATATTTTTCTTTCCTTGTCACTTCTCAGTCAGCAAAAAAAAATTGTGGAGGGAAGTATACCAGTCCTAGCAATGCAAGATGTGAAAATTCTCTCCAGTTGATAGATGAGGTAATGAAATTGAACTCTATGGCTCCTATAACTGATCCCTTTTGTAATAAGAAGGGTTTCTGCCTCTTTTAACGATGAAGATTATCTTTGCTTCCAGTGTCTCGTAGGACTTAATACCGCCCATATTTTGGAGCCGACTTGCTTTTATGTGAGTCCAAAGCCCCACAAAAATAACATGGCTAGAAAAATACTGTTGGGATATGACGACCAGATGCTCTTTTTGTCGAAATCCCAACTCACGCCAGAGTGTAGAGTAAGTAATTAACCATTGTTGTACTTATAAATTTGATGCTTCTCTTTTTTTTGATGGAGTATTCATACAATGATACAAAAATACATATTTATCGATGTATTATTATGTGTTCTTATAACACATTAACATAATCCTTCATAATGAAATAATTTAGTAATTTACGACTTGTAGCCGTAAAATATTAAAATTTACTGCAGAGTTCAGGATATTTGTTGTCATATTACTGGGCAAACAATGATACTGTGCAAGAGGCTCTCGGAATCCGCAAGGTATGTCTCAAATTATACACGAGTCACAGTGAAATTAGAACTTTGGATGCGTACTTCTTCGCTTTCATTTGGATTTTGTAATTATTAGACTGCAAATACAGTTGTATTTATGAAACATATAACTTTTGCTTAGATTGGTGATGATGAGAATATTGAATAGCATAATATTTCCTAGAACCTAAGCTTCAAATTAATTATGGTGCTAAAGTGTAGACAGGTAATCTTAGTGGTTGCATTTACTAATTACTATGTATTTTTCATTTCAAGTTAGGATCAGTTATGTCATTATTGCCGCCATGTGCTTTGTATGGTGCATATATTATATTGTAAGACCTAGAGTACTCTAGATATAGTTTCCATCCCTTGTGTTTTTGTGTTTGGTAGGATGGAAGAAAAATAAAATTGATATACTTTTCTTTGTTTGGTATGAAAGAAAAATAAAAATATTTAGGCTGAGCCTCCATTTTTTCTTACACTTCGAAGGGATTTAATTTTTTAGGTGAGGAGGGAAAAGTAATATCTTGACTCTTCCTTCCCTCTACTTTTTCTCTTCTATACCAAATAAGATAAAATGCATCGTTTCCTTCACTTTTTTCTCCTTCCACTTTTTCCTCCCACCAAACTGACCCTAATGTAACCTTTTTGTATAGTATAAAAGATGTTGATGATCATATGTCCATCGGTAGTTCGATTTCGAATATTTATCTTCTATCCCAAAACATATTAGTACAGAGTGATTTACTAGTCTGATTATGTTGCTAAATAGGGATCTATTACCGAATGGAAGAGGTGTAACTATGACTTATCATATGCAAACAATGTCGGAAGTTGTATCCGTTATCATTATAATCTTACTACAAGAGGCTATCGCGCTCTTGTGTACAGGTGAAAGTCTCCATGCTCTCTCATTTATGCCACCATATATAAAGATTTTTTTTTTTTTTTTTTTTTTTGTCCTCGAATCCATATACGCTTTCCAGTAACATATTGATATCTCGTTGCGCAGTGGAGATCATGACATGGTTGTCCCTAATGTGGGTACACGGGCGTGGATTAGGACTCTCAACTTCTCCGTTGTTGACGACTGGAGACCGTGGTCTGTAAATGGCCAGGTCGCGGGGTAACATCGATAACTCAAGAACCGTAATTTTGTGTTTAATTTCTCTTTTTTTTTTCCGACCGCGATGATTTAATTTCATGTTTGTGCTAACATTTCAGATTCACGACGAAGTACGCTAACAACTTGACATTTGCTACTGTGAAAGTAAGATTAAAACATATGTGGGAGTGTCGCTTATAATCAAGAACCCAACCGATTTGATCTGTGTCATGTTATTTCTGTGTATGTAGGGCGGAGGACACACTGCACCAGAGTACAGGCCGCAAGAATGTCTAGCTATGCTCGATCGGTGGATTTCTCAAGATCCTTTGTGATGTAATTATTGTCACTTGTATGCCAAGTATATATATAGGTATATATATAGGTAGGGGACGTGATAGTACTGCAGATTCTTGATCGTTTTCTTAGAGTTCACTTAATTTGTGGACTAGTTGCAGAAATTCATAATAGAAGCATTACGTGTGCTAATCATTGGACCACACAAGAAATAAGGGATCTAAAATGTAAAGCCAAAGCAGCTGAGATATCAGGAGAGATTTTTCAGTGTATATATAAGATGGCGCTGGTCCTGAAGTTTGATATGTTGTGTATTCAAAAAAAAAAAAATTGGGAACAGTTTGATGTACACGCTACTTGCAATTTAGAGAAATAGAATTGGTAAGACAAAGTACTGTAACTTAGCCAGGACTTTCCCAATTATGATAACATTTGTTGCTTGCTAATATATTGTTTGCCTCATGGCCTCTCAATTGGATTCCATATATGTCGTCCTGCGATAGAGTTCCTGTACCCCATTTTCATTAATCTCCGATCTCTCGAGATGCTGCATCTTCCTTCATCTCTATCTCCTCGACCATCACGTCGATGCTAGATGCCATGCGTAGCACCTCCTGTACAACTGGGATCTTGCCGACATCAATAACTCGACTAAAACTGAAATTCCTGATAACCAGCCCCATTGTAAATCTTGATTGCATGTCTCTGACTTCCGTCTTCCACCGAAACGTGCTCCCGTTCCTTCGAGTTTCTTTACTCTTGGCTGACCGAACCAAATGGACGGTGCGGTTCCCTCGATATTCAACTTTCTGAACGTGTCCAACAATAAAACTCTTCCGTACACATGCATCCTCGAGCAGATATATCAACATGCAATGTGCATGTCGACGATGACCTACAACTTTTCGAGAACCTTGCAAACGGAGATGCAAGCTTGATATCCCCTCTGGATTGAGTTTCCTACACAACTTGATATCCGTCCTGGCTTCGAACTGCTGAAACCAATGTCTTTCCATTGGATTTTGACAAACCACATGTCACCAAAATCGGATTCGTGGAACAATTTCTACCTGAAAATTGATCAACTGTCGTGGAACCGACAGACTAACCCTCAAAATTTGACTCAACTCCATTTGTCGCTTTGTCTCGACGAACGACGATGACCTACAACTTTTCCAGAAATGTGCAAAGGTGCGGTTCCCTCGATATTCAACTTTCTGAACGTGTCCAACAATAAAACTCTTCCGTACACATGCATCATCGAGCAGATCAACATGCAATGTGCACGTTGACGATGACCGACAACTTTTCCATAACCGTACAAATGGAGATGCAAGCTTGATATCCTCTCTGGATTGAGTTTCCTATACAACTTGATATCCACCCTGGCTTCGAACTGCTAAAACCAATGTCTTTTCATTGGATTTTGACAAACCACATGTCACCAAAATCGGATTCGTGAAACAGTTCCTACCTGGAAATCGATCAACTGTCGTGGAACCAACAGACTAATCCTCAATCTTTGACTCAACTCCATTTGTCGTTTTGTCTCGACGAACGACGATGACCTACAACTTTTCTAGAACCGTGCAAATGGAGATGCAAGCTTGGTATCCTCTCTGGATTGAGTTTCCTACACAACTTGATATCCACCCTAGCTTTGAACTGCTGAAACCAATGTCTTTCTATTGGATTTTGACAAACCACATGTCACCAAAATAGGATTCGTGGAACAATTCCTACCTGGAAACCAATCAACCGTCGTAGAATCGATAGACTAACCCTCAATCTTTAACTCAACTCTATTTGTCGTTTTGTCTCGACGAACCGAATTTTCTGTATCCCTCAAATCATCTCGAAGACCATCCTCAGCAAGTTTTTGACGATCCACAAACTCTTGTCGAATATCCCTCCAGCCTGTATCTTATATCTGTGGTCTGCAGCCTGTACATACCATAACATATATCTTCTCGAGCCAACAGTTTAGAATCTTTCGTAAGATTGTAATCTTTGACCCCAAATATATTGCGACCGTCATCATCTACCAGCTTTCCTACCGAAACTAAGTTGTAGCGCAAGCTCGGTACAGAACGAGCTTCTCGCGAAGATCAGTTGTCAAGTGCACATCACCGATTTCCACAACTACAGTCGTTCCCTTGTTGTCCATCTTCACACGTTCAAACATGCCATCTTGGTATGACGTAAAGATACTTCTCTACATAGTGGCATAATGTGAAACACATGTGTCCAAGACTCAATCGCTTTCATTACAAATACCACAAGATTACTCTGCGTCGATTGCTGCGATGAGATCTCCTATAGCCATAAAATCTACCTGATTATGCTTGCATTTAACCTTCTCATTTTTTTAGATTCATGCAACTTCTTTTAAAATAACCACGTTTACCACAGTGATAGTAGCCTTCGTTGCAGTTGTCACACCCCAATTCTAAATATAAGAAACTGAGCCACGTGGCATTGGCCAGCAGGTACACTCCGATGGGCATCCCAATCTAATGGACCAGTTGGAGTGGACCTAAGCTGTAAAGTATAATGATATAACCCAATAATTAAACATAAGAAATGTAACTAATCTCATCCACAAATAATAAGAAATGAAACACATAGAGATAACAAAGTCTACTACTGTGCAGAAAGAAAAGAAGTCTGAAAATATATCATAATACAAACCGGAAAAGAGACACAGGGACAACCCCGCTAATACAAGCACTGAATGAAAGAAAATACAATAAGATAACTAGGACCGATATCAGCTAACTAGATAATGATACCGGATCCAAAGTGAAGTCACTACCGGTGATCAAGTGAAGTTCTCGAGAAGGATCTCGTCCTCTGCTACAAGTCCTGCTCCTGGATATACACCCGGTCCGTACTCCTCCGGGTAATCCTTCTCGCCTATGCCTGGAAGGAAACCAAGTTCTTAGAGGGACGTAACAAGGTACAAAAATAGCATACCATAGTAAGACAGAAAGAAAATATGTGATACGCCGGTGTAATCTAGAATAACCACCTAAGTAAGACACAACCTAAAGACAATGTTCGACACGTGGACTTTCCAAATATAAATTCGTAACTCCGAGGCACAAAGACAAACGGTGCGTACCCGTAGCTCCGAGCACAGAGTCACACACTAAGTAAGTACTATGACTCCGGACACAGGATCTCTATATAAATAAGATGTACTTGCCTACGGTCAAGTTCTACTCCTTACACTACCACTACCAAATTCACCCACGACCAAAGCCAAGCTCGAAAAGAAGTGAAGGGAAGAGAAAGGAAAAAGAAAAGTGAAGGGAAGAGAAAGGAAAGGAAAAAGAAAAGTGAAGGAAAGAGAAAGAGTTAGCTTATTTATAGACAAGGCTTTGATTTAAGGTCGTTGGATGAGGATCTATGCCCCATAACCGGGTCAATCTACATCACACACAAAAAACCAAGGGACCAACGATCCAAAGCATGCTATCAAAGAAAATTTTACAAAAACCACCTAAATAATACATGCATTGACAATTAGGCATGAAAAAAAATTAAACAATAAGCAAACTATACACGTATGATACACATATTTCGGACATGTATACTAGAACGATGAGACGAGTCTCACAACTACCAACCTACACTTACTGTCACACTCTCTCAGTCACACCAACACACACACATAGGCACACCATAGTCACATACTTTGGCATATATACCTTCCCAATCTAAACTTGTGCAAATCTGTGGACAAACACCCACCTCTCTGTTGTTTTGCCTATACTACACCTGATAGCAGAGTTGTTTCAACATGGCACTACACACTCAAACATGCTCCTTAAGAATTGCTGTTACTCGAGCCTGAATACCTCCATGTTGTTGCAAGTGTAGCACAACATGCCACAACCAAAGTCTACCTGCAAACATGCTGTTGCAACTGTTGTGCTGCAATAGCAGCTGCTCTGATGCAGATTTCAGGCACTGCAAGCGAATCCCCCCTCCTTACACAACTACCTATCCCTACAAATGAACAAGGGACCTCTGCAGTTCAGCATGAGGTGTTCTCCCTACTACTACACCCACAACTCCTCTACCTGATACTAATCTGCTTGAGTGCAGGTCAGAACTTACTGGTGCACAGTGCAGCAAATACCTACTACTGTTGCAGCACCACACTAGAACACACACACTTAAACACACTATCATAAGGCATATTATCAAACACCTAGTGCACAAAACTTATAATACTCATGATACACCCTTCACACCATGGAAAACCATGCCAATCAAAACAAGTGGAACACTAATGTATATATCATATATGATACATGTATAATTAGAATCGCCAAATTAATGCAATTAAAGAAAATTTAACACTAATTGGTCCAAACATCCCCAAAATACCAAATCGACATATCCGTATCATGGCGTATCATAATACGACCTCTACTTAGTCAATTTTGGACACAATGACACAAACTCAATTAGATACCAAAACAACAAAGAGACACCACACAAACACTTGGTGGCACAAATTAATATTTTTTTCCAATTTTGGGCACAAAATATTATTCCATAAGAGGAAAACCAAGATACAGCAAAATGAAGACTTCTAATACCTAGATCTAGCAATAGAGAGCTAATTTCACCAATGGGAGGGTTCCTATATGTCCAATGAATGTTTCTAACAATGAATTGAGTGAAAAATAAAGAATTACCTAGTTTTGTGTGACCTTTGAAGAACTTCAAATTTGGACACGAAAAAAATGAATCATACACGATCCTCACTCCTAGCTCTCCAATGGAAGAAGAATGAGTGTTTATGGAGAAGAATTGGATTTGGACTTCAAATTCCAGATCCAAAATTTTGTCGAAAATGAAATAAATTAATGTGGCAAGCGATACCCCTATTTTTTCGAGCCGCAAGTTATTTTCTTTCTTTCTTGTTGTGCTCGTTCTGTTCTTGTGCTAGTTTCGTCTTTTAATTTCAAGGATGAAATTATTTTAAGAGGATAGAATTTCTAACCACTTAGGAAGAAAGATATTTTTGTCATTTCATATTATTTGATATTATATTAATTATATATATTTATAATAACATTGATATTGGTTCATGTGCTAGCTAATTAGAATGGACTAAGTTAGAATTAGCTAGTATCATTGTGTTAGTTCATGACATAGTTAACTATAATTAATTCATTTAGTATGGATAGGATATTTCTACTTGAGATTAATTAGATGCCTCATTAGTTAATTAAGATGTCATCCTAACCACTAGAATTTTTCATGACAACTCTAGATAGAAGAGTGTAGGAGAAGGCAATTTGGGCCAACCACCAACTTCCCAACCTTTCCCAAGTGGTCGACCCTAATCTAGTGATTAGGCACCTATTAAAATTTCATTACTTCATTCATTAATCCCCAATTCAATTTTCTATCAAATTTCACTCAATCTCACCATCATTGAGCGAGATCATAAGAAGCACCATTTGAGAGAAGCTTGTTAGGATATCGTGTCCATTTCACTCATCATGTCCATTAGAGGCTCGAACATCTTCCAATTACTCTCTTTCTCACCATCATGGAGGCCTATTGTATTGGAGAACACAAGAAGCACCATTGGAGAGGAAGCTTGTTAGAATATCGTATCCATTTCACTAATAGTGTCCATTAGAGGAGCTTCGTTGGGATCCAATTCCCAATAGGTAATATCTCGCATTCCCTATCAATTTTTATATTAAAATACTCATTTGAGTTTTTGGGAACCCAATAGGTATTATCTCGCTAAGAACTATGTGGTATTGTCCCAAAATCTCATTTTAGTTGGATAATTTGGGACTCTTGGTGTTTGTCATATGTTCTAATGTGGTTATTAGTGTATATTTGGATTAGTAGGAATGTGGTTATTAATGTCTATTTGGGTTTGTGGGAGAACGAATACAATGAAGAATCGTCTCCTTAAATAGGAGGTTGTGCTTGTTTTTCAAGCAATCTCCATTGCACAATTAGTAATAATCAACAAAGAACAAAAAATATGAAAAGCTTCTATAACTTTTCATTCCTAACAAATCTTAATTATTTACCAATTAAAACCAAATAATTCTAAAAGATAATTAAATCCATTAAATCTAATATTTTCAAATTAGTTACTAATTGAATTTTTTTTATCCAAATGATTCTTTGTATTCATGAAATATTAATCTAATAGAAAATTTTATAAATTTTGGATTAAAAATTTTAATTAGTAACTAACTTAAAAATATTAATTTTTTGGATTTAATTAATTTTTAGAATTATTTGATTTTAATTGGTATTTAATTAAGATTTGTTAGCCATGAAAAAAAAATTCATATTCTTTTTCCTCTTCCCTTTGATTATTACTAATTGTGCCATAAAAATTGCTTGAAAAACAAGCACAACCACCTATTTAAGGAGAGCTTTCTCCTTTGTATTCATTCTCAACCAATAGAAACCCATAAATAGATAATTACTAGTTTGACCCCAATTAAGCTTACTTATATTTCAAAATTATCCTTTAACATGATAATTCATATATAGAACACTTGAACTCCAATTCGGACACTCTTTGGTATTCATTGTTTAGGACAACAGTTAATAGTGTTACTTGATTCCTGACACAATGGTACACGAACTATATATATGAATTCTAATCAAGAAACATGATTTAGATTGTACTAGTCATCATACTCACTATACGTGAGTTACAGCTATCTAACTTTATACTTTAGGACAACAGTTAATAGTGTTACTTGATTTCTGACACAATGGTACACGAACTATATATATGAATTCTAATCAAGAAACATGATTTAGATCCATTGTACTAGTCATCATACTCACTATACGTGAGTTATAGCTATCTAACCTTATACCTCACATATGGTTAACCTAACCTTATATTCATAACTCATACCTTATATTCATAAGTCAGAGATTGTCTGATCCTTATTATACTTCGTGACTTATAGCCACTCATAAATGGTTAACCTAACCTTCGTGAGTTACAGCTATCTAACCTTATACCTCACATATGGTTAACCTAACCTTATATTCATAACTCATACCTTATATTCATAACTCAGTGATTGTCTGATCCTTATTATACTTTGTGACTTATAACCACTCATAAATGGTTTAGCCGATCCATATCACAAGTCGATCACATAACGAACTAGTATTTCAAACACTTAAACTTTACAATTATTTTTCTATTTCAATTCATAGTTGATGATACATGCCATATATTTGTATATATTTGTAGGTATTAATGTTGTGAAATTATTTTGATAAATTTTAACTAAAAATTCAATCAATGTAATCTACTTTTATGTGATAAATAAATATTAAAAATATTTTGGTAAATATTATTTGTAAATATTTTTTTTTTATTAAACATATCTCACTTAACTCTCTCCCAATCCAAACACAACAAATGTAAAGACTGGTATATTCCTATTTTAAGGACAACAAATGTAACAAAATCTACAAATATAAAAACTTTAATTATTCCAAAAGGTATATCTTTAATTATGAAGAAACCAAAACAATTACTAATTCAAAATTTATAGAAAAACCAAAAAATAGGAAAACAACTGGCTCAGCTAAAACCTTTACGACTTAGCCTAATCACTCTACCTCCAAATCCGAAAAATTACACGAAGTTAATTTTCCAGGGTGGATGTAAGACCGGCCTTTTTGTCATCACCACCAATCAAAATTTTCCCAAAATAATCACCACAAATTAAAAATAAATTACATATTTTAAAAATTCTTACAAATTAAAAAATTAAACAAAAAGAACGTAGTCATCGTTGCAAGGAGCAATAACCATCAAAGAAACGACTAGAATTTTACTTTTTTTCCCTATAAAACCCTAATCATAATAGAAAAACTAATAAAACCATAGAAAAATTAATAAAACCAGCAATCGAATCAAGCAAGCTGTTGGACCCGATAATAATACAAAAATAATGCTAAGTTTACTACCAAAGGCTTACAACCCTCTGGCCACCCGTAACCCCACTTTTCCTCCAACTGTTACATTTTCTCCATATGTTACGTGACGTTCCAGTCACGTGACGATCATCCAAACAGTCTCCTAATCACATCTTTTTTCACTCTTCCAATAAATAACTGTTACATGGACACCACATAACGGTTGTAAAAGAGTTATAAGCATTTGGTTGTAGTCATCTCATAACACATACAAAAATCCGTTTCAAATAGTTAAGAGTGACATAATAAATTATTATCTTTTCCTGCTCGTTCCTTCTCTGACTGAGGAACTAAACGCCGAGGAATCTGAAGCTGGGATTTTATTTTATTTTTCTATAAAGTCCTCCTTATATAAAAAAAATGAAAAACCAATGCATTCACGCAAAGCGGGTTGAGACCCGATGATGGTACAAAAATCCGTTTCCAATAGTTAAACAGTGTTAACTCATAAATTATTTTCTTTTCTGTTAGATATTATCGTGCTTTACTTTTAATTTCGGGGACGAAATTTTTCTAAGTTGGAAAAAATATAAACCCCCTCAATTTATTCTGTAGATAGTTAGAGTGGGCCAGGAAAAATTTTGATAGAAGATATTAAGGTTTAGAGTAGAGGATATTTACCTGAAATTTTAATCCAATTAATTAAAACCTTTGGCGCGCACTATCTTTGTCTAATTATTCGGAGCCCATTATCAGCCCATAAATTCCGTACAAATATTGTACACTCGACTCAACTCGCCAAATTAGGCACTGGACTTTTCTGACTGTTAAAATCAACTTTTGTGTGCTCTAAATTAATTGCACAACATTTCCGAAAATCATAACCCGTACTTAATTCCGTGTCGGACACCTGTGTCGTTACCCTCGATTTTGGGGTACCAACTTAACCCGTTGAGCCGGACCAACTAAAGGGTCCAAGACTGACTCAAAGCCCCCCCCATTTTTGACCTTTGTGCCGTTTCCGAATTTTGACCCCGCGGGCCCCAATTAAATTAAATTCGCGGGACACGTTATCTTTATTTAAATCGAAATTTACCAACTTTGTAAATTCTATTTTAATACTAAATTAATCCCAATGTCCTTCAAATTAGACCCGCGCTTAACGCGCAACACCCCCTCACCATGACAATTTTTAAATATATTTTTCTCCGCAATTTTTGCGTCATTTTGTGTCCATGCAAATTCCCGAATTTACGGAGACTTATTTGCAATTAATAAATTGTTGGCAACATCCTATTGGTCATGATTAATTGAGAGGGTCCCAAAATAGGGTCCCAATCTCAATTCCCTCATTCCTCACATGAAGAAACCCCACACCCTATCCATTTTAAATCACAACCACCCATTCTACCTAGGATGATCCCAACCACTCATTCAAACCCACACACTCCCCTATAAAGTGACTCCTTACTCACCCTCAACACACATTCCCACCGGCCCTAATCCCAAGGAAACTCCTCTCTCTCTTCCTCACTCCTCCATTAAAACCCCCCATGCAAACTTCTTCCTCCACTCTTCATTATTTTTTCTTTTTCTTCCTCCATTCTTCTTCTTCCTTAGCTTCTTCTTCATAGAGATCTCCGACTCCGGCCAAGCGGCGCCGACCGACTGCGATGAGCCGACCGACTAACCACCCCGCGCGGCCTGAGCAGCTCCGGCCTGCGGCCCGCCGCTGCGTGCGTCCGGCCGCTGCCCCGCAGCTGTGCGTCTCCCGCCGCCGCGCTGTACCGGCCGACCTTCCCGTCGGCACAGATCCTCCCCGCTGTGCGTCCCCGTCCGGCCAGATCCTTCCCCTCCTCCCCGTCCGATCTACTCCGGCCAACTCCCCACTTCCTCACCTCCTTCTTCACTACCACCATCATCACCACCACTACCACCCCACGACCACCCTCCACCGGCCGTATTACTTGGAACATTCATATCAGACCCTAAAACTTGATACAGACATAAACCCTCATTTATCCATATCCTCAAGTCATTTAAATCCACATTCCATTATTCATCACTAGCCTTACCCAATGTAACCCTTAATCACATAGTTCAAGTATTATGCTACGCTAATCATTTATCGCATCATTACTTAAATACTAAAAATATATTTAAACCTCATTAAGCACAACCTCAAGCCATGTTCTCATATATGACCTAAAATCTTAGTTAGCATTTTCCATATATAAACATCAACACCAAATAATTATTTATCTTCAATACTTAACCCTAATCACATATTAAATACTCCCCTTACTATCCATGTATATCATGCTATATAACTTCCACCTTAGCTAGCATTTCACCCCTCCTTATATAATTAAAACCTTGTTAACAAATGATAATAATTTCTGGAATTTAAAAGACAAGAGAGGAGGGAGAGTGAACCTCAACGAGGTCGCCGTCGCCGGAGTACGGCCGATGGAGGGTGGCCGTGGGGTGGTAGTGGTGGTGATGATGGTGGTAGTGGTGGTGATGATGGTGGTAGTGAAGAAGGAGGTGAGGAAGTGGGGAGTTGGCCGAAGTAGATCGGACGGGGAGGAGGGGAAGGATCTGGCCGGACGGGGACGCACAGCGAAGAGGATCTGCGCCGACGGGAAGGTCGGCCGGTACAGAGCGACGGCGGGAGACGCACAGCTGCAAGGCAGCGGCCGGACGCACGCAGCGGCGGGCCGCAGGCCGGAGCACGCAGCGACGGGCCGCAGGCCGGAGCTGCTCAGGCCGCGCGGGGTGGTTAGTCTGTCGGCTCACCGCAGTCGGTCGGCGCCGCCTGGCCGGAGTCGGAGATCTCTATGAAGAAGAAGCTAAGGAAGAAGAAGAATGAAGGAAGAAGAAGAATAAATAATGAAGAGTGGAGGAAGAAGTTTGCATAGGAGGTTTTAATGGAGGAGTGAGGAAAAGAGAGAGAGGAGTTTCCTTGGAATTAGGACCGGTGGGAATGTGTGTTGAAGATGGGTAAGGAGTCACTTTATAGGGGAGTGTGTGGGTTTGAATGAGTGGTTGGGATCATCCTAGGTAGAATAGGTGGTTGTGATTTAAAATGGATAGAGTATGAAATTTCTTCATGTGAGAATAAGAGAATTGGGATTGAGACCCTATTTTGGGACCCTCTCAATTAATCATGACCAATAGGATGTTGCCAACAATTTATTAATTGTTGATAAACCCCCGTAAATTCGAAAATTTGCATGGACACATGAAATGACGCAAAACCCTAAAACTTGTCATAAATTATTTTCTTTTCTGCTCTTCCCTTTTGAAATAACAATTGAGTTAGCAGGATTTTTCCACCCAACAACAACACAGTTTTTTTTCACCCGATAACAATCCAGTTATCTGTTTCCAATGATTACATTATTACATCATAAACAATTTTTGTTTCGTCTTTCCCCTCTCTTTTCGTTTGGGTGTTCCTTTCTCCTGGAATCCAAAAATATAACTTTTCTAATCTCCAAACAAGGTTTTAAGTGACTGATGAAACCACTCAAATAAAAGAGCTAAATGTGTAACTATGTATATAAATCAAGAATTTGGTTTGCAAAAATAAAAATACACGATTTTGTAGCCGTAAGCTTTGGATTACTAAAAACCCTGGTGCTCATTGACTATTCTGGAGCCGTACTTGAGAAGCAGAGATTATTGTTTCAATTCTGGAGCTTGGGTTCGCACTTGGTAAGCAGAGATTATTTAGCTTCAAGAACTATAATATCCAGAAGAGAATTTGGATAAAATCCTAACAATAATCCTGAAACCTAAAAACAAAATTCAAGAATTAGACAAAACCGCCTTTGGACAATATAGACCTAAAGACAACTTTATATACAAACATTAGCCAGGAGGGGAAAAAATAAATCAAAAAATAAATTCACATGAACAAAAACCTATATTATCAACATAAATATCAAAAAGTGAATGTTATTGTTGTTGTAATTAAGTCTCAGACATCCAAGGAAGGTAATGGAATAAGCAGCACAAGCTCTCTAGCCTGGCGTGGCGAAAGCTCTCAGGCGGCCACTGCGAATGTTTTGAGAAACAAGCCTTTCCATTTATCATCATGGACCATAACAAACAGCAACAAATAACAAATCATTCTTATTTATTTCTTCAAATCAAAATCAAAATCAAAATCAAAATCAATAAAATAAAAGGATCAGAACCATTGGCTTGACTTCTCCCCCTGAAAGAGAGAAGGAAATTGCGCACAGTATAATCTTTGTCGATCATCTGGGGAAAGGATCATCATCTCCAACAAATATATAACTAAAGAAAAAAATATCACAAGCGAAGAAACTACCAAAAGGGGAAAAAAATAAAAAAGTGAGGAGCGGTGGCGCTTCAACTATTTCGATCATGTTAACAAGGAATTTGCCATTCGGTGCTTATTTATAGAGTTGGGAGAGAAACCCTAATTTCTCATTGCGATAGACGGTCCAGATTTCACGCCCTTGACGGCTCGGATTTTTCTGTTTAATATATTTCCTTTTGTTTGCCGGATTATAGGCGGTGGCACGGGAAAAATAATAAACGACCCTATTTAAGAATAATATTACAATAATTATTGTTGATACGTGCATACAAAATTTGTAAAAAAAATTAATATAAATTTTTTATAAATATTGTCATTTCTAAGAATCGAACTCAAACAACTAAGAAAAATACCAACAACATTAACCATTTGAGTTAGAATTGTTTAGTTGTAAATAAATAATATTATGTAGTTAAATAATTATTTATTTGTAAAAAATAGTTAGTTGAGTATTTACATACGGCTCAATTTTGAGTTGTTTCAACAATTTCGTTTAATAACAAACAGACGTACAAAGAACTCCCCAGAAGAAGATCTATGTACAATATTTAATCTGGGTAGTGTGACGATGGAGATCGAGCGCTGTAGCGGCTCCTTTACTCCGTTGACGGTCTGATGAGGGAATGATGATGCTCTCTTCTCCTCTCTCTTGAGCTTGTGTGCACGTATGTAACTCTCTGGGAGGGTATGGCCTCTCTCTGAAGCAGAAAAAATCAGCCTTTGGGAACGTCCAAGTTGCTCCTATTTATAGCCATCATGCTGATGGGTTATAGGTGCCGCATGTGCCTCTGTTTGGTGGCCGCAGCAGCCTCCTTCAACAGAATACGGTTACAACTGTGGGTGCATAGTATGGGTTGAATCCAGGACAAGCTGCCACGTGGACGTTTTGTCGGAATTTATTGTTTGCTGGAGATCCTGGCAGTTCTCATCTTCTGTTTGCGTGACTTGGTCAGCCTGACACGTGGTTCGTATTCAGTTGGAGAAAATTGCAACCAAAAGATTTCGTCTCAGGGAGCCTTGTCACGTTGGATGTTTGGAGTCTGAGACGCATGGCGTCTGGAACGCATGAGGCAAGAGGCACATGGGACGCGTGGAATCTGGAATTCATAGGGCTAAAGACGCATGGAACGCATGGAGTCTGGAACGCATGGGACCAGAGACGCATGGAACGCATGAAGTCTGGAACGTAGAGAGTCAGAGTCGCATGGAGCGCATGGAGTCTGGGACGCATAGGGACATAGTCGCACGGAGCACATGGAGTCTGAGACGCATGAGGTCTCATACACGTGGCGTTGGACGCTTGTTAGAAGTCATTATTAGTCTGACGAGAGCTTCTTGTCGCTTAGTGTGCTCACATTTTTTGAAGCTTTCAGAAAATCTTTTTTGTCCGGATTCTGTGTTAGACATAATCCCTTTAGGCGGCCAATATTTGGGGTGCATGGATGCTGCTTTTTTCTGCGGCATGGTCATCCTGCGACCTTGTTTCTCCGTAGTCGACTTTAGGGCACATGTTTGTTGAGCACATGGATCTAGATTTTACATGCTTCTACAAGACCCCCTTCGAAGTTTTCAAACTGATAAGTTTGTGATACTTTGAATAAGAAGCATGGAGGAGATAACTTTTGGGTCGCATGGATGGCGGGTCTAATGGACAAGTCTTTGCTAGGCTGTCAAATCTCCATTTAATGCAGGATTCGGCTCGGTCCTTGGGTGGATCTTCTTGGGGTTCTGCACCATCTCTCAGTAAGGATCCCGAAGCGACAATTTCTCAAAGGATATGGTTGAGTGAAAAATCCAAGCGTTGCCATCACAATTAATGCTGACAGCGCAGCACAATAATCAAGGAGTCGACACCATCTTCTTTGCCCTATAAATAAGGGTTTTTTGTCGACGAGAGAGAACATTATCAGTGCACAACTCTTCTAATCGACTCCTTGAAGAAACAACCACTGATGTTATTGATCAGTGCACAACTCTTCTAATCGCCATCGGATAAGGACAACTCTAGCATCAATCTTACCTTTGACCCGACGCTCGGCTTCTTGAGCTACAGCAGCGGGATCACCAAGGTGAGCATAAGACTAGTGCTTCTCCAGTTTCTTTAGAGTATCTTCAAGGGCAGCAGAAGACTGGACCACGGTACGAGATTGTGTGTGGATAGCCTCCCACTCTTGGCGGGCCTCATGAACATCACCCTCCAGGATCTTGAGGTTGACCTGGATTTTTTTTTTTAGTCGCTAGTAAGTCCTCAATTGTAGTTTGCTTTTGGTTCCCCGTTTGGAAGAAATAAAAGCTTTTTCCCTTTTGTTATGATTATTTGTGTAAACTTTTGGTGTCGTACTAAAGGTAATATGGACGTAGTACAATACCATAGTCTTTCACGGACATCCCACTGGGGGATCTTTGGTGGACCTATTACTTCTTGCGCACTTGAGTGCAAGTAATAGATTCGAAACAGGCATTGCCAGAGGTAATATGGACGTGACAAGTTTGGTGGACTTCACACCGCTGGTGTACTTAGAGTTAAGTACGGGTATTAAGTTTAGATGGCGATCGATATCAGAGGTAATATGGACGTGATAATCGATAGTCAAGTCGGAAGGTTTTGCTCAGAGGTAAGGAGGACATGACAAACTGTCACGCCCCAGTACCGGAATACGGAGACGAACATGGCCAGCTACCCCGTACAAGGTACTATACGTCGTACGACGATCACGGCTGTAATAAGAGAAGGACGTGCATGCTACAATCAAGTCTCATATTGTCAAGAACTTCTACGTCTTAATCATTCAAACAAAAAATAGTAAACATAGAGCATATATGATAAATCAATAAGGCGTCCCAAATACTTTCTCAAAATATTCTGAGACCAGCTGTGAAAAATAAGAAGCTGGAAGAGTAACAAAAGTACATGACAGTGATCAGCTGCAGTCTGATTTAATACAATCATGTAAGGAGACTAATGTCCAGACGTGCCGGCTAACAGGTGTCGATGGCTAAACGCCCAAAAGAATAATTGTACAATGACGAACAGGAGAAAAAATCACTCGTTATCCTCTGCGACCATATTCCTGGTACACGCCATGAGTTGGGGTACATTACGCTGGATCCTCGGGTGCTGGCTCAAAATCTGGTCATGCAAAACCAGTAGGATTAGACCCCAAATAGCAAATACCATAAAGGAAGCACGAAATAGAGAAATAAAAATCCATGAAAAATTATATAATAATACATAGGTTCATTGTCGTAACTCAGGTCCATGACATATCCTAGCGCAAAGGCCCAACCCTATAACCAAACAAGGACAATGGTTGAACCACCACACTATGATAGTCCATTTTTCTAGGCTACTAACCGAATAATACAATCACAACCAAGTCCATTTTCTTATATCGGCCAATCACTTGTACAGCTTGCTATTTATGGAGTCTGAGGTTATCTCAGAAATAATGCATAATAGGTATCCTCAAATCACGTCAATGTCGAACATGAGTTAACCGAGCCAAATAAGGAATATACAGGCACTTGCAGGATGCACCATTTCCTCGTAGGGCCACTGCGCTAAAAATATGGTATTAGCGGTTCCAATGTTCCTATAGTGAAACAGTGGCTCAGCATTATTTATAATAGGTCATATACTGTACTCCACTAAGGCGAATGATATACAATATCTGTGGTGGCCAGCCCACAATGCACTTAGAATGAATATTTGTGGGAAGGTTCGTTGGCATGATCTCGGGATACCATCCCTCCAAATGTTACTACCACTTTTAGTTACCTAGTTAGCCCTATAATGTGTTCGAAATCTCAAGATGTGGTCACATGAGAATTTTTCTTAAGATATCGTACAAAGTACGGGCACGCTAGATACGAATCCATGAAAGTTAAATCTGGATTCACCCGAGCGTGTTTGCAACATTCAACCAATCAATATCGTAGCCACGCTTTGGTATTCGACTCACTTATCATGCCCGTGCTGGAAAAAAATAGTATGTATATATAATATCCCATATTCAGGAGATTTAGAGGCATTCTCGATGCACAACCCAAATATAAATTACTTAACACGTGACACGGTATGTCGCACATCGGCGCACATCCGATCATATACACTTTCAGGCAATAATTTATATCAGTACATATACAGTATTCGAGTCCAATTACCAATTATACATTGGGTCACATGAATCAAGATTACCTTGCAACACGAAGTTTATGTCATGCACATAGTCGGTTAGTCACTATCCACTTAGTGTAGTTCATACTGAAATCTCTGTTCAACTCGTGCCATGTTCATAGCCAATCTTAGCTCATGGTGTTACGCCCCAGTCCCAAAATACGTAGTACTAGGACACGTAAGCATGCCAGCCGCCTGTATATATGGCAACTCCAATATATGGAAACCATAATACAAGCGTACGCTGTATAATGAACAATAATTCATAAGTGGTATAACTAATCACAAGTCACAGGGTAATATTTAAATCTCATCCACAGAAATCACATATACATGAATAACCAATAACCAGGTAACTAGATCTCAATATAGAATATCTAAAGAATGACAGTCGGATGGAAACAAATCCACTGCCGAAATAGAATATAAAATGAACCAGATACACACCATATAAGAACAACATCTGACCAACACGAGGCTCGAAGATCTCCTCGAAAAATAAGTAGCCTGTCCGGATCTGCGCTCCCGCGAATACTCAGGAACATCTACACCTGGAAAGGGACCAGGTCCTCAGAGGGACATAACAAGATACATAAAATATGCCATAATGTAAATACTGAATAAATAAATGGGGTGTGCTAACCATCTAAGTGAATGCAATTTGAAGACCTTATAGTACGCATGGGAATGTATAGGCTTGACATATGCTGACGTAATTCACCAATCATCGGGACTGGCTAGTATATGCCACATATGCCCCCTGTCACAAGGGCACTCTGCAATACCCCATCCTCCTCAGAGCATGGTAACGGGAATAAAAAGAATACCCCATCTCCGAGCAGCATGGTAACAGGAATATACTATAATACCCCATCTCCGAAGAGCATGGTAACGGAAATAATATAAGGAGGGGGTGTCCCATACGCGTACTAGATGTCTTCCCCGCCCAATGTAGATATACAAGTCGTGAAAACGATGTGGACATCTCGAACTAAGATGCAAGTCTCTATAGAAATAATCAACTAAGCTAAATACCGTTACACGTGTTGCTCATACCGATGGCCAGTCGAGTATGAGGCACGCGTCCCTACATGAACTCACTCTGTGACGTGAAATGATACGTGTCAAGGCCTGGAAAGTCATATCGATAACTCTACAACTTTAGGTAGGTCTACTAGACACTAGGTCAGATACAACCTAACGTCAACGCCTTCGTTGACTGCACCCGAGTTTTCTCGGACGCGCACATTTATATGATTTTAAAATAAATAAACATGTAACTAATAATAACTGAATTTAAACAGTACAACAAGGCAAGGTATACTTGCCTGGCAAGAGAGCTGCAAATATATAACGTCCAGATGTCAAATACCAAGTGTCAGAAACTATAGCCTCAGAATGAACATCTCCGGATACTGAAATAAACATCACTAACAGTCTCAGAAAATATCAAATATCTAGAAACGCCTGTCCTTAAGTCTAATTTGGACACATGGGCAAAAATAACAGTTTCCGGTCAAAGCGGGGTCCACATGTGGGCCACTTTGCACCGAAAAATGTGTCAGGGTCAAAGGTCTCCAAATTCGCCAAACTTAGTGTTAACAAGTCCAGAACGTCGATACGAACCCAACGGAATGTCCAGAACTGGATTCCGATGTGCCGATCACAAAATCGCCCGTCAAGTGGAGCCTGTGGGGCCCACGATACGGGATTTTGTCAACGTTCTCAGAATCGAACCAAACTTGGGTCACAGGACCAGCGTATTGCTAAGAGTCCGATGGCACAAGTTTCGTTTCGATCCGACGTGTATACACAAAGTTGCAGCGTGTTCCAGAACAGGCGGATACGGGACGTTGTCGGCGGATACGCGTTGATTCCGGTGTGCACGCACATCCAAATCAACTTCTGCGAAATCCTGCACGTCCGTATCAACGGCGCGCACATTTTGGTAAAGATCGCGTGCGACCAAGTCGTCCCGTTTGGCGGGGCGTACTCAGTTCCGCGGTGAATCGGGTCGTTATTTTTTCTGTTTTTGGATCGCGGTTCACGATCGCCACAGGACGCGATGCTCTGAGCGGGTTGCACGGGCATCGAGAGGGTTATGTAGCCTAGGTGTCACAACTGACGGAATCAAAAATGGAACTACGAGGAGATAGAACGGGTTACCTGAACAGGGCTCCGCAGAATGACTTTTCTTCGTGTCCGTGAAAAGATGCGACACGACACAATGTCTGGTTGCCGTGTCCGGACCGTGTCCAGCTGTTGTGTCTGGTCTGAGTCCAGTGGAGACTCGCTGGGGCTTCGCCGGAGGTGCTCAGGCGGAGTTCGGCGGTCAGCGGGGCGTCCGGGCAGGGCACGGCGCTGCGGCTAGGGCTCCGGGGTCGTCGGCTTGTTGACGGAGGAGTGGGTCAGGGGGGTGCTGCTGACCGGACGGGGGAGCCTCGGCCGGGGGTGCTACTCGGCGCTGCAGGGTCGTGGCTGATCGGGGCGGCGCTGAGGCGCAGAGGCGGAGGGGAGAAGAACCAAGGCGAGGAGGAGGAGGAGCTGGGGATGGCGACGAGTGGCGGAGGAGGAAGGGCTCGGGGGAGGAGAAGAGGAGGAGGAGGAGGAGGCCGAGCGGTCTGCTCGGTGCTGCCGGCGAGGTCGGGGTCAGCTCCGGCCATGGGAGGATGGAGGAGAAGAGGGAAGAGGGAAGAGGGGCTCGGGGCTAGGAGAGGGCGGTGGAGCTCAGCGGCGGGGGTGGGGGGGGTTGGCTTCGCCGCGGGGGGGGGGGGGAAGAGACGGAGTGGCTCCGGCGAGGGGGCTCGCCGCTTCGGCGGGGGGGGGGGGGGGGGGTCGACTGCGGGCTGGGTTAGGGTTAGGTTAGGGTTAGGGATTGGGTTTTATTTTATTTTATTTTCTTTTATAGAAAATAATTTAAGGGTAAAATAGTAATTTCATAATTAGGATATTTTCTTTATGTAAATACATCGAATCTGGACCCCTTTTGAAATGAACGGTGCATGTTCACCGGCCAATGAGGGGGTGACACCTCGCACTATAATTTGTAGAAAAGTCCCTGTAATTTCATAAATTGCACAGAGGTCCTATTTTGGGAAATTGCACAATTACGAAATTGTCTGGAAAAAATACCCGATTCCTGAAATGGCTAAAATGCACAGAACTGAGAAAAATTGCTATGTGAGGGCCCTGGGGGAATGGGGGTGAGTCTGGGCAGGGACTGGGCCTGGTTTTCTTGGGTGATACGGGCCACCGTATTAATTAATTAATAAATACTGCGCACGGTGTTCTCTAATTATTTAGAGGCAGGTAGGGCCATAATTTTAATACGATGTCAATATACTAAATGTAGTATACTCAGTGTAGAATATTAACATATTTTTGTTTGGGCAAAACAGGTGCATGTTGGGCCTCTAACGTCTGTTGGAACAGGGATGGGTACAGGTCTGGGAATTTAAATACGTACGTTTGCAACGATATTTGTGCGTCTAAAACGAGGCTCAAAACAGAGTATCTGGGAGTTGCACAAAGTGTAGAATAATAGGCTGGCATGTCTCGGAGAGGTATGTAAACTTTGTTCGGGGATAACAGTCAAGGTAAAGCTCCAAATAATTCGGTGATGGACAGGTGCACAAGTCAATAGGATATGTAAGCAAAATAAATTAAAAATATTGCCATAAATCCTAAATGGTTAAAAATAATCCTAAAATACTGGAATCTGGTCGAGGGGGTTTACACATGGTCATGTCTGGTATGAGGTCTGGTTACTAAATCTATTCTTTCTTAGAATCATAACACAAGCATTAACCTAATTATAAATCTTAAAAGAATAAGAAAATATTCAATCAAACAATCAAGGCCGCATGGGAAGTCCTGGCCGCATATAAAGTTAGGGCCGCATGGACCACTTGGCCGCATATGGAGTCAAGGCCGCATGAACCACTTGGCCGCATATGAAGTTAGGGCTGCATGTTCAGGGTTAAAGTCTACTCCTTGGGACAAGTGTTGAAGGGACGATCAATAAATGAAGTGTCAGTAATGTGACATAAAGTGATTGATGTGACTAATGTGACATAAAGTGATTGATGTAACTGGTGATAAAGTGTGTCAGAGAGAAAGGACAAAATTCAAAGAAACATGTGCCAACGGTTCATAGTCATGCGTCCAAGGAAAGTGGCTGCATGCTCTGCCTATCGCATAAGTCACTCGGCCGCATGAATATCTCTTGGACTTAGCGAATTTCTCATTCGTTCAGCGAGTAAAAACACAAGGAGTTCAAGGACACTTGTGTAAATAAGCAGTCATGCATCCAACAAGATGGACGCATGTTGTCAGTATGCGACAAAGAGTTCAAGACACATTACCCTCTCAGGCCACATAACACTCTCAGCCGCATAGCTCGCTGGCCGCATGTGAACTTCGTCTTCTCCAATAGCAGGTTCAGCCATGACGAAAGCTCCAAAAACCCAAAAATTATTTTCTTCATAAAAACTTTATTTTAAGTCCAAATCAAGTGAACCAAAAGCCAAAACGCTTAAAATTGAAAGTTCTATCATGTAGCAAAAATTGGTTTTCAAAAATATATGTTTAATAGATCAAAACCAAGAAAAACTCATAAAACCCATAAAAGTCCTAAGTTAGAAAATGTAGATATACACTAATCCATAGAAGTGCTTAGAAACACATAACAAATATAATGAACTAATAATATGAAGGGTTTCTCCATTTCTCATGACAGGTGTACTTGCCTATAGAAAATATGAGAGAAAACACAATAGTGAGGAAGAAATAAAGAAGTGAAGAGAGAGAGAGAGAGAGAGAGAGAGAGAGAGAGAGAGAAAATATTGGATTATATATGGTAGGGTTGAGGGTTGAACCAAGGGTTCTCATAACTTGAACCAACCGACAAAATGAACCATGAACCAGGTTAAACCAAAGAATGGATCTAGTCTCTATTCACATGCAACCATGCTAAAATAAAATATGTTCCAAATACGTATATCGGGAACGGGGAGTGACACAATCCCTACTGGAAAAGATGTGAGGACGATAGCTCAAAGGTAATATCGACGTGAGCTAATCGATAGTCATATTGAGAGGTTAGTTACAATCCTGGTATTTTTGTGGAAGGAAAATGAAATGAGCCAGAGGTAATATTGATATGGTTGTTTTCTTTTGATGGAAAACATGGGTAGCTCATAGTTCAGAGGTAATATGGACGTGAACTGTTTGCTTCCATTCAGGACATCTCAATGGAGGATTTTTGGTGGACCTATTACTTCTTGCGCAAGAGAGTGCAAGTAATAAGTTTGAGATGAAACCCTATCAGAGGTAATATGGACGTGATATATTTTGTGGACCCATTACTTCTTGTGCATATGAGTGCAAGTAGTGGGTTTGAGACAAGCCCTGCCAGAGGTAATATGGACGTGGCAGGTTTTGTGGATTTAGCACCGCTGGCGTACTTTTGAGGTAAGTACGAGTGATAAATTGAGATGACAACCGATATCAGATGTAATGTGGATGTGATAATCGATAGACAAACTCAGAAGGTTTGCACAAAGGTAATATAGATATGGCAAACTCGGTCTGGGAGAAATATTACGACAATAGTTCAGAGGTAATATGGACGTGAACTAATGTTCGGGATACTCACTAAGGAGCGGTTTGCTGAGAGTAGCCTATCCGGGAATATGGATAGACATGAGGGTTACTCCGCTGGGGAGATCGTTATGATGATAGCTCAGAGGTAATGTGGACATGGCTAGCGTCTAACGAGACTGGTTTTTGAATGGTCCCTGCGGGAGTGTGCAGGTAGACCTGGAGACTGCTTCGCTGGAGAGCTTTGGAGGATCCATTATCCGTTGTGTATCCAGGAATTCTGAATACCGATAATGGCTTGTTGAGGAAGGGTAATACTGTACAAAGGCACTAGTTGGGGATGAACAACAAAGAGTGGGAGCACCATACGTCTTTGTTGTCCTGCTGGGGATAGAGAGAAGTACAAGCCTAGCCTTAGACATAGTACTTTTTCAGGAACTTGTCGTTGATGGGCATCATGAGCAAGTTGCCATTGGGTTTCACCAGTCAGTAGGCGCCATTGGAGAATACAGACTCTACGATGAACAGGCCTTCCCATTTAGGTTGGAACTTGCCGACCATTTTGTAGGGTCATAACCATCGGCCTTTTTATTGTCAGGACGAGGTCACCCACTTGGTAAGTCCTCTTCTTGACCTATTTGTTGAAGGCTCCTGAGAGACGCACTTGGTATAGCTCAATTCGTTATTGAGCTAATAGGTATTTCTCATCGAGTGCTTCTAACTCTTGTAGCCGTCGGCGGTAATTGTCGTCGACGGTTAGCCGGTTGGAGAGAGCCACTCGGAGCGAGAAAATTTGGACCTCGAGGGGGAGGACCGCTTCGCTCCCATAGACCATGGAGAATGGCGTACTGCCAGTAGGTGTCCAGACCGTGGTACGGTAGGCCCAAAGACATTCATCCAGCTTCTCATTTCAGTCGTGCTTGTTGGATGACACAAACTTCTTGAGTAGCTTTATGATGGTCTTGTTGAATGTTTCTTCCAGACCATTTGTTGTTGGGTTGTAGATCTTTGAGGCTATATTCTGAATTCAGTTTTTGTCACAAAATTGATAGAATGTATGGCTTACAAACTGCAGACCATTGTCGTAGATGATCCTTCGTGGCAAGCCAAAGCGGTATATGATGTGATGCTTGACGAAGCTGATCATGTTTGATATTTTTACTTCAACGAGTAGTACGAATTCTGTCATGTCCCGATTTTGAAGAACCGAAAGTAGCCACGGACGTGATGTTATACAAACCTAGATTGCACTTTTACAAGGCAAGAAGATAGACAAGGCATAATATATCTCAGAATAATGACATCACAGCAAAATTAAGCTGACAAATTGAAGTCACAATGTCATGCCCCAGTCCCAAAATATCGAGGGACTAGACACGTGGCAATGGCCAGCAGCACACACCAATGGGCAAACCCAATTTAATGGACCCATCAGGGTGTACTTAAGTTGTAAAACAACAATAAGGGCAATGGTACTAGTCTCATCCACAGAAATAAATACAATCAATAACAGAAACATAAAGCAATATCAAGTCTCAATAAAATATATATCGAGGAACAACCCGATAATAAGTCTGATACAATAGTCAAGATACAAGAATAAAGATAACAACAGCAAATACTGAGTATGGATAAAGCATATACTTAAGAGAAATCCTCGGCGATCACCTCGTCCTCGAGTTCTGGTACTGCTCCAATGACTGCTCCTGTTCCTGCTTCTGCTCCTGCTAATGCTCATGTCCCGTATACCTCGGGATAGATCTTGTTTGCTAATACTGGGGACATAATCCAGAATCCAGGTCCTCAGGGGATATAGCAAAGTACAAGAATAACTCATGCCAAAAATAAATGCAGTGCAATAATAAATGAATAGGGTAAACTAGGTAACCAGCTATGTGAAATGCAAGTGAGAGCATCACTAGACTTAGGCTGGGACTACTACAAGCTCTGTGTCGGGGAGCCTGTAGCAGATATACTATGTAATTTACTATGTAATTTACTATGTAGTGGGCCTATGGCACCATAATAAATTTATATATAAAATCATCATGTAGCCTGTGTGTCTCTCCCCATCCAATGTAATTCTAAACTCCCTCACCCAAAATAGGTATTTGTGTATATTTTATATTATTATATTTATTATAGATGTTGAATTTATTTAGAGTATTCTCTTAGTTTATTAGAAAATAATTTTTTCTTTAGTATATTTACTTATATAAATATTCATTTAGAATTATTTTAGGTTATTTTAGATTTTTGGAGATTTTTCTAGAATTTTTGGTAATTAAAACTTAGAAAACATAAATTTCTAGGACTTCTATGATTTACTATACGACCATACTTGCATGTCGTTCCTACCAAATATTTATTTTAGTTTAAAATATTTAATTATATTTTTTTGTAATTTATTTAGAAATTTAAGAAATTTATTTAGATTTTAAAATTATTTAGAATTTATTTGGATATATATAGTCTTAATATTAGATAGATGCTAATTTAGTGTTAATAGATATTAATAAGATTTTATAAATTATTTGTATTATATTTAATTATATTTAAGATTATAAATTATTGAGATAAATTCAAACTCTATTTTAAATTAATTCAAATCATGAACCTACTAGGAAATCAACTTCATGCATATCCTATCCTTATTTAAATTCATCATAATCCTATCCAAATTAACCAATCCTAATCCTATTTAATTAAGTAGTGTCCACCATTACAAATACCTCATCCTTCATATTTTTTTCCCCAAATTCCTCTCTTTTTCGTCCAAAAAATAGTCAAAATTTGTCATAAATTCAGTCTCATTTTCCACTAGTTATGACAAATTAAAAAGATGATATCTCCTAGCTCCGGACTCCAAACACGCTCTAGTTTTTTTTGTTAGAACGATAATGAGGTTAGCTTTCTGATTATATAAATTGTTTTTCTAAATTATGAGTATTAAATTCTGTAAAATTCGTAGAGCATAGCATGTCCGAAAATAGACGTGTTTCGATGTTTTTGTGATTTCGGGAGAACCAGGAGTCAGAATCATGAACCGTTTAAAGTTTCGGAAAGCTAATGTCGAGGTCATCGACATAAATTTTTCCCAGAATTTAATTCGAATTATTTACATACTGTTAATTCTGTAGAACTTCTAGGTTAGAATTTAACCATCGGTGCACAATACAAAATTTGTATGTGCCATAATTCCCAAACAAATTTGAATTCGAACGAGCAGTAAATTCTAGCATATTTTTGACGCTGAAATCTATAGGAAATCATGCATGAAAGTTAAGTTTGTGTCGGTTGACTTTTTGGTCAACAGATCGCCTCGATTTGTGTGCCATGAGACTCGAGTTGATAAAATTCAGTTTCTTTGGACAAAATTTAGGAATTAACATAAAAATAAGAATAATAAGATTAAAATACGATTTTAGAGTAATTATTCCAGAATTAAATAAATTAAAATAAATTATCTTTTGACGTGATAAATTTGTAATACATAGGCTATTTGGACTGTGACTTGGACTCTGATTCATACCAGCAGCAGGACCCCAGGCAAGATACCTTGCCAAATTGTTTACAGTACTTTGCATGCTATTTATATATTTCTGTTTATTTATTTCAGTCTGTATAGTTCTTGCATGTGTAGTTTTCTTTCAGTTATTACTATGTATTAGATATGTTGACACACACATGGCACTTAGTATCATAGAGGACAATCATTAGGCGTATGGGCTTTTGACCACTCTGGTAAACCATAGTATATAGTTCGCACAACGGGCGTGTGTGTCCGCTGGTCGCTACCCCCGCGGTATGTCGATTTCTGGAGTCTCGCTGGTCGCTACCCCCGCGGTATGTCAATTTCTGATGTCCATTGACGTGTGTGTGAGTTGTGAGGTAGATCGAGTAGCCTACCCTTGCCCATACGTCGAAAAGTTGTCCTCATTTGCATTCATATAGATTGTCTTGTACAGCGTACTTATTTATTTTCAAACCATATGCATGTTTACTGTATTCAAATTGGCTCATATTTTCTGTATCTTGTTACGTCCCTCTGAGGACCTGGTCCGCTGCCAGGTGTATCTTTTCTTGAGTATTTGCAGGAGCGCAGATTTGGATGGTTACATGTGATCCGAGGATGTCTTCTCTTCGAGCTGTGATGGATAGTTGGTATTCTTATAATGTGTTGTGGTGTTGTACTCATATTGTATTTGCTCTTATATTCGAGTTAGTAGTGGATTTGTTTCCATCCAACTATCATCCTTAGATACTTCTTATTGAGATCTAGTTTCATAGATACTGGTTATTTATTTCTATATGATTTTGGTGGATGAGATTTAGATTTTACCCTGTGACTTGTATTACATTTATACCACTTGTGGATTTTATATTCATATTACAGCGTACGTATGGATTTGGTTTCCATATGTTGGAGTTGCCATATCCATGCGGCTGGCATGCTTACGTGTCCTAGTCCTACGTATTTTTGGGACTGGGGCGTGACAGTAATCACACGTCTCATGTCCACAATGTCTCATGTCCATGTCACGCAAGATCATATCTAATGCAGCAAGTCATAATGATAGCTAAGCACATGCAATATCTATGTCATGAATCATGTAACCTATACAGAATCACCATGAATATCTCAGGAAGATTCTGTCTCATAAATAGTATCAGGTATTCTAGGTATGACGTACTTGATAATGCAAGCACTAGAAAGTATAGGGTCTCGATATCCATGTCTAGGTGACGTTATACAACGCCGCGTACGGTGTTGACACCCAAATATTATTCGGACGCTAAGTAATATCATGTCACGCCCCAGTCCCAAAATACCGAGGGACGGGACGCGTGATAATGGCCAGCAACACACACCGATGGACAAATCCAATTTAATGGATCCATCGGGGCATGCTTAAGCTGTAATATAACAATAAGTAGGTCCAATGATACCAGTCACAGTCTATACTAATCTCATTCATAACAGATAGTCACAGATCAAATGCCAGAATAATGTAAATAAAATAAACTAGCAAAACTCAATAAAAGTGTCTCGGAGAACAATCCGAGAATAAGTCTGATACATCAATGCAATAGACTTGAAATAAAATAACTATAAACAGAAATAAATGAGTATCTCTAGCCAATACTCAGGAGAAGTCCTCTGGCACGATCTCGTCCTCAGATCCTGGTTCTGCACCAATGTATGCACCTGCTCCTACTTCTGCTAATACTACTGCTCCGGTCCCGTATACCTCCGGATAGATCTCGTCAGCTAATCCTGGGGACATAATCCGGATCCAGGTCCTCAGGGGACATAGCAAGGTACAAAATAACTCATGCCAAAATAAATATCAGTGCAGCAATAAATGAAACAATAGGGTAAATATGTAACCAGCTAAGTGATATGCAAGTTGAGAGTTCTAGTCATACTCGGGCTGAGACTACTACAGGATCAGTATCGGAGAAACCCATAGCAGTATTCTCTCGAAGGGCCAGTACGGTACCAAAGCTCTGTGTCAGAGTCTAAGGCACTTCCATTAAGTTATATTATATATATAATCAGCCTTATGTATGGTAAATCTCTCCCCACCCAATGTAATCTCACGTCACAGTTTCATGATATCTCATGTCCATGTCACGCAAAACCATATCTAATGCAACAAGTCTGGATAAAATCTAAGCATGTAAACTGTGTATATCATAAACATGTATCCTATACAGAATCACCATGAATATCTCAGGAAGATCCTGTCTCATGAATAGTGTCAAGTGTCCTGGGTCTATGTACCTGATAAGACAAGTACGAGAATGTATCGGGTCTCGGTATCCATCTCTAGGTGACGTTACACAACTCCACGTATGGTGTTGGCACCCGACTATAATCGGACGATAAGTAAGTCACTCGGTCCTAGGTCAAGCATGCACAACAATCACAGGAATAAAACAAGAGAATAATATGAATCAATATACTGTAAGTTTGGCAAGGTACACTTGCCTGGGGTCCTGGCTCCAATTGTGGCTCTGGTCTCCGTGTGATCTGCAGGTACTACTCCGGTTGCTGAAATAAATATCACCATCATATCCAGAAAATATCAAATAGCTAGAAACACCTGTCCTTAAGTCCAGTTTGGACACATGGACAAAAATCACAGTTTCTGGTCAAAGCGGGGTCCACATGTGGGCCGCTTTGCACCGAAAATTGTGTCAGGGTCAAAGGTCTCCAAATTCGTCAAACTTAGTGTCAACAAGTCAGGAATGGTGATACGAACCCAACGGAACTTCCAGAATTGGATTTCGATGAGCCGATCACAAAATTGCCCGTCAAGTGGAGCCTATGGGGCCCACGATACGCGATTCTGTCAATGTTCTCAGAATCGAACCAAACTTGGGTCACAGGACCAGCGTATTGCTACGAGTCCGATGGCGCAAGTTTTGTCTCGATCCGACATGTGTACACAAAGTTACGACGTGTTCCAGAACCGACGGATACGGGGCGTTGTCGGCGGATACGCGTTGATTTCGGTGTGCACGCACATCCAAATCAACTTCTGTGAAATCCCACATGTCCGTATCAATGGCGCGCACGTTTCGGTGAAGACCGCGTGCGACCAAGTCGTCCCGTTTGGCGGGGCATACTCAGTTCCGGGGTGAAATGGGGTGTTGATTTTCCTTTTTTGGATCGCGGTTCGCGATCACCACAGGACGCGATACACCGAGCGGGTTGCACGGGCATCGAGGGGGTCATACAGCCTACGCGTCACAACTGACGGGACAGAAAATGGGGCAACGAGGAGAGAGAAAATGCTACCTGAACAGGGCTCCGTGAAGACTGATTTTCACGTGTCCGAGTCGTGTCCGAGTCCTGGGTCCACTGTGTCCGTGCTGCGCTAGGGTTAGGGTTTCTGTTTGAGTTCGCCGGAGGAGGGCGGCGTTGCGGCTAGGGCCGGGGTCGTCGGCTCGAGGCTGAGCGGGGCTGCACGGCGGGGAGGATGGCGGCTCGGGGCGGACCGAAGTCGGGGTGGGGGAGTTATGGCAGCGGGGAGGGGATTGGGCTCGGGTGAGGTGGAGCCATGGGGGAGGTCGGAGGCGGATGCTGCGGCGAGGCGCTGGAGGAGGCGGGCTCGGGCGCAGCGCTGGAGGGGGCGGCCTGCTGGTTCTCGAGGAGCGGCGAGGTCAGGCGGCCGGGTGGTCCTAGGGTCCAGGCGGTGAGGGGGGGTAGTTGGCCGGAGTCGAGAGGGGAGGAGGGGGTTTTACAGGGCTGGAGGAGAGTGGGGGATAGTGGAGGAGAGAGGAGGACGACGGGGAGGTCGAGTCGGGGCTGGGGGTGTGTCGATAGGTGGTGGTGCTGGTGGAGATGGGTTGTGGAGAATTAGGGTTTCGGCACGGCGGGGAGGGGAGTTAAATAGGGCAGCCGCCGGTCGGATTCCGACTTGAATTAGGTTTAGGGTTACGGTAAGGATTTGGGTAACGGGTTTGGGTCGGGTCGGGTCAGCGGGTAGCAGGTTAGACCCGGGTTCGCTAATAATTAAATGCGGGTCGGTTTAGCGGGTCGGGTCTGGGTTTTGGGCCCGGATCTGACCCAATAAGGTTTTAAGTTTGGTTCAGTTAAACCGATTTTCCTTGGTTTGGTTCAGGAAATAAATCGGGTTTATTTAAAATAAACCGGGTTCAATTCAGGGTTTATTTTGGTTTAAATCTACATTGGTTTTTAGGGCTTTAAAAATGTTTCCGGAGTCCAATAAATTTTCGAAAAATTACCCTATGTCCGGTTTTCCATTTTACACCATAAAATATTATTTCCATAATATTTTAATATTATTTAACAGCAATTAAAAATCATTTTAATTACCAATTACCTAGGTTTTAATTACAGAAAAATCTCAGAAAATTCCAGAAAATTGTGAAAAATCCAAATTAAAAATTCTTAAAAAATTATGGGGATTACAATCTACCCCCCTTAAGAGGATTGCGTCCTCGCAATCAAAGAATAACCGATCAACAGAGATGACACGGTTTGTAGACATTTGGTCGAAGCACATCACGATCAAGAAAAATCAAGGTTGAGGGTTAAGCAAGATCACATAGGAAATTATTTCCTTAAGCAATGAAAGTTTATGCAATCTCCCGTATAAAGAAGATCTAGAAGACTACAATTTTTAGAAAAACTAGGTTATCACTTATCATACTAGGTGTTCACTTATAAAAACATTCTAGGTTATTAGCAAGTTCAACATTACTAGGTTAAGGCTGAGGTCACGACCCAACAGGCACGAACTAAAGCAATACTAGAAACAGAAAACTATAAAAACTTACGCGCATTAGCTACTCCAAGAGTCTGGGCGTTTTCCAAAGTCATCATGAAAGCTTGTCCGCGTCCTTGAGGTGGTGCCCTCTGCTGTTGCTGGGCCTGCTGGAAGAGTGCTGGTCGAGGTGCCAAGGGTGGTCGTGGTTGATATCCTCCTGGTGCTGGTAGAGCTTGTTGGTTTGCCCTTGGTGCTCCTTCTCTACGCTCAGGGCAGTCTCTCACTGCATGCTGTCTGGATCCGCAACCTAAGCATAGTCCAAATTTACGTCTACACTCCTTCTCAATATGGCCTATCTTGCCGCAGTAGTGACACGTAGGAAGAGTTAGGGATTTGGATACAGCTCCTTGTGGTGCTTGATGCAGATGTGGTTTCTTTGCAGCTTCTCCATGCGGTGCTCGGGCCGGTGCTGATGTGGAAGGTCGCTTCAGACTGGACTCTCGCCTGGTGACGCGCTCCATGCGTCGGGCTGCAGCAAGGACGTCTGAGTATGATGTAGGTGCAATGGATCCAATTAGTTTCTGTAGCTCAAAGTTTAGTCCGTCGAAGAACTTCTCGGCCTTCTCTTCTTCTGTCTGAATCAAGGTAGGGGCGAAGCGACTCAGATGAATGAATTTTGCGTTGTACTCCTCCACTGTCATAGTATCATGAGTGAGGCGATTGAACTTGTCCCGCAGTTCTGATCGAGCGGTAGCTGGAATGTACATCTCCTGAAAGAGTCTGGAGAACTCCTCCCAGGTGACTCGGTCTGGTCCGAGCCGGGTCTCCTCAGATAGCCACCAGTGATGTGCATTATCCGTCAATTACATTCTGACGACGGTCATCCAACGTTCTCGTGGAAGCTCAGCTGCTTCTAATTGATGTTGTGTGTTGGTGAGCCACTCATGAACTTCTGTGGGCTCCTCCTTGCTAGAAAAGGTACGGGGCTTCAGCTGCCGAAAATCGGTGATAGAGCCCATCGGTTGCCGTCGAGTTGGTAGGTTGGCCTGCTCTAGTGCATTTACTAGGCTGTTCCTTAAGTAATCTGCCTCGCGACGCTGAGCTTCTTGATAAATATGGTGTTGGGCTTGCATCATTGCGTAGATCATTTGGAATAGCTGTTGCCCATCCATGACTTGTCCTGGTGGGAAAATAAGCATTGGTGGAACGAACTGCGGAGGCTGTGGGATGTCATCTCGCCGAAATCTAGGAGCATGATGATCTGCTTGGCTGCCTTGTTGAGTATAGGGATCTCCACTCAATGGCGTAACTTCATCTTCTCCGTAGGTGGCTACAGCACCTATTGGTGTGTTTGCTGGAGTTTCATCGTTTGCTCTTGAATCCATTACTCTGCATCAAAAATAAACTATAAGAGGCGCACAGGAATCAAGGCAAGATGCAAGTCAAGAAATTAATTTGAATCCGATATAGATATCAAGAACGTTTCAAGCAAGTGGATGAGATCCTAAAAACTTATCCTATTCTTATTGCAGGCTTGCTCGGTCCCTAAGTTGAAATCGAACAATTTAGTCGTTGACCTGCATGGGCCACCACAAAAATCATGTCACGCCCCAGTCCCAAAATACCGAGGGACGGGATGCGTGATAATGGCCAGCAACACACACCGATGGACAAACCCAATTTGATGGATCCATCGGGGCATGCTTAAGCTGTAATATAACAATAAGTAGGTCCAATGATACCAGTCACAGTCTATACTAATCTTATCCACAACAGATAGTCACATATCAAATGCCAGAATAATGTAAATAAAATAAACTAGCAAAACTCAATAAAGTGTCTCGGAGAACAATCCGAGAATAAGTCTGATACATCAATGCAATAGACTGGAAATGAAATAACTAGAGACAGAAATAAATGAGTATCTCTAGCCAATACTCAGGAGAAGTCCTCTGGCACGATCTCGTCCTCAGATCCTGGTTCTGCTCTAATGTATGCACCTGCTCCTGCTTCTGCTAATGCTACTGCTCCGGTCCCGTATACCTCGGGATAGATCTCGTCAGCTAATCCTGGGGACATAATCCGGATCCAGGTCCTCAGGGAACATAGCAAGGTACAAAATAACTTATGCCAAAATAAATATCAGTACAGCAATAAATAAAACAATAGGGTAAATATGTAACCAGCTAAGTGATATACAAGTTGAGAGTTCTAGTCATACTCGGGCTGAGACTACTACAGGATCAGTGTCGGAGAAACCCATAGCAGTATTCTCTCGAAGGGCCAGTACGGTACCAAAGCTCTGTGTCAGAGTCTAAGGCACTTCCATTAAGTTATATTATATATATAATCAGCCTTATGTATGGTAAATCTCTCCCCACCCAATGTAATCTCACGTCACAGTTTCATGATATCTCATGTCCATGTCACGCAAAACCATATCTAATGCAACAAGTCTGGATAAAATCTAAGCATGTAAACTGTGTATATCATAAACATGTATCCTATACAGAATCACCATGAATATCTCAGGAAGATCCTGTCTCATGAATAGTGTCAAGTGTCCTGGGTCTATGTACCTGATAAGATAAGTACGAGAATGTATCGGGTCTCGGTATCCATCTCTAGGTGACGTTACACAACTCCACGTATGGTGTTGGCACCCGACTATAATCGGACGGTAAGTAAGTCACTCGGTCCTAGGTCAAGCATGCACAACAATCACAGGAATAAAACAAGAGAATAATATGAATCAATATACTGTAAGTTTGGCAAGGTACACTTGCCTGGGGTCCTGGCTCCAATTGTGGCTCTGGTCTTCGTGTGATCTGCAGGTACTACTCCGGTTGCTGAAATAAACATCACCATCATATCCAGAAAATATCAAATAGCTAGAAACGCCTGTCCTTAAGTCCAATTTGGACACATGGACAAAAATCACAGTTTCTGGTCAAAGCGGGGTCCACATGTGGGCCGCTTTGCACCGAAAACCGTGTCAGGGTCAAAGGTCTCCAAATTCGTCAAACTTAGTGTCAACAAGTCAGAAACAATGATACGAACCCAACGGAACTTCCAGAATTGGATTCTGATGAGCCGATCACAAAATCGCCCGTCAAGTGGAGCCTATGGGGCCCACGATACGCGATTCTGTCAATGTTCTCAGAATCGAACCAAACTTGGGTCACAGGACCAGCGTATTGCTACGAGTCTGATGGCACAAGTTTTGTCTCGATCCGACGTGTGTACACAAAGTTACGACGTGTTCCAGAATCGACGGATACGGGACGTTGTCGGCGGATACGCGTTGATTTCGGTGTGCACGCACATCCAAATCAACTTCTTCGAAATCCCACATGTCCGTATCAACGGCGCGCACGTTTCGGTGAAGAACGCGTGCGACCAAGTCGTCCCGTTTGGCGGGGCGTACTCAGTTCCGGGGTAAAATGGGGTGTTGATTTTCCTTTTTTGGATCGCGGTTCACGATCACCATATGACGCGATACACCGAGCGGGTTGCACGGGCATCGAGGGGGTCATACAGCCTACGCGTCACAACTGACGGGACAGAAAATGGGGCAATGAGGAGAGAGAAAATGCTACCTGAACAGGGCTCCGTGAAGACTGATTTTCACGTGTCCGAGTCGTGTCCGAGTCCCGGGTCCACTGTGTCCGTGCTGCGCTAGGGTTAGGGTTTCTGTTTGAGTTCGCCGGAGGAGGGCGGCATTGCGGCTAGGACCGGGGTCGTCGGCTCGAGGCTGAGCGGGGCTGCACGGCGGGGAGGATGGCGGCTCGGGGCGGACCAGAGTCGGGGCGGGGGAGTTATGGCAGCGGGGAGGGGATTGGGCTCGGGTGAGGTGGAGCCGTGGGGGAGGTCGGAGGCGGATGCTGCGGCGAGGTGCTGGAGGAGGCGGGCTCGGGCGCAGCGCTGGAGGGGGCGGCCTGCTGGTTCTCGAGGAGCGGCGAGGTCAGGCGGCCGGGTGGTCCTAGGGTCCAGGCGGTGAGGGGGGGGGGTAGTTGGCCAGAGTCGAGAGGGAAGGAGGGGGTTTTACAGGGCTGAAGGGGAGCGGGGGAAGGTGGAGGAGAGAGGAGGACGACGGGGAGGTCGAGTCGGGGCTGGGGGTGTGTCGATAGGTGGTGGTGCTGGTGGAGATGGGTTGTGGAGAATTAGGGTTCCGGCACGGCGGGAAGGGGAGTTAAATAGGGCAGCCGCCGGTCGAATTCTGACTTGAATTAGGTTTAGGGTTACGGTAAGGATTTGGGTAACGGGTTTGGGTCGGGTCGGGTCGGGTCAGCGGGTAGCGGGTTAGACCCGGGTTCGCTAGTAATTAAATGCGGGTCGGTTTAGCGGGTCGGGTCTGGGTTTTAGGCCCGGATCCGACCCAATAAGGTTTTAAGTTTGGTTCGGTTAAACCGATTTTCCTTGGTTTGGTTCAGGAAATAAACCGGATTTATTTAAAATAAACCGGGTTCAATTCAGGATTTATTTTGGTTTAAATCTACATTGGTTTTAGGGCTTTAAAAATGTTTCCGGAGTCCAATAAATTTCCGAAAAATTACCCTATGTCCGGTTTTCTATTTTACACCATAAAATATTATTTCTATAATATTTTAATATTGTTTAACGGCAATTAAAAATCATTTTAATTACCAATTATCTAGGTTTTAATTACAGAAAAATCCTGAAAAATTCCAGAAAATTGTGAAAAATCCAAATTAAAAATTCTTAAAAAATCAGGGGGATTACAATCTACCCCCCTTAAGAGGATTGCGTCCTCGCAATCAAAGAATAACCGGTCAACAGAGATGACACGGTTTGCAGACATTTGGTCGAAGCACATCACGATCAAGAAAAATTAAGGTTGAGGGTTAAGCAAGATCACATAGGGAATTATTTCCCTAAGCAATGAAAGTTTATGCAATCTCCCGTATGAAGGAGATCTAGAAGACTACAATTTTTAGAAAAACTAGGTTATCACTTATCATACTAGGTGTTCACTTATAAAAATATTCTAGGTTATTAGCAAGTTCAATATTACTAGGTTAAGGCTGAGGTCACGACCCAACAGGCACGAACTAAAGCAATACTAGAAACAGAAAACTATAAAAACTTACGCGCATTAGCTACTCCAAGAGTCTGGACGTCTTCCAAAGTCATCGCGAAAGCTTGTCCGCGTCCTTGAGGTGGTGCCCTCTGCTGTTGCTGGGCCTGCTGGAAGAGTGCTGGTCGAGGTGCCAAGGGTGGTCGTGGTTGATATCCTCCTGGTGCTGGTAGAGCTTGTTGGTTTGCCCTTGGTGATCCTTCTCTACGCTCAAGGCAGTCTCTCACTGCATGCTGTCTGGATCCGCAACCTAAGCATAGTCTGAATTTACGTCTACACTCCTTCTCAATATGGCCTATCTTGCCGCAGTAGTGACACGTAGGAAGAGTTAGGGATTTGGATACAGCTCCTTGTGGTGCTTGATGCAGATGTGGTTTCTTTGCAGCTTCTCCATGCGGTGCTCGGGCCGGTGCTGATGTGGAAGGTCGCTTCAGACTGGACTCTCGCCTGGTGACGCGCTCCATGCGTCGGGCTGCAGCAAGGACGTCTGAGTATGATGTAGGTGCAATGGATCCAATTAGTTTCTGTAGCTCAAAGTTTAGTCCGTCGAAGAACTTCTCGGCCTTCTCTTCTTCTGTCTGAATCAAGGTAGGGGCGAAGCGACTCAGATGAATGAATTTTGCTCGGGTGAGGTGGAGCCGTGGGGAAGGTCGGTGTCACACCCCAGTCCCAAAATGCCGAGGGACTGGAGATGCGTGGCAATGGCCAGCAGCACGCACCGATGGATAATCCAATTTAATGGAGCCATCAGGGCGTACTTAAGCTGTAAATAAGGTCTACTACACAAGTCACACTAATCTCATCCATAAAGATAAAGAAATAAACTTTATAATCAAATGGAAATAATGTAGCAACATCATCACAGCAAGTCAGTCGGAGCAACAATCCGACTTAAGTCTGAAATAAACTGGCTCTATAGGCCAGGAACAAAAGATGTAAACATGAAATAAATACTGAGTACTGGAACAAGCACTCAGGAGAAGTCCTCGGCAGTCACCTCGTCTTCAGTGTTCGGTTCAGCTCCAGCAATAGCTTCAGCTCCTGTCCCGTATATCTCGGGATACTGCTCCTCAGCTAAACCTGGGGACATAATCCATTCCAGGTCCTCAGTGGACAAAGCAAGGCACAAGATAAAAACAAGCCAAATAATAAGCAGTGCAATAAATAAATGAACAGCAGGGTAAACTAAGTAACCATCTATGTGATATGCAAATGAGAGCAACACTAGTACTCAGGCTGAGACCGCTACAAGCTCTGTGTCGGGGAGCCGGTAGCAGTAATAACACGTAAAGGGTCTAGCTCTGCTGGAGAGTCTACAACCTCACAATAATAGTAGATATATATATATAGAACAGCCTGTAGCCTGTGCGTCTCTCCCCACCCAATGTAATCACGCAAGCCATGACCATAACGTCTCATGTCCATGTCAGCGGGATTATAACTAATGCAACAAGTCATACTGTCTAGAAATAAATAACTCTGTCAAGTCCTGTATCCTATTCAGAATCTCCACGAATAACTCATGAAGATTCTGTCCATGATAGTGTCAAGTGTCCTGGGTTGTAGGGTACTTGAGAGGTCAAGTACAAAATAAGGGGGTCGTAAATCCATCTCTAAATGACGAACCCAACACCGCGTACGGTGTCAGTACCCGACTATGATCGGGCTCTAGGTACGTCGTACGTTCCCTAGGTTAAGCAGTTTAAATCAGTTTATATGAAATTGCACAAGAAATCCAGCAAAGTATTTTTACAGAAAAAATATGAAAATAATGACTGCAAGTTTGGCAAGGTGCACTTGCCTGAGGTTTGGATTCCACTTAGGTCCTGGTTTCGGAAATTTCCAGAGATGTCTCCGAAAGCTGAAATAAACAGTACCATCACGCTCAGAAGGTGTCAAACAGCTAGGATCGCCTGTCCTTGGGTCCAATTTGGAGACAAGGGCAGAAACGGTAATTTCGGGTCAAAACGGGGTCCACCGGTGGGCCCGCTTTGCACCGAAAAATGCGTCAGGGTCAAAGGTCTCCAAATTCACCAAACTTAGTGTCAACAGGTCAGGAACGCTGATACGAACCCAACGGAACTTTCAGATTTGAATTCCGATGAGCCGGTCACGAAATCGTCCGTCGAGCGGGGCCTGTGGGGCCCACGACACGCGATTTCGTCAACGTTCTCAGAATCGAACCAAACTTGACCCACAGGACCAGCGTATCGCTACGAGTCCGATGGCGTAAGTTTCGTCTCGATCCGACGTGTGTGCACGAAGTTAGGGCGAATTACAGAAAAGACGGATACGGGGCGATGTCCGCGGATACGCGTTGATTCCGGGGTGCACGCACACCCGAATCAGCTTTCGCGAACTCTCACACGTCCGTATCGACGAGGCGCACGTATTTGTGAAGACCGTATGCGACCAAGTCGTCCCGTTTGGCGGGGCATACTCAGTTCCGGGGTGAAACAGGGTCTGGTTTTTCCTGTTTTTGGATTGCGGTGTGCGATCACCACAGGACGCGATGCCCCGAGCGGTTTGTCCGGGCACCGAGAGGGTCATACAGGCTTCGCGTAGAAATTTACGGAATCGAAATCGGGGTTACGAGCAGGAAGTTATGAGTACCTGAAGGGACCCGAAAAATTGGGGTTCGAGCTGTGTCCGACACGTGTCTGAACTAGGGCTGTGTCCGGGTCAAAGAGTCTTGTGTCCGGCCGTGTCCGACACGCCAGGACCCTAGGGTTAGGGTTTCGAACTCAGGCGGCCAGAGGCGGCGGCACGGCGGCGGGGAACCGGTCGGAGGGAGCTGGGGGCGGTCGAGTGGCCTCGGGTCGGGTGCTGGGCCGCCGGGGGAGCTGCGGCGGGGGCTCTGGTCGCTCGGCTGTTGGAGGCTGCCGTCGACGAGAGGAGGAAGGAGGCGGAGGAGGTTCTGGAGAGGGCTGTCGGGGAGGGTGCTCGCTGGGGCGGCTCTCGGTGGAGGAGGACGGCGGGTTGCAGGGGGTCGGGGTCGCCGGACGGGGGAGTTAGGGCTTGGGGTTTGGAGGGAAGAAGAGGGCGGAGGAGGAGCTATTTATAGGGGGACTGGGGAGGGCTCGGCCGGGGCGACGTGGCCGGGAAAGCCGGTAGGGGAGGGCGACGTGGGGTCGTGGCCGACGGATTCGCGGCGGGCGGCGTGATTTCCGGCGCGGGGACGATCGTGGGAGGGGAGCGGGTTTGGGAGATGCGGGTCCGGGTCGGGCGCGGATCCGGGTGAGCGGACCCGCCCGACCCGCTAGGTGAGTGAGGGCTGGGCTGGGCTGAGATTCATGGGCTCGGCCCACTGGGCCGGGCCGGGCCCAAGGCAGAAAAAAAAAAAAAATATAAATAACAGTAAATTAAATAAATTAATTCAGAAAATAGTTTTTAGGCTTTTAAAATTAGGTCCGAGGCCCAATAAAATCCCAGAAAATTACCCTAAGTCCGGTTTTCTATTTTACACCATAAAATCATACTTTCATTACATTTTAATATTGTTTATTGGTAATTAAAAATTATAAACTCACTACAAGTCCTATATAAATTCCTGAAAATTGTATTTTAAATCCCAAAATTAATTTTAAAAATACCAGAAATTTAGGGTGTTTACAATCTACCCCCCTTAAGAGGATTACGTCCTCGCAATCGAAGGGTAAATTATAAAGACAAGATTTACAGAATTAAAAATGCTTAGGTTACCTGATTCTGCAAATAAATACGGATAACGCTGCCGCATAACATCTTCTTGCTCCCAGGTCGATTCGCCTGGAGAGTACTGTTTCCAAGCTACTCGAACCAGCCTGATTGTCTGCCCTCACAGTGTCTTCTCGCTGGTGTCGAGTATCCCCACTGGCTGCTCTTCGTATCTCAGGCTAGGTCCCACTGAAATCTCAGAATGATCAACTATATGGCTTGGGTCCGTCACATACCTCCTCAGTTGTGAGACGTGGAATACGTCATGCACTCCCTCTAAGGATGGAGGTAATGCAAGACGGTAAGCCACCTCACCAATGCGCTCCAAGATATCGAATGGCCCAATGTACCTTGGGCTTAACTTGCCTCTGCTGCCGAATCTGATAGTACCTCTAGTGGGCGAGATCCTCAAAAATACATGCTCTCCTTCCTTGAACTCCAGGGGTCGTCTGTGTGCATCTGCCCAATGCTTCTGTCTATCCTGGGCTGCACGGAGATGGTTCTGAATCTGTTTTACTTTCTCCACTGTCTCCGTTACCAACTCTGGACCCAGCATTTGACGTTCACCAACGTCGCTCCAGCATATTGGCGATCTGCACTTCCTTCCGTACAACGCCTCGAAGGGTGCCATCTGAATGCTTGCCTGATAGCTATTGTTGTAGGAGAACTCCACTAAGTGCAGATGATCTTCCCAAGATCCTCCAAAGTCCAGTATACAAGATCGCAGCATATCTTCTAGGATCTGAATTGTGCGCTCTGACTGTCCGTCTGTCTGAGGATGATAGGCAGTACTGAATTTGAGCCTGGTGCCGAGACTTTCTTGCATGCTTCGCCAGAAGTGAGATGTAAATCTTGAGTCTCGATCTGATACGATACTAACCGGCACTCCATGTAATTTTACGATCTGACGCATATACATGTCGGCTAGTACTTCTGTGGATTGTCCGACTCTGAACGGCAAGAAATGAGCCGACTTAGTGAGCCGATCCACGATGACCCATACTGCATCTTTTCCACTAGGGCTTCTTGGAAATCCAGTGACAAAGTCCATGGTAATATGCTCCCACTTCCATTCAGGGATGGGAAGTGGCTGCAACATACCTGCAGTCCTTTGGTGCTCGGCCTTCACCTGCTGGCAGACTAAGCATTTTGCCACAAAGCGGGCAATCTCCCTTTTCATTCCATGCCACCAGTAATATTGTCTTAAGTCCCGGTACATCTTGGTTCCTCCTGGATGAACCGAGTATATGGAGCTATGGGCTTCTTTCATCAACTCCTGCCTTAATTCTCCATTTGGAACACATAGGCGATTTTCGCACCTTAATGTTCCGTCCCCGTGGATGCGAAGTCCCGTCTGCAAGCCTGCTTCTGTTCTTTCTCTCAGCCTTCGGAATCTGGCATCATTGGGCAAAGCTTCCTTGATTCTCTCCACCAGCGATGACTTCACTTCGAGGTTAGCCAGCAGCCCATTTTGTCCAGGTAAAATAACCTCTATCTGAAGATCTTGCAAGTCTTGTAATAACTGAGGCTGCTCCGTTAAGAAATAAGCCGAGGGTTTCCTGCTGAGGGCGTCGGCTACAACATTTGCTTTCCCCGGGTGGTACTGCAGATCGATGTCAAAATCCACCATCAACTCAAGCCAGTGTCTTTGCCTCATGTTGAGCTCCTTCTGTGTATAAACATACTTCAAGCTCTTATGATCAGTGAATATCTCGACCTTTTCTCCATACAGATAATGTCTCCAGATCTTCAATGCAAAAATCACTGCAGCTAGCTCCAGGTCATGTGTTGGGTAGTTCTTCTCGTGGACCTTCAGCTGCCTCGATGCATAAGCGATAACCTTGCCATGTTGCATCAAGACACAACCTAGTCCACTACCGGACGCATCACTGTAAACAACAAAACCTCATGACCCTGAGGGAAGAGTCAAGACTGGTGCTGTTGTTAGACGCCTCTTCAATTCTTCAAAGGCATTCTGGCATTCTTTCGTCCATATGAACTCCTGATCCTTCCGTGTCAGCTTAGTCATCGGCTCTGCGATTCTTGAAAAATTTTCTACGAACCGCCGGTAATACCCAGCAAGTCCAAGAAAACTTCTCACTTCTGCAACAGAGGTAGGGATAGGCCAGGTTTCTATAGCAGTGACCTTTTCTGGGTCCACAGACAGTCCTTCACCAGAGATAATATGCCCTAAGAATGGCACCTTGTCCATATAGAACTCACATTTGCTGAGCTTGGCATACAGATTCTCCCTTCTCAAGGTTTCTAGCACAATTCTAAGGTGTTCCTCGTGCTCTTCGTGGTTCTTGGAGTAGATTAGGATATCATCAATGAACACCACCACGAACTTATCCAAGTATTGATGGAAGACCCCGTTCATCAAACTCATAAATACAGCAGGTGCGTTGGTTAAACCAAACGGCATAACTAGGAACTCATAATGCCCATACTTAGTTCTGAAGGCCGTCTTTGGGATATCTTCTTTCTTCACCCTAATCTGATGATAACCGGATATAAGGTCAATCTTGGAGAATACCTTAGCACCACTCAACTGGTCAAACAAATCATCAATGCGTGGTAATGGGTGTAACGCCCCGCAACCGCTCGGAGCGTTACGCTGAGTCGGACTGAATGAATCAAATGCTGGTTACATTTGAAATGTCGGATTTTGGGAAGAAGGATTGATTGAGTTGTTTCATGTGCAGATGGCTAGCGGGTTCGATGGAAATCAGGTGTTCGTTCCGAACAGTACTGAATAGCTGAATGAAAACGATAATGCCATCTTCCTTAGTCCGATCGGTCGGATGATTTGTAGAGCACGGCCTACTCGCACGGTCATACCAGTTGAGTAGATCGCGCTTGCATCGGACCACGGGTTCAAGGGATTGGCCGTATCGGCAGGACAGGATGCCTAACGGGATCAATCATTGTGAGTGGGCTCTTTCCCTTCTCCTCTACTCCTTCATGCCTAAAAATATGGAAAACACGTAAAGGCTTGAACACTTGGGCTGGAACATCGGAAAGCACTACACTGAGGCGTGCATAGAGTGTGCGTCATTGGCTTGGTAGGATTGTGGCTTGAATGGTTTACGCGTTGGATAGTTGGATACGATAGCTGGATTATTCATTTGAGGCGATGGGTTGGATTACTTGGGATTATGCTTGGACGGTTGGAAATACACAGTTGGAATGATACAATTGAGGCAATGGGAATATCGGGATTCGGGCGAGCGAGCGTGTATCCGTGCACGAGTATCACTTGGTCGCTTTGTCTTGCAAAGCGAGCAGTTGTGGTTCAAAACCGAACAACTGCATCGGCGAGGGTGTTGTGCCTCTTTTGGGGCATTATGCCATGGGTTAGCTTTGAGCAAAGGTGTTGCACCAATTTGGATTGTGTTGAGAAGAGGCTTCGTGCCTATGAAATACTTGATATTTTGATGCCTCGGGCTATGTTTTGAGGTCGAGATTTGGGTTCTTGGAAGGACATGTTGGAAGAATGGTTATGGATGTGTTGGTTGAATTATTGATGGAACGAGTCTAGGATCGCTTGGTGGGGCGAGAATGTTCGATCCTCTCGTCATACCTACGTGTCTGCATAGTCACGGACAACCTGGGTGGCACAGGGTTTGGTTTCCTCGAACGAGTGCTCCGGGGCACCGGGACCGTTCGGCCATGGAGGAGACAATTGGGTAACGCGTCTTGGGCGCGGTGCCAGCGGTTGGATGCGATTCAGGTGGGTTAGCTACTTAGCGCTGTTTCGAATAGAACCGCATTTGATCTGTCCGATCAACGTCCTTTATGGCCTTTGGCCAGTGACTTCATATAAGAATAGATGTTGGCTTGCTTTGCTTTGGTTGGTTTGTGCATCGTGTAGGCGCGGCCACCTTGCCTCGGCAAGAGTGTGCACTCGAGAGTGGGATATATAAACTTTGGTTGAGAATGGATATTGAGGCGAGACTGTTGGTTCGATATGTTATCGTGCAAGCGATGACATTGAGTTAGACGAGTCGGCTTTATATAAACTGCTTGTCGTTTGGTTTGAGATTGAATGCTAGCATGCTTAAACTGCTTTACTGCTTTCCTTAACATGTCATCCTTATGCCATGAAATGAATCTAGGATTCAACTAGAAAGATCACCATTTAACTGTGTGCATTCACTATTTTACTTAGTGTCGGCTTAGGCGAGTGGGTTACCCCGCTCACCAGTACGGTTGTGTACTGACCCACGTTTGTGGGCAATATTTCAGGTACACAGACGTAGTGGCGCTGCTTGGATATACGGGACAAGATGTATGAACTGTAAGTACCTTTGTGGGCTAGAGAAAGAGCAAGAGTTATTTCATCGTCTTCGTGGCATCGCCTTTGTGGCATTGACTCGGGGCATCTCATTTGGACCCTATCGTGAGCTTCGTTGCGTATACTCTGATTGTGTGCTTGGTACACAATACTTGACTTCCGCTGCAACTTGGTTGTTTCAATGATAACATTTGGTATTTGACAACATCGCCTTGTACGAGCGCAACTCCAGGCTCGTACGGCATCACGTCCCGATGAGAACGATTGTCCTGCGGGAGAGCTGTAAACGTGGTGATTCACGTTCAGCGGGGACTATCGAGCTTGCGGGAGATTGGGGCGTGACAAATTGGTATCAGAGCGCCCGGTTCATTTCTTCGGACTTGGTCCTTCGCTTCATCACAAACTCTAAATAGCTTCCGCGTGTCGTCTAGCTCTTGACTCTACTCGGTGCCGCATCGGATATTTCATGCAATAAGTCTATTTATTGCTGGTTTTGGCTGCATTATTATTCTTGGTTGGGTTGCTTTGGTTGGTTTTCGTAGGATCGCTTAGTCTCATTAGGCGTTGTTGCATTCGTGCAGCAAGTTGGTTGGCGTTGTTGCATTTGTGCAACAAGTGTGGGCTTTTGTTGGGTTGGCTTGGCTTAGCGTTCGGGAGTTTCTGATTGCCTCAGTGGATCAGTTGGTTGGCTAACGAGATTTGGTTATGCAGCATGTTTTGAGTAGAAGCATTCGAAGAGAATAGATCCTTGCACGAGTTGCTCGTCAAGCGATTGTGTTGGATAGAAGTTGGAAGTTTGGCTGTGGCGCATCGGTTAAGCATGTTTGAGTTTGGCTCGGGAATATATGGATAAGTTGGAATGAGTTGCTCGTACAACAAAAGTGTGAAACCGTTGGGTATTGGGTTGGACTATTTGGAAGACAATCATTGCACGATTGCTCGTGTTGAGAAGGTATCAGACGGGTTGAGAAACAGTTGGATAATTCAAGCGTTGCCTGAGTTTTGTGTCAGACTCGAATTGGGAAAGGCATGATTATGCATAAGGAATGGTTCGAACGGATCTTGGATCCAGTACAAGGAAATTGTAATGCGAGTAGCGACTTGATTCGAAGTGGTATATGGGATCAAACATGTTAAGCAAGGCATTGGAAATATTTTGGTTGGACATCTATGGGAATTGCCTGAACGAACTCGTGAAACGAGAATACAAGTTGGTTGGTGCACGTCGGTTGAGTTGGGAAGAATGAAAATGGAGCAAGCGAATATTGAGTTGAGCATATCGTGAATGGACTGGTGCAAATGGAAAGCATCGTTGGGCTTAAGAGATGGATCGAATCGGAACGAACAATTGGGTTACGCTTGAGCAAAGCGATGGGATTATCGGAATGATAGCGAGCACGGACTATGATTTTGGAAACACATTTGAGCTGTTGGTTGAGCAAAGAAACACGATATTGGTCTGGAGGGACAATGAGATGGATTCACACAAACTTGGAAGATTTTGGATGTTGCTGCTCGTGAAGTTGACTCAGGTTTAGCGGAAATGAAATGTTGGGCAAGATGGTGCAACGATGATAGACGGATTCTTTGGAAAGACGTGGACGGATTGTGGCAACAAGGGAAGGCAAAAAGATTTTGGCGGATTAATTTCTGAAGATAGCTAAACGTGGGAGCAACGTCGGAGCAAATCACTGCGCTGCTCGAGTAAGTTAGAAGTGCATTGTGGGACGCAGCAAATGGATAAGAATTGGAGCAAGTCTTGGGTTTTGAGAATCATTGCAATTTGTAGTACGAGAATCGAATATGCAATTCGAAAATTTGATGGATTCAGGACAGAACGGCGGATTGATGGAATAAGGTTTCAACGAGCGCGGTTCTCGAATTCGAAAACTTCGCTCGGGTGAATGGTTGGATTTTTATTCGGATTTGCAGATGTGATATAGCATGGTTTATAGTAACTGCCATCGTGATGATTACAATTATCAAGCGTAGCTTCGGGACAGCTGACCCTAAGCGACCTTGCCCGCTGAATCGGATATGAATATGGTAGACCCATAGAACGACCCTTGAGGCGGCGTATTTGGGAATGCGTCGAGGGCAGATGTGAGCAATGAGATTTGGCTTATTGACTGAGTGTTGGATTTGAGAGATCCTTGGGATAGCCTTCAGCTGAAGATACAGCCGGAAGATCGAAGCGATGGTGGAAGTAGCCTAGTCAACTGATGAGATTCAGAGTCGCAGATTTTTATCGATGGCATTGCCTCTGACTCATCGTGCCCTGGAAGGGAATAGCATTCATATGAATTGACGACTGTGAAACTAGCTCGTGAAGTTAAAGCAGCGGCTCGTTCAGATCAAATCCTTGCGAATACTGGAAGGGACAGATTTGCTTCAGATTTACAAGATGTCTCGAAACTTAGTCTGGGAAGCGTGCTCATTCGGAAGGCGAAGGTGATATTCTATGCTTCGAGGCAGTGGAAGCAGCGCGAAGAACTATTTCATGCGCAACCTAAGAATTGTGGCGAGTGTGTCCACGTTGAAATCGTGGCGACACAAATCCCTTTGGCGTGGCGGCGAGATCTTCGTGGATCACACGAACCTCAATATAGATGTTCACCCTGTGAGATCTTGAGATGGCAGGAAGAGGTGTTGGACTGAGCTGATAAAGCAAGTTGATTTTTTTGGGTAAGTCGCATAGCTGGGGTAGATCAGTTGTGAGAATCGTTCGATGCACGAGATAATATTTGGAGATGTTGCTAGTACTGATTTCAGAAATAGTTGGATGGATTGAGTTGGAACACGAACTGATTGAGTCGGTGGAAAATCTGCATAATTGAGAATAGTGCTCAAGCGAACATGTTGGAATGGAAATCAGGATTGGTTCGACTTGGGAGTGAAGCTAATGGACGCCTCGAACATAAAGATACCCTTGTAACTTGTTCAAATTTGCTATCGCAAAGCTCGGCTGAAATGCATGTATTTTAGGGATGCCTTAAATACTTGTACGATCCAAAACTAAGCGATACGAGAAATTCGTGTTGAGCTGCAAGGAGGATGTGGGAATTCGTGAAAATTTATTCGAGCGTTCAGCAGAACGAGATGTTGTGTCAGAAATAGTGAATATGTGAGTTGCTTAGAGTAGATCCATGGAATTGGATTGTGGCATGCTAGTAAGGAATGAGTACCAGCACGGTTCGTGGACGAACCTGATTCTAAGTGGTATATTATGTAACGCCCCGCAATCGCTCGGAGCGTTACGCTGAGTCGGACTGAATGAATCAAATGCTGGTTACATTTGAAATGTCGGATTTCGGGAAGAAGGATTGATTGAGTTGTTTCATGTGCAGATGGCTAGCGGGTTCGATGGAAATCAGGTGTTCGTTCCGAACAGTACTGAATAGCTGAATGGAAACGATAATGCCATCTTCCTTAGTCCGATCGGTCGGATGATTTGTAGAGCACGGCCTGCTCGCACGGTCATACCAGTTGAGTAGATCGCGCTTGCATCGGACCACGGGTTCAAGGGATTGGCCGTATCGGCAGGACAGGATGCCTAACGGGATCAATCATTGTGAGTGGGCTCTTTCCCTTCTCCTCTACTCCTTCATGCCTAATAATATGGAAAACACGTAAAGGCTTGAACACTTGGGCTGGAACATCGGGAAGCACTACACTGAGGCGTGTATAGAGTGTGCGTCATTGGCTTGGTAGGATTGTGGCTTGAATGGTTTACGCGTTGGATAGTTGGATACGATAGCTGGATTATTCATTTGAGGCGATGGGTTGGATTACTTGGGATTATGCTTGGACGGTTGGAAATACACAATTGGAATGATACAATTGAGGCAATGGGAATATCGGGATTCGGGCGAGCGAGCGTGTATCCGTGCACGAGTATCACTTGGTCGCTTTGTCTTGCAAAGCGAGCAGTTGTGGTTCAAAACCGAACAACTGCATCGGCGAGGGTGTTGTGCCTCTTTTGGGGCATTGTGCCATGGGTTAGCTTTGAGCATAGGTGTTGCACCAATTTGGATTGTGTTGAGAAGAGGCTTCGTGCCTATGAAACACTTGATATTTTGATGCCTCGGGCTATGTTTTGAGGTCGAGATTTGGGTTCTTGGAAGGACATGTTGGAAGAATGGTTATGGATGTGTTGGTTGAATTATTGATGGAACGAGTCTAGGATCGCTTGGTGGGGCGAGAATGTTCGATCCTCTCGTCATACCTACGTGTCTGCATAGTCACGGACAACCTGGGTGGCACAGGGTTTGGTTTCCTCGAACGAGTGCTCCGGGGCACCGGGACCGTTCAGCCATGGAGGAGACAATTGGGTAACGCGTCTGGGGCGCGGTGCCAGCGGTTGGATGCGATTCAGGTGGGTTAGCTACTTAGCGCTGTTTCGAATAGAACCGCATTTGATCTGTCCGATCAACGTCCTTTATGGCCTTTGGCCAGTGACTTCATATAAGAATAGATGTTGGCTTGCTTTGCTTTGGTTGGTTTGTGCATCGTGTAGGCGCGGCCACCTTGCCTCGGCAAGAGTGTGCACTCGAGAGTGGGATATATAAACTTTGGTTGAGAATGGATATTGAGGCGAGACTGTTGGTTCGATATGTTATCGTGCAAGCGATGACATTGAGTTAGACGAGTCGGCTTTATATAAACTGCTTGTCGTTTGGTTTGAGATTGAATGCTAGCATGCTTAAACTGCTTTACTGCTTTCCTTAACATGTCATCCTTATGCCATGAAATGAATCTAGGATTCAACTAGAAAGATCACCATTTAACTGTGTGCATTCACTATTTTACTTAGTGTCGGCTTAGGCGAGTGGGTTACCCCGCTCACCAGTACGGTTGTGTACTGACCCACGTTTGTGGGCAATATTTCAGGTACATAGACGTAGTGGCGCTGCTTGGATATACGGGACAAGATGTATGAACTGTAAGTACCTTTGTGGGCTAGAGAAAGAGCAAGAGTTATTTCATCGTCTCCGTGGCATCGCCTTTGTGGCATTGACTCGGGGCATCTTATTTGGACCCTATCGTGAGCTTCGTTGCGTATACTCTGATTGTGTGCTTGGTACACAATACTTGACTTCCGCTGCAACTTGGTTGTTTCAATGATAACATTTGGTGTTTGACAACATCGCCTTGTACGAGCGCAACTCCAGGCTCGTACGGCATCACGTCCCGATGAGAACGATTGTCCTGCGGGAGAGCTGTAAACGTGGTGATTCACGTTCAGCGGGGACTATCGAGCTTGCGGGAGATTGGGGCGTGACAAATTGGTATCAGAGCGCCCGGTTCATTTCTTCGGACTTGGTCCTTCGCTTCATCACAAACTCTAAATAGCTTCCGCGTGTCGTCTAGCTCTTGACTCTACTCGGTGCCGCATCGGATGTTTCATGCAATAAGTCTATTTATTGCTGGTTTTGGCTGCATTATTATTCTTGGTTGGGTTGCTTTGGTTGGTTTTCGTAGGATCGCTTAGTCTCGTTAGGCGTTGTTGCATTCGTGCAGCAAGTTGGTTGGCGTTGTTGCATTTGTACAACAAGTGTGAGCTTTTGTTGGGTTGGCTTGGCTTAGCGTTCGGGAGTTTCTGATTGCCTCAGTGGATCAGTTGGTTGGCTAACGAGATTTGGTTATGCAGCATGTTTTGAGTAGAAGCATTCGAAGAGAATAGATCCTTGCACGAGTTGCTCGTCAAGCGATTGTGTTGGATAGAAGTTGGAAGTTTGGCTGTGGCACATCGGTTAAGCATGTTTGAGTTTGGCTCGGGAATATATGGATAAGTTGGAACGAGTTGCTCGTACAACAAAAGTGTGAAACCGTTGGGTATTGGGTTGGACTATTTGGAAGACAATCATTGCACGATTGCTCGTGTTGAGAAGGTATCAGACGGGTTGAGAAACAGTTGGATAATTCAAGCGTTGCCTGAGTTTTGTGTCAGACTCGAATTGGGAAAGGCATGATTATGCATAAGGGATGGTTCGAACGGATCTTGGATCCAGTGCAAGGAAATTGTAATGCGAGTAGCGACTTGATTCGAAGTGGTATATGGGATCAAACATGTTAAGCAAGGCATTGGAAATATTTTGGTTGGACATCTATGGGAATTGCCTGAACGGACTCGTGAAACGAGAATACAAGTTGGTTGGTGCACGTCGGTTGAGTTGGGAAGAATGAAAATGGAGCAAGCGAATATTGAGTTGAGCATATCGTGAACGGACTGGTGCAAATGGAAAGCATCGTTGGGCTTAAGAGATGGATCGAATCGGAATGAACAATTGGGTTACGCTTGAGCAAAGCGATGGGATTATCGGAATGATAGCGAGCACGGACTATGATTTTGGAAACACATTTGAGCTGTTGGTTGAGTAAAGAAACACGATATTGGTCTGGAGGGACAATGAGATGGATTCACACAAACTTGGAAGATTTTGGATGTTGCTGCTCGTGAAGTTGACTCAGGTTTAGCGGAAATGAAATGTTGGGCAAGATGGTGCAACGATGATAGACGGATTCTTTGGAAAGACGTGGACGGATTGTGGCAACAAGGGAAGGCAAAAAGATTTTGGCGGATTGATTTCTGAAGATAGCTAAACGTGGGAGCAACGTCGGAGCAAATCACTGCGCTGCTCGAGTAAGTTAGAAGTGCATTGTGGGACGCAGCAAATGGATAAGAATTGGAGCAAGTCTTGGGTTTTGAGAATCATTGCAATTTGTAGTACGAGAATCGAATATGCAATTCGAAAATTTGATGGATTCAGGACAGAACGGCGGATTGATGGAATAAGGTTTCAACGAGCGCGGTTCTCGAATTCGAAAACTTCGCTCGGGTGAATGGTTGGATTTTTATTCGGATTTGCAGATGTGATATAGCATGGTTTATAGTAACTGTCCATCGTGATGATTACAATTATCAAGCGTAGCTTCGGGACAGCTGACCCTAAGCGACCTTGCCCGCTGAATCGGATATGAATATGGTAGACCCATAGAACGACCCTTGAGGCAGCGTATTTGGGAATGCGTCGAGGGCAGATGTGAGCAATGAGATTTGGCTTATTGACTGAGTGTTGGATTTGAGAGATCCTTGGGATAGCCTTCAGCTGAAGATACAGCCGGAAGATCGAAGCGATGGTGGAAGTAGCCTAGTCAACTGATGAGATTCAGAGTCGCAGATTTTTATCGATGGCATTGCCTCTGACTCATCGTGCCCTAGAAGGGAATAGCATTCATATGAATTGACGACTGTGAAACTAGCTCGTGAAGTTAAAGCAACGGCTCGTTCAGATTAAATTCTTGCGAATACTGGAAGGGACAGATTTGCTTCAGATTTACAAGATGTCTCGAAACTTAGTCTGGGAAGCGTGCTCATTCGGAAGGCGAAGGTGATATTCTATGCTTCGAGGCAGTGGAAGCAGCGCAAAGAACTATTTCATGCGCAACCTAAGAATTGTGGCGAGTGTGTCCACGTTGAAATCGTGGCGACACAAATCCCTTTGGCGTGGCGGCGAGATCTTCGTGGATCACACGAACCTCAATATAGATGTTCACCCTGTGAGATCTTGAGATGGCAGGAAGAGGTGTTGGACTGAGCTGATAAAGCAAGTTGATTTTTTTTGGGTAAGTCGCATAGCTGGGGTAGATCAGTTGTGAGAATCGTTCGATGCACGAGATAATATTTGGAGATGTTGCTAGTACTGATTTCAGAAATAGTTGGATGGATTGAGTTGGAACACGAACTGATTGAGTCGGTGGAAAATCTGCATAATTGAGAATAGTGCTCAAGCGAACATGTTGGAATGGAAATCAGGATTGGTTCGACTTGGGAGTGAAGCTAATGGACGCCTCGAACATAAAGATACCCTTGTAACTTGTTCAAATTTGCTATCGCAAAGCTCGGCTGAAATGTATGTATTTTAGGGATGCCTTAAATACTTGTACGATCCAAAACTAAGCGATACGAGAAATTTGTGTTGAGCTGCAAGGAGGATGTGGGAATTCGTGAAAATTTATTCGAGCGTTCAGCAGAACGAGATGTTGTGTCAGAAATAGTGAATATGTGAGTTGCTTAGAGTAGATCCATGGAATTGGATTGTGGCATGCTAGTAAGGAATGAGTACCAGCACGGTTCGTGGACGAACCTGATTCTAAGTGGTATATTATGTAACGCCCCGCAACCGCTCGGAGCGTTACGCTGAGTCGGACTGAATGAATCAAATGCTGGTTATATTTGAAATGTCAGATTTCGGGAAGAAGGATTGATTGAGTTGTTTCATGTGCAGATGGCTAGCGGGTTCGATGGAAATCAGGTGTTCGTTCCGAACAGTACTGAATAGCTGAATGGAAACGATAATGCCATCTTCCTTAGTCCGATCGGTCGGATGATTTGTAGAGCACGGCCTGCTCGCACGGTCATACCAGTTGAGTAGATCGCGCTTGCATTGGACCACGGGTTCAAGGGATTGGCCGTATCGGCAGGACAGGATGCCTAACGGGATCAATCATTGTGAGTGGGCTCTTTCCCTTCTCCTCTACTCCTTCATGCCTAATAATATGGAAAACACGTAAAGGCTTGAACACTTGGGCTGGAACATCGGGAAGCACTACACTGAGGCGTGCATAGAGTGTGCGTCATTGGCTTGGTAGGATTGTGGCTTGAATGGTTTACGCGTTGGATAGTTGGATACGATAGCTGGATTATTCATTTGAGGCGATGGGTTGGATTACTTGGGATTATGCTTGGACGGTTGGAAATACACAATTGGAATGATACAATTGAGGCAATGGGAATATCGGGATTCGGGCGAGCGAGCGTGTATCCGTGCACGAGTATCACTTGGTCGCTTTGTCTTGCAAAGCGAGCAGTTGTGGTTCAAAACCGAACAACTGCATCGGCGAGGGTGTTGTGCCTCTTTTGGGGCATTGTGCCATGGGTTAGCTTTGAGCATAGGTGTTGCACCAATTTGGATTGTGTTGAGAAGAGGCTTCGTGCCTATGAAACACTTGATATTTTGATGCCTCGGGCTATGTTTTGAGGTCGAGATTTGGGTTCTTGGAAGGACATGTTGGAAGAATGGTTATGGATGTGTTGGTTGAATTATTGATGGAACGAGTCTAGGATCGCTTGGTGGGGCAAGAATGTTCGATCCTCTCGTCATACCTACGTGTCTGCATAGTCACGGACAACCTGGGTGGCACAGGGTTTGGTTTCCTCGAACGAGTGCTCCGGGGCACCAGGACCGTTCAGCCATGGAGGAGACAATTGGGTAACGCGTCTTGGGCGCGGTGCCAGCGGTTGGATGTGATTCAGGTGGGTTAGCTACTTAGCGCTGTTTCGAATAGAACCGCATTTGATCTGTCCGATCAACGTCCTTTATGGCCTTTGGCCAGTGACTTCATATAAGAATAGATGTTGGCTTGCTTTGCTTTGGTTGGTTTGTGCATCGTGTAGGCGCGGCCACCTTGCCTCGGCAAGAGTGTGCACTCGAGAGTGGGATATATAAACTTTGGTTGAGAATGGATATTGAGGCGAGACTGTTGGTTCGATATGTTATCGTGCAAGCGATGACATTGAGTTAGACGAGTCGGCTTTATATAAACTGCTTGTCGTTTGGTTTGAGATTGAATGCTAGCATGCTTAAACTGCTTTACTGCTTTCCTTAACATGTCATCCTTATGCCATGAAATGAATCTAGGATTCAACTAGAAAGATCACCATTTAACTGTGTGCATTCACTATTTTACTTAGTGTCGGCTTAGGCGAGTGGGTTACCCCGCTCACCAGTACGGTTGTGTACTGACCCACGTTTATGGGTAATATTTCAGGTACACAGACGTAGTGGCGCTGCTTGGATATACGGAACAAGATGTATGAACTGTAAGTACCTTTGTGGGCTAGAGAAAGAGCAAGAGTTATTTCATCGTCTCCGTGGCATCGCCTTTGTGGCATTGACTCGGGGCATCTCATTTGGACCCTATCGTGAGCTTCGTTGCGTATACTCTGATTGTGTGCTTGGTACACAATACTTGACTTCCGCTGCAACTTGGTTGTTTCAATGATAACATTTGGTGTTTGACAACATCGCCTTGTACGAGCGCAACTCCAGGCTCGTACGGCATCACGTTCCGATGAGAACGATTGTCCTGCGGGAGAGCTGTAAACGTGGTGATTCACGTTCAGCGGGGACTATCGAGCTTGCGGGAGATTGGGGCGTGACAAATTGGTACCGGTTCTTAATAGTTACAGCATTAAGGGCTCTGTAATCAATGCACAGCCGTACAGATCCGTCTTTCTTGGGTACAAAAAGTATAGGTGCTCCCCATGGTGAAACACTAGGCCGGATAAATCCCTTCTCCAGAAGGTCATCAACTTGTGTTTTCAGCTCCACTAACTCCTTAGGTGCTAGCCGATATACCGATGAGGTGATAGGTTCGGCTCCTGGAGTTAGGTCTATTGTGAATTCTATCTCCCGATCAGGTGGTAAACCTGGAAGGTCGTCGGGAAATACATCCACAAATTCCGTTATGACTCTTGGGTAACTTGAATCTTCTTCTACAGTCAATACCCTAAGAGTTGGCTGGACCCCTTGTTCTACAGCTCCTCGTAGAAATTCAAACTCAGGAAGGCTAGGGGGTCTAAATATCACTTTTCCAAGCCGGCAATCCAGTGTCGCATGGTACTGACTTAACCAGTACATACCAAGTACAACATCGTAATCAGGCATAGAAAAGATCAGAAATTGGGCTCGCATCTCTCGGCCACAGACTACTACCGAACATGATCTACAAGTATCACTAACCGGGATAATTCCACCTCCCGTTAGGATTCTCTTCATCTTCGAGAGAGGTGCGGTAGCTATTCTATGTGTGGCTACGAAGCTAGCAGCAATAAATGAATTCGAAGCTCCAGAATCAAATAATGCTACAGCAGGAATTGAAGCTACTAATATGGTACCTGCTATCACTTCGCCTGCAGTAGCTTCCTCAGTGACTGCTAGTGCATATGCCTGACCTCGTCCCTGAGCGGGACCCTTTTGCTGACGAGCTTGTTGGAACAGTGCTGCCTGAGGTGGTAGAGGTGGCCTGGCTCCTCCAGGCCCTGTCTATGTTGCTCCCCCAGCTGGAAGAGCTGCAGGTGGAGCTGGTCGATTCGGAACTCCCTTTCGACGTTTCGAGCAGTCCTTTGAGAAGTATTGTCCAGATCCGCAAACCAGGCAGAGCCCCAGCTTGCGTCTACATTCCTTTTCAATATGTCCTACCTTGCTGCAGTAGTGGCAAGTAGGCAGGTTCTTAGTTGCTGCTCTTGGAGGCGGGCTCTTCTGGGGCCGTTTAGCAGATTCCCCTGGTGATGACTTGGACGGTGCTGAGGAGAAGGGACGTTTCAGGCTTGATTCCCTCCGAGTAACGTGCTCCAGCCGACGTGCTGCAGCTAGGACGTCGGTGTAGGAGGTGGGCGCGACCGATCCGATTAACTTCTGAAGCTCGAACCTGAGCCCATCAAAGAACTTCTCCGCCTTTTCCTCTTCGATAGGAATTAGCGAAGGGGCGAAGCGGCTCAGGCGAATAAATTCGGCGTTATATTCCTCCACCGTCATGTTGCCCTGGATCAGGCGGTTGAATCTGTCTCGGAGTTCTGACCGAGCCACAGCAGGGATGTACATTTCCTAGAAGAGTCTGGAGAACTCCTCCCAGGTAACCTGATCATGTCCGAGCCTTCTTTCTTCGGACAGCCACCAATGATGCCCGTTGTCCGTCAGTTGCATCCTGACGACAATTATCTATTTGTCCCTTGGTAGTTCGGCGGCCTCCAACTGATGTTGTGTGTTTGTAAGCCATTCATGCACTTCAGTTGGTCCTTCCTTACCCGAGAAGGTACGGGGCTTGAGTTGACGGAAATCCATAATAGATCCCGTCGCTGGCCGCTTATTTGGTGGATTTGCATGCTCCAATGCTGCGACCAGGCTGTTTCTTAGGTTCTCGGCCTCTCGGCGTTGGGTCTCCTGTTGAATCTGTTGTTGTGCCTGCATCATGGCGTAGAACACCTGAAACATTTGCTGGCCGTCCATTGCCTGTCCTGGGGGAAAGACAGGCATCGTACGAGGGAACTGGGGAGGAGGCGGGATGTCATCACGCCTGAACCTGGAACTTGGTTGGCCAGTTTGATTGCTCTGAGAGGATTGTCCTCTAGTATCTGGTGTCGTTCCAGCCTTGCAGGTAAGCCCTGCTTCAGTCGGGGTACCCAAGGGGGTCTCGTCACCACTTCTGGGATCCATTTCTCTGCATCAAAAGAAAACAATAAGAACGCACAGAGGAATCAAACAGGATGCAGTTCAAGCAATTTAATTGAATTCGACATAGAGTTCAAAAACGATTAAATATATGGATGAGATCCTATAACCTATCTTATTGCAGGCCTGTACGGTCCCTAAGTTGAAACTGAACAATTTTGTTAGGACCTGCATGGGCCACCACAAAAACCATGTCACGCCCCAGTCCCAAAATGCCGAGGGACTGGAGATGCGTGGCAATGGCCAGCAGCACGCACCGATGGATAACCCAATTTAATGGAGCCATCAGGGCGTACTTAAGCTGTAAATAAGGTCTACTACACAAGTCACACTAATCTCATCCATAAAGATAAAGAAATAAACTGCATAATCAAATGAAAATAATGTAGCAACATCATCACAGCAAGTCAGTCGGAGCAACAATCCGACTTAAGTCTGAAATAAACTAGCTCTATAGGCCAGGAACAAAAGATGTAAACATGAAATAAATACTGAGTACTGGAACAAGCACTCAGGAGAAGTCCTCGGTAGTCACCTCGTCTTCAGTGTTCGGTTCAGCTCCAGCAATAGCTTCAGCTCCTGTCCCGTATATCTCGGGATACTGCTCCTCAGCTAAACCTGGGGACATAATCCATTCCAGGTCCTCAGTGGACAAAGCAAGGCACAAGATAAAAATAAGCCAAATAATAAGCAGTGCAATAAATAAATGAACAGCAGGGTAAACTAAGTAACCATCTATGTGATATGCAAATGAGAGCAACACTAGTACTCAGGCTGAGACCGCTACAAGCTCTGTGTCGGGGAGCCGGTAGCAGTAATAACACGTAAAGGGTCTAGCTCTGCTGGAGAGTCTACAACCTCACAATAATAGTAGATATATATATAGAACAGCCTGTAGCCTGTGCGTCTTTCCCCACCCAATGTAATCACGCAATCCATGACCATAACGTCTCATGTCCATGTCAGCGGGATTATAACTAATGCAACAAGTCATACTGTCTAGAAATAAATAACTCTGTCAAGTCCTGTATCCTATTCAGAATTCCCACGAATAACTCAGGAAGATTCTGTCCATGATAGTGTCAAGTGTCCTGGGTTGTAGGGTACTTGAGAGGTCAAGTACAAAATAAGGGGGTCGTAAATCCATCTCTAAATGACGAACCCAACACCGCGTACGGTGTCAGTACCCGACTATGATCGGGCTCTAGGTACGTCGTACGTTCCCTAGGTTAAGCAGTTTAAATCAGTTTATATAAAATTGCACAAGAAATCTAGCAGAGTATTTTTACAGAAAAAATATGAAAATAATGACTGCAAGTTTGGCAAGGTGCACTTGCTTGAGGTTTGGATTCCACTTAGGTCCTGATTTCGGAAATTTTCAGAGATGTCTCCGAAAGCTGAAATAAACAGTATCATCACGCTCAGAAGGTGTCAAACAGCTAGGATCGCCTATCCTTGGGTCTAATTTGGAGACAAGGGCAGAAACGGTAATTTCGGGCCAAAACGGGGTCCACCGGTGGGCCCGCTTTGCACCGAAAAACGCGTCAGGGTCAAAGGTCTCCAAATTCACCAAACTTAGTGTCAACAGGTCAGGAACGCTGATACGAACCCAACGGAACTTTCAGATTTGAATTTCGATGAGCCGGTCACGAAATCGCCTATCGAGCGGGGCCTGTGGGGCCCACGACACGCGATTTCGTCAACGTTCTCAGAATCGAACCAAACTTGACCCACAGGACCAGCGTATCGCTACGAGTCCGATGGCGCAAGTTTTGTCTCGATCCGACGTGTGTGCACGAAGTTAGGGCAAATTGCAGAAAAGGTGGATACGGGGCGATGTCCGCGGATACGCGTTGATTCCGGGGTGCACGCACACCCGAATCAGCTTCCGCGAACTCTCACACGTCCGTATCGATGAGGCGCACGTATCTGTGAAGACCGCACGCGACCAAGTCATCCCGTTTGGCGGAGCGTACTCAGTTCCGGGGTGAAACAGGGTCTGGTTTTTCCTGTTTTTTGATCGCGGTGTGCGATCACCACAGGACGCGATGCCCCGAGCGGTTTGTCCGGGCACCGAGAGGGTCATACAGGCTTCGCGTAGAAATTTACGGAATCGAAATCGGGGTTACGAGCAGGAAGTTATGAGTACCTGAAGGGACCCAAAAAATCGGGGTTCGAGCTGTGTCCGACACGTGTCTGAACTAGGGCTGTGTCCGGGTCAAAGAGTCTTGTGTCCGGCCGTGTCCGACACGCCAGGACCCTAGGGTTAGGGTTTCAAACTCAGGCGGCCAGAGGCGGCGGCAGGGCGGCGGGGAACCGACCGGAGGGAGCTGGGGGCGGTCGAGTGGCCTCGGGTCGGGTGCTGGGCCGCCGGGGGAGCTGCGGCGGGGGCTCTGGTCGCTCGGCTGTTGGAGGCTGCCGTCGACGAGAGGAGGAAGGAGGCGGAGGAGGTTCTGGATAGGGCTGCCGGGGAGGGTGCTCGCTGGGGCGGCTCTCGGTGGAGGAGGACGACGGGTTGCAGGGGATCGGGGTCGCCGGACGGGGGAGTTAGGGCTTGGGGTTTGGGGGGAAGAAGAGGGCGGAGGAGGAGCTATTTATAGGGGGACTGGGGAGGGCTCGGCCGGGGCGACGTGGCCGGGAAAGCCGGTAGGGGAGGGCGACGTGGGGTCGTGGCCGACGGATTCGCGGCGGGCGGCGCAATTTCCGGCGCGGGGACGATCGTGGGAGGGGAGCGGGTTTGGGAGATGCGGGTCCGGGTCGGGCGCGGATCCGGGTGAGCGGACCCGCCCGACCCGCTAGGTGAGTGAGGGCTGGGCTGGGCTGAGATTCATGGGCTCGGCCCACTGGGCCGGGCCGGGCCCAAGGCAGAAAAATAAAAAAATATATATATAAATAACAGTAAATTAAATAAATTAATTCAGAAAATAGTTTTTAGGCTTTTAAAATTAGGTCCGAGGCCCAATAAAATCCCAGAAAATTACCTTAAGTCCGGTTTTCTATTTTACACCATAAAATCATACTTTTATTACATTTTAATGTTGTTTATTGGCAATTAAAAATTATAAATTCACTACAAGTCCTATATAAATTCCTGAAAATTGTATTTTAAATCCCAAAATTGATTTTAAAAATACCAGAAATTTAGGGTGTTTACAGTCAGAGGCGGATGCTGTGGCGAGGCGCTGGAGGGGGCGGCCTGCTGGTTCTAGAGGAGCGACGAGGTCAGGCGGCCGGGTGGTCCTAGGGTCCAGGCGGTGAGGGGGGGTAGTTGGCCGGATTCGAGAGGGGAGGAGGGGGTTTTACAGGGCTGAAGGGGAGCGGGGGAAGGTGGAGGAGAGAGGAGGACGACGGGGAGGTCGAGTCGGGACTGGGGGTGTGTCGATAGGTGGTGGTGCTGGTGGAGATGGGTTGTGGAGAATTAGGGTTCCGACACGACGGGGAGGGGAGTTAAATAGGGCAGACGCCGGTCGGATTTCGACTTGAATTAGGTTTAGGGTTACGGTAAGGATTTGGGTAACGGGTTTGGGTCGGGTCGGGTCAGCGGGTAGCGGGTTAGACCCGGGTTCGCTAATAATTAAATGCGGGTCGGTTTAGCGGGTCGGGTCTGGGTTTTGGGCCCGGATCCGACCCAATAAGGTTTTAAGTTTGGTTCGGTTAAACCGGTTTTCCTTGGTTTGGTTCAGGTAATAAACCGGGTTCAATTTAGGGTTTATTTTGGTTTAAATCTACATTGGTTTTTAGGGCTTTAAAAATGTTTCCGGAGTCCAATAAATTCCCGAAAAATTACCCTATGTCCGGTTTTCCATTTTACACCATAAAATATTATTTCCATAATATTTTAATATTATTTAACAGCAATTAAAAATCATTTTAATTACCAATTACCTATGTTTTAATTACAGAAAAATCCCGGAAAATTCCAAAAAATTATGAAAAATCCAAATTAAAAATTCTTGAAAAATCAGGGGGATTAAAAAGTAATGTCATATGGTCCTAGGTTGAACAAAGATATTACAGTAAATAATCAAGAGAATAGTATAAACAAATGCTGCAAGTATGGCAAGGTACACTTGCCTGGGGTTCTGACTCCAACTGTTGCTCTGGTATCAGCAGAATTTGCAGATACTCTTCCAGTTGCTGAAATAGACATCACCATCAGATTCGAAATACATCAAATAGCTAGAATTGCCTGTCCTTGAGTCCAATTTGGACACAGGAGCAAAAGTGACAGTTTCTGGTCAAAGCGGGGTCCACATGTGGCCCGCTTCGTACCGAAAAACATGCCAGAGACAATGTTCTCCAAATTTGTCAAACATAGTGTCCATAAGTTCAGAACGACGATACGAACCCAACAGAATGTTCAAAACTGAATTTCGATGAGCCGATCACAAAATCACCCGTCAAGTGGAGCCGTGGGGCCCAAGATACGCTATTTTGTCAACGTTCTCAGAATCGAACCAAACTTGGGTCACAGGACCAGCGTATTGTTACGAGTCCGATGGCACAAGTTTTGTTTCGATACGACGTGCATACACGAAGTTACAATGAGTTCCAGAACAGGGCCGATACGGGGTGTTGTCGACGGATACGCATTGATTTCGGTGTGCACGCACATCCAAATCAACTTTCACAAAATTCCACACGTCCGTATTAACGGCGCGCACCTTTCAGTGAAGTCTGCACACGACCAAGTCGTCCCATTTAGCGGGGCGCACCCAGTTCCGGGGAAAATAGGGTAATTATTTTTTTTAATTTTGGGTCGCAGTTTGCGACCGCCACAAGACGCGATATCCCGAGCGAGTTGCACGGGTATCGAGAGGGTCACGCAGTCTATGTGTCACAGCAGACAGAACGGAAAATGGGACAGCGAGGAAAGAGAAACAGTCACCTAAACTGGGCTCCGAAGAAGACTGAAAAACACGATTCCGCGAGGCGGCGCGACGCGGCACGGCCGGCTTGCTGGCGGCAGCGGCGGCTAGGGCAAGGCGGAGGCGGCGCTGTACGGCTGTTATCGACGAGGTGGTGGGGTCATCGAGTTCGCCGGAGTCGGGGTGGCCAGCTGCGGGTTTGACGGAGGAAGAAGGTGGCCGGAGACGCTGGAGTTAACGGGGTTCGTCGAGGTGGTTGGTGACGGTGGTGGTGATCGGGTTGGGGGAGGCCGGGGTTCCTGGGGATACCGGAGGGGAAGTCGTCGGCTTTGTGTCTCGGCGGAGGACGGTGTGGGGGTGGCCGGAGAGGCTCGAGCGGAGGGAAGGCGGTGGAGACAGTGGTGGTCAGTGGCGGTGGAGATGGCGGAGGGGTTTTTATAGGAGGAGAGGGAGGTCGTCGGTCGGCCGTTGCGGGGAGGCGAGGCGTTGCGGAGGCTAGCGGACGCAGAGGAACGATCGCGGGGGAGCCGGACGGCCACGACGACGGAAACGGCCATCGGGGAGGGGAAAGGTCGACGGGGATTTGGGAATTAGGGTTTTATTGTAGCATAGGTCGGGTCGGGTTGCGGGTCGGGTTCTGGATTCGGGTCCGGATCCGACCCGCTAAGATACGGGTCGGGTACGGGTCGCGGGTACGGGTCGCGGGTACGGGTAGGGTTGATGAATCCGACCCGTTAGGGTTGGTTTAGACAGGGTTCGGTTCTGCATGGTCCAGTTTGGGTATGTTCTTTTAGTTTAAACCGGTTGATTTAATCCGGTTTAATTGGGTTTATTAAAAATATTAATTTTTAGGTCTTTAAATATGGTTCTGGGGTCCAATAAATTCCAGGAAAATTATCCTATGTCTAATATTTTATTTTACACCCAAAAATATTATTTTCATAATATTTTAATATTTAATAAAAACATTTAAAATTATTTAAAACCAGAATATCTTGATTTTAATTAGTTAAAATTCCAGAAAAATTCTGAAAATGTATTTTTAAAATCCTGAAAAATCTGGGGGTTTACAATCTACCCCCCTTAAGAGGATTGCGTCCTCACAATCAAAGAATAATTGGTCAGCAGAGATGACATGGTTTGCAAAACAGGTTCGAAGCACGACACCATCAAAGAATCACGATCAAGGAGAATCAAAGAATGAGGGTTAAGCAAAACACCTAGGGAAGAAAATATCATTTCCCTAAGCAATGAAAATTATGCAAATTCAAGAGAGAAGGAAATCTGGTTAAAGCAAGAAAACTAAAGCTTAGAAAAACTAGATTATCAATTATAAAAACATACTAGGTTATTATTAACAAGTTCAAAAATATCAGGTTTAAGGCTAAGGTCACGAACTAATAGGCACGAGCTAAAGCAATGCATCTATGAATAACTTACGCGTATTTGCTACTCCACGAGTCTGCGCGTCCTCCAAGGTCATCGCGAAAGCTTGTCCGCGTCCTCACGGTGGATTCCTCTGCTGCTGCTGAGCCTGCTGGAAGAGTACTGCCTGGGGTACCAAAGGTGGCCTCGGATGATACCCTCCTGGAGGTGGTGGTATGACTCCTTCAACTCCCGTCTGTGGTACTCCCACTGTTGGATAGACTGGCCTTGGTGCTGGTAAAGCTTGTCTGTTAACATTAGTGCTCCCTCTCGATGTTCAGGATAATCCTTGGCTAAGTGTTGATTGGATCCGTAAATCAAGCATAATCCCAACTTGCGTCTGCATTCCCTCTTAATATGGCCTACCTTGCCACAGTATTGACATGTAGGTAGTATCTGCGGAGATGCTCTGGGTGGCTGGTGTAGGTGAGATCTCTTTGAAGCTTCTTTCTGTGGTGCTCTGGATGGTGCTGATGTGAAAGGCCGCTTCAGGCTGTACTCTCTCCTGGTGACGCGCTTCATGCGTCGTGCTGCAGCAAGGATGTCCGAGTAAGAAGTAGGTACAACGGATCCGATCAGTCTCTGTAGCTCAAAGTTTAGTCCGTCGAAGAACTTCTCAGCCTTCTCTTCTTCTGTCGGGATCAGGGTTGGGGCGAAGCGACTCAGATGAATGAACTCCGCGTTGTATTCTTCTACTGTCATACTGTCTTGAGTGAGGCGATTGAACTTGTCCCAAAGTTCAATCTCCTGAAAGAGTACATCTCCTGAAAGAGTTTGGAGAACTCTTCCCAAGTGACTCGGTCTGGTCCGAGTCGTGTCTCCTCAGATAGCCACCAGTGATGTGCATTGCCCGTTAACTGCATTCTGACGGCAGTCATCCAACGTTCCCGTGGAAGCTCAGCTGCTTCTAATTGATGTTGATTGTTGGTGAGCCACTCATGAACTTCAGTGGGCTCCTCCTTGCCTAAAAAGGTACGGGGCTTCAGCTGGCAAAAATCGGTGATAGATCCCACCGATGGTTGCCTAGTTGGTGGGTTCGCCTGCTCCAGTGCGGTTACTAGGCTGTTCCTCAAGTTCTCTGCCTCATGACGTTGAGCTTCTTGATAAATATGCTATTGGGCTTGCATCATTGCATAAAATATTTAAAACATCTGCTGCCCATCCATGACTTGTCCTGGTAGGAAAACAGGCATTGGTGGAGCGAACTACGACGGAGGTGGGATGTCATCACGCCGGAATCTTGAAGTATGCTGGCCTGCTTGATTGCTTTGAGCTGATTGTCCTTTGTCTTCTGGTGTCGCTTGTCACTACCCCATTTCCAGAGCCGGGTATTTTTTTTAATTTTATTATTGTGTATTTATTTATAATTAATTATATTTATATTTAATTGATGGTTGTATTATATTTTATTGATTATTTTAGGGTTTTGGCTAGCCTGGACCCATGTCAGACCCTAGTGGACCCATGTCCGACCCAACTCACACCTTTGTGAGATCTATTTTTGGGTTTAGAATATTTATTATATTTTTAGTGGGTTAGTTGGAGAGATTGGGAGTTAGTTTGAGTGCTTTTGGAACCCGAAACCTAAACCCAAGTGAGAGGAGGGCATTTTGGGCATTTTGGACTTTGTGAAACCCTTCTTTACTACTTGGCCAGCCTATTCCCTACCCATTCCCGACCAAACCAGCAGCCATTTCTTCTTCTTCACTTCTTCTTCTTCTTCTTCTTCTTCATTCTCCACTCTTTCTTCTTCCTTTCTCCTTCCCACTTCAAGTAAGTCCTTCTTTATTCTCTTCTTTCTTTCATTTCTTATATTTGTATAAATCCTAACCCTATATTCTTCCCCAACCTAGGTGGGTAGAGATTAGATTTGGTGTTGGAGCTTGGATTGGAAGCTTGGAAGCTAGTTGTGGTGGATTTGGAGCTTTTTGAAGACTTTGGCCTTGGGATTCTAACTCCCAAGAGGTAAACCTTGATTTTTCCCCTTCTAATTACTCTTATATAGTATAATTAATAGTTTAAAATCTTTCTAGACCTTAGGGCTACCCGTGGGAGGAAGTTGGAACTAGTTTGGTTGTGTTTGGAGACTTTGACACTAGGTTTTGTGTCAATTTCGGGTGGAATCGAAATTAGCCTAATTTAGGGTGATGCCCTAGGTTAGACGGACCTAGGTAGACGTTGTCGGGTGTCTAGAGGGTTAGTACGCGTCTCCGTTCGGACACGTGAAGTCGTGTCGCGGAGAAATGGGCGTTTCGAGGGTTTTAGGGGTTTTCGTCGTCGCCGATTCTATGTGCATGCGCGTTTTTGCCACGGATCTAGAATCGATGCGTTAGCATTTTTTCTAGGATCTAGACATCGTTTAGATCCTGTGGATAAATTTTGGGCCGATTCTGAGTTGGTTTGGTGTGCGTTTCAGGAGATTTTGCGAACCGCACACCACGTGTTCGTCGAAATGATCGAACGACCATTTCGACTTGGTTTCGTAGTTTCGGGCTTGTGCGCGCGTTAGGTTAGCTTCGGGAAGTGTGTGCTAGAGTTCTCGGGTTATATTTTATGTATTTATAGTTATTTCTAGGCGTAGGGGTGGTTGTGCGCGTGTTGGTGGAGTGTTGTGTGTTGTGGTGTTGTGTGTGTGTCTCTATATATGTATATATATTTATATATATGTTTATGTGTTTGTGTATATATATATATATATATATATATGCATTTTGGTGTGTGTGTAGTTGTGTGTGTGTTAGTGTGTGTGAGAGTGTGTGTGTGAGGGTGTGTGAGAGTGTCTGTGTGTTTGTGAGCGTGTGTGTGAGTGTGGTTATATATATATATATATATAGGTATATAGATATGTTTGAGTGTGTGTATATTTATAGATGTGTGTTTGTGAGTGTATTTATATATATATTTATGTGTGTGAGTGTGAGTGGGTGTTTGTGTATAGGTGTGAGTGTGTAGTGTAGTGTGAGTGTTTGTGTGTGTTGAGAGGTGTGTGAGTGTGTTTGTGTATGTGTGTATATATATATATGTATGTGTGTCTATATGTATATATGTATATATATTTATATATGAATATGTGTTTGTATATCTATATATGTGTGTGTATTTATATATATATATATGTGCTTGTGTATATGTATATCTATATGTGAGTGAGTGTATATATATATATATGTTTGAGTGTGTGTGTGTGTGTAAGTATATATATTAGTGTGTGTATATATATAGTTGTATATATATATGTATATATGTGTGTGTGTCTGTGTGTGCTTGCTGGCGTATCATGAGAGGGCAGCGAGGCTTGTGCAGCGTGCAGCGAGGGGCAGCGAGGCAGTGCGCTGTGCAGTGCACAGCAGCAGCTGCAGCAGCAGCAACATGCTGCACAGCAGCAGCAGCAGCAGTAAAGGTAGCAACAGCAGCAGGGTTAGCATGCAGCGTCAACGAGGTAGCTTAGTGAGGGAGAGAGGGTATATATATATATATATATATAGATAGATCAATAGATAGATAGATATATCTAGATAGATTGATAGATGAGTAGATGAATAGATAGATAGATAACTAGATAGATAGTTTAATAGATAGTTAGATAAATAGATATTTGATAGGTATGTATATATGTATAGATAACTAGATAGATAGATATATAGATAGCTAGATAAATAGCTAGATAGATAGATGGATAGCTAGGTAGATAGCTAGCTAGATAGATGGATAGCTAGATAGATAGATTGATAGATAAATAGATAGATATCTATAGATAGATACATAGGTAAATAGATATTAGATAGATAGATACATGAATAGATAGATAGATATCTAGGTAAATAGATATCTAAATAGATAGATAGATAGATAGATAGATAGATAGATAGATAGATAGATAAGTAAATAGTTAGATTGATAGATAGATAGGTATATAGACATATAGATAGATATATCTAAATACCTATATATATATGTGAGTTTGGGTATATATATGGGTATATGTGTATATGTGTGAATAGATATATATATAGATACGTAAGTATGTATATATATATATGATAGATATATATATTTTAGCCTAGATTATTAACTAGGTATATGTTTATACCCATAGATAGATAACTAGAGGGATAATTAGAGGGGTATTGGGCGATATCTCAATACCTTGAGATATCAAGGTATCTCAATACCTTGAGATATCCAAGGTATTAAGTTTCGAGCGGGGTTTTTGAGCAATTGCCTAGGTTTGAGTTTAGAGATAGGTTTTTATGTATATGTATATATATTTACGCGTGCTAGCAAAGGTTTTAGCGGGTTTAGACGGGACGTATAGCGTAGGGTGAGGTATCGGATACCGAGGGTATCCCGGTATCTCAAGGAGGCGAGTTTGAGGGTTTATTAGCCTAATGACCTAGTTTTGACCTAAAATTTTAGGGACACCCTAGTTTGACCTAGAGTTGACCGTAGTTGACTCGGTTGACCGCCAAAGTCAACTTTTGACCTAGTTTTGACCTAGGGTTGACTTTTGGACCCAGAGTTGACTTTTGGACCCAGATTTCACCGATTTGACCCGTTTGACCTGTTTGACCTAGAACGACCCTAGAAGCCTATTTTTAGTTATTTCATATATGTTTAACTCATTAGAACCCTGTTTAACCTTGTTTTTCGCAATAGGTCATTGCGACACCAGTTCGGATCGCCAGTTGCTCAGGACGTCAGGCGAGTACATTCTCTGATAGTTTTCATTATCTGATGATTATTATGATTCAGCTTCTAGTATAGTATCATCTAATTTTTCTGGCACAATACGGGACACGGACTGGTATTTCTGGATTTATTTACTTGCGACACGTATATTTTATGTTTCTGGCCTCTATTCTGGAATCACTACTGGCATCACTACAGGCATCACTCATGTTTCAGGCTGGACTCATACTTGATTTACGTGTCGGGTCTTGGATTCACTTGTACTAGTCGGGGTAGGGAAATACTCGAGTAGACATGTAAACATTTCCGTCTGGAATTATCAGGAATCACCCTCCCTGGTCTAATCTGGAATGATAGCAGCCATGCACCCAGTGCGCGGTGAGCCGTACTTACCCCTAGCCGTTTACATGTCAAAACAAGTATTTCAAAGACACGAGTTCATTCTTTATAGTCTGGACTCTCTTGCATTTCTTGCTGGTCTCACTTATAGTTTCTGGACTTGACTCATTACATGTATTTCATGCTGGACTCACTACACGTTCTTGTGCACAGACTTACTCTTAGTGTAGATTTCTTGTATCTTGCAGTCATTACTATCTTGCTCAGATATTCCTGCATCTTTATCTTTATGCACCAGTGATACATGTATATTTTCTTGTTTCATACTTACTTCATTCTTCTTGCTACTTGCTATAACTGCTTTATAGTTTTTATCATTTAACTGGAACTGCTGTTAGAGGTGTACTTGCTCCAGTCCTGACTGGATATATTTTTTTTAGAGTATCCGGAGGATTGGTGTCCAATATTTTATGGACCTGAGCCTGTCGATGGTGCAGATAGGGACCCTCTAGTTTAGGAGTAATTTCTGGGTTGGTAGCCGGGATCACTAGGACCTCAGTTATTGTTTTGATTAGCTTTTGGTACCGAATTTGTCTCCGATTTTGGATTGAGACCTTGTATTATATTTGATTCAGGATATTGTATTATTATTATTGATGTTGTGGTTATTTTAGCTGCAGTTGTTTAGACTTTGGAGTTGTTAGTCTTCTGTGTTATCTTATCGTGCTTAGATTCGTGATTGAGTACATTATGATTATCATTATGATATTGCTCCTCCGTTTGGAGTTGAGATCTTGACAGGTTTATATATTGATTGTGTGAGATTGTTAGCTAGATAGTTGACCTAGACAGCGTTCTACCGCCGATGCTGTGGCGTAGGCTGGACGTACCCACGACTCATGCCCGATTTTTTGGGTGCGGGTCATGACAAGTTTTTGGTGGCGGCCCCATGCAGGTCTCGATTCGCAATTAGTGCGATGTTGTGGTAGTACAACAACTTAGTTGTACTGCTGCGAGCCTGCTATAGGATCTAGGATCTAGGATGAGAGTGTACTCAATCACGACTAGGAACAATTCCAATCTAATTATTCTAAAATTGTTTCTTTTGAAATATTACTGTCCTTCTTTGATGATATCGTATCTTGCGCCGTATTGACTTCTTTTGATCTGTGTACAGGATGCCTCCGAAGACACGATCCCATCGTATCGTTCCAGCAGTTGCCACCGAGAGGTCTGCTACCTCTCGTCCAGCTCGTATTCAGGCAGCTGCTACCGCTCCACTCACCACTCCTGCGGTTGAGGGAGCATCTATTTCTCTCGGGGATCCTCCTCCACTTGTCGACCCGAGGACTACCCCAGTCGTTCCGGTGGTTCCTCTACCACTTCCTACACCAGTAGATGCCGCGCAGTTGTTTGCGTTCTTCAGGGAGATGATGGACGCGCAGCACCTTCAGGTGGATGTGATGAGGCTGGGCATTGAGAACGCCCACCAGGTGGCCATGACGGCAGTGGACAGAGTGGCACAGATTCAGCCACAGGCAGATCAGGCACAACATCCGAGGCCGGGCAGCATCATTGACTTCCAGAGGATGCGACCCAAGGAGTTCTGGGGTACAGAAGGGATCCTGTACGCGGATGACTGGATAGAACAGATTGAGGGAATTTTCCGGCTGGCACAGATTCCAGACAGCATGCAGATAGAGGCAGCGGGCAGTCAGATATTCGACCTCGCTTTGACGTGGTATCGCACAGATACGAGGATTGCGGTACTAGGGCTTACTTGGGAGGCTTTCAAGAAGATTTTCAAGGAGAAGTTTTTTCCAGATGTGGCGCTCAGTGCTTTGGAGAGCCAGTTTGAGGCACTCGTCCAGGGGAGCATGCCAGTGGACGAGTACGCAGCGGAGTTCTGTCGCCTGGGCAGATTTGTAGAGGGCTTGAGTGAGGCAGCAAAGGCAAGGAAGTTTCGCAAGGGTTTGGTTATGGCGGTCAAGTCTTTAACTAGGAGCGACCGCGAGGCAACTTTCGAGCAGATAGTAGGAGATACTTAGAGGGCAGAGGATGACTTGGAGCTCAAGTCCAAGAGAGGCAGGGATGATTCAGGTAGTGCGAGTGGCAGTGCGGGACCGGCTAAGCGTCCCTATGTGCAGAAGACAGCGCATTAGGGTCAGGATCAGAGAGTGCCCACTTGTGCCTACTGCAGGAAGGCATGACACACTTGGGATGTTTGTAGGAGGAGGCTGAAGGTGTGTTTGTTCTGTAGATCTGCTGCTCACCAGATGCGAGATTGACCTACTGCACCTCCATTTGGTGGAGCACAGGATCGGAGAGTTGGAGCTAGGACACCTGTGGCACAGCATCATGCCCCGCACCAGCAGAGGGATATACCCCAGAAGGACAGGGCTTATGCGTTGACGGTCGAGGAGGCCTATGCTACGGGTGTCGGGTTAGCAGGTCTGTCTCTTGTTTCTTCTTCCTGTCCTTTCCATTCCTTGTGGTGTGCTTCATTAGTACCTGTTAGACTTTTCTATTATGCTGTGGTAGATAGTGTAGTGACCCTGATTGAGACTGTGATAACACGACCAGTAGGACCCTGATCTTGCATGTTGTTTAGGTAGAATTTCTTGACTGCGATTGTTGGGGGTTTGACCTAGAGGGAGTGTGATTGACTTTAAATTTCGAGGACAAAATTTTCTAAGGAGGATAGGCTTGTCACTACCCCATTTCCAGAGTCGGGTATTTTTTTTTAATTTGGTTATTGTGTATTTATTTATAATTAATTATATTTATATTTAATTGATGGTTGTATTATATTTTATTGATTGTTTTAGGGTTTTGGCTAGCCTGGACCCATGTCAGACCCTAGTGGACCCATGTCCGACCCAACCCACACCCTTGTGAGACCTATTTTTGGGTTTAGAATATTTATTATATTTTTAGTGGGTTAGTTGGAGAGATTGGGAGTTAGTTTGAGTGCTTTTGGAACCCGAAACCCAAACCCAAGTGAGAGGAGGGCATTTTGGACTTTGTGAAACCCTTCTTTACTACTTGGCCGACCTATTCCCTACCCATTCCCGACCAAACCAGCAGCCATTTCTTCTTCTTCACTTCTTCTTCTTCTTCTTCTTCTTCTTCTTCTTCTTCTTCTTCTTCCCACTTCAAGTAAGTCCTTCTTTCTTCTCTTCTTTCTTCCATTTCTTATATTTGTATAAACCCTAACCCTACATTCTTCCCCAACCTAGGTGGGTAGAGCTTAGATTTGGTATTGGAGCTTGGATTGGAAGCTTGGAAGCTAGTTGTGGTGGATTTGGAGCTTTTTAGAGACTTTGGCCTTGGGATTCCAACTCCCAAGAGGTAAACCTTGATTTTCCCCTTTCTAATTACTCTTATATAGTGTAATTAATAGTTTAGAACCTTCCTAGACCTTAGGGCTACCCGTGGGAGAAAGTTGGAACTAGTTTGGTTGTGTTTGGAGACTTTGACACTAGGTTTTGTGTCAATTTCGGGTGAAATCCAAAATTGGCCCAATTTTGGGTGATGCCCTAGGTTAGACGGACCTAGGTAGATGTTGTCGGGTGTCTAGAGGGTTAGTGCGCGTCTCCGTTTGGACACGTGAAGTCGTGTCGCGGAGAAATGGGCGTTTCGGGCGTTTTAGGGGTTTTCGTCGTCGCCGATTCTATGTGCGTACGCGTTTTTGTCATGGACCTAGAATTGACGTGTTAGTATTTTTTTCTAGGATCTAGACATCGTTTAGAGCCCGTAGGTAAATTTTGGGCCAATTTCGAGATGGTTTGGTGTGCGTTTCAGGAGATTTTGCGAACCGCACACCACGTGTTCGTCGAAATGACCGAACGGCCATTTCGACTTGGTTTCGTAGTTTCGAGCTTGTGCGCGCGTTGGGTTAGCTTCGGGGAGTGTGTGCTAGAGTTCTCGGGTTATATTTTATATATTTATAGTTATTTCTAGGCGTAGGGGTGGTTGTGCGCGTGTTGGTGTTGTGTTGTGTGTTGTGTTGTGTGTTGTGGTGTTGTGTGTGTGTGTCTATATATGTATATATATGTTTGTGTATATATATATATATATATATATATGCATGTTGGTGTGTGTGTAGTTGTGTGTGTGTTAGTGTGTGTGAGAGTGTGTGTGTGAGGGTGTGTGAGAGTGAGTGTGTGTTTGTGAGCGTGTGTGTGAGTGTGGTTATATATATATATATATATAGGTATATAGATTTGTTTGAGTGTGTGTATATTTATAGATGTGTGTTTGTGAGTGTATTTATATATATATTTGTGTGTATGAGTGTGAGTGGGTGTTTGTGTATAGGTGTGAGTGTGTAGTGTAGTGTAGTGTGAGTGTTTGTGTGTGTTGAGAGGTGTGTGAGTGTGTTTGTGTATGTGTGTGTATATATATATGTATGTGTGTCTATATGTATATATGTATATATATTTATATATGTATATGTGTTTGTATATCTATATATGTGTGTGTATTTATATATATATGTGTGCTTGTGTATATATATATCTATATGTGAGTGAGTGTATATATATATATATATATATGTTTGAGTGTGTGTGTGTGTAAGTATATATTAGTGTGTATATATATATATAGTTGTATATATATATGTATATAGGTGTGTGTGTCTGTGTGTGCTTGCTGGCGTATCGTGAGAGGGCAGCGAGGCTTGTGCAGCGTGCAGCGAGGGGCAGCGAGGCAGTGCGCTGTGCAGCGCAGCGCGCTGCTGTGCAGTGCACAGCAGCAGCTGCAGCAGCAGCAACATGCTGCACAGCAGCAGCAGCAGCAGTAAAGGCAGCAGCAGGGTTAGCATGCAGCGGCAGCGAGGTAGCTTAGCGAGGGAGAGAGGGTATATATATATATATAGATAGATCAATAGATAGATAGATATATCTAGATAGATTGATAGATGAGTAGATGAATAGATAGATAGATAACTAGATAGATAGTTTAATATATAGTTAGATAGATAGATATTTGATAGGTATGTATATATGTATAGATAACTAGATAGATAGATATATAGATAGCTAGATAGATAGCTAGATAGATAGATGGATAGCTAGGTAGATAGCTAGATAGATAGATGGATAGCTAGATAGATAGATTGATAGATAAATAGATAGATACATAGGTAAATAGATATTAGATAGATAGATACATGAATAGATAGATAGATATCTAGTAAATAGATATCTAAATATATAGATAGATAGATAGATAAGTAAATAGTTAGATTGATAGATAGATAGATAGGTATATAGACATATAGATAGATATATCTAAATACCTATATATATATGTGAGTTTGGGTATATATATGGGTATATGTGTGTATGTGTGAATAGATATATATATATAGATACGTATGTATGTATATATATATGATAGATATATATATTTTAGCCTAGATTATTAACTAGGTATATGTTTATACCCATAGATAGCTAACTAGAGGGGTAGTTACAGGGGTATTGGGAGATATCTCAATACCTTGAGATATCAAGGTATCTCAATACCTTGAGATATCCAAGGTATTGAGTTTCGAGCGGGGTTTTTGAGCAATTGCCTAGGTTTAAGTTTAGAGATAGGTTTTTATGTATATGTGTATATATTTACGCGTGCTAGCATAGGTTTTAGCGGGTTTAGACGGGGCTTATAGCGTAGGGTGGGGTATCGGATACCGAGGGTATCCCGGTATCTCAAGGAGGCGAGTTTGAGGGTTTATTAGCCTAATGACCTAGTTTTGACCTAAAATTTTAAGGACACCCTAGTTTGACCTAGAATTGACCGTAGTTGACTCGGTTGACCGCCAAAGTTAACTTTTGACCTAGTTTTGACCTAGGGTTGACTTTTGGACCCAGAGTTGACTTTTGGACCCAGATTTCATCGGTTTGACTCGTTTGACCTAGAACAACCCTAGAAGCCTATTTTTAGTTATTTTATATCTGTTTAACTCATTAGAACCCTGTTTAACCTTACTTTTTGCAATAGGTCATTGTGATACCAGTTCGGATCGCCAGTTGCTTAGGACGTCAGGCGGGTACATTCTCTGATAGTTTTTATTATCTGATGATTATTATGATTCAGCTTCTAGTATAGTATCATCTAATTTTTCTGGCACAACACGGGACACGGACTGGTATTTCTGGATTCATTTATTTGCAACACGTATATTTCATGTTTCTGGCCTCTATTCTGGAATCACTACTGGCATCACTACAGGCATCACTACAGGCATCACTCATGTTTCAGGCTGGACTCATACTTGATTTACGTGTCGGGTCTTGGATTAACTTGTACTAGTCGGGGTGGGGAAATACTCGAGTAGACATGTAAACATTCCCATCTAGAATCATCAGGAATCGCCCCCTCTGGTCTAATCTGGAATGATAGCAGCCGTGTACCCAGTGCGCGGTGAGCCGTACTTACCCCTAGCCGTTTACATGTCGAAACAGGTATTTCAAAGACACGAGTTCATTCTTTATAGTCTGGACTCTCTTGCATTTTTTGCTGGTCTCACTTATAGTTTCTGGACTTGACTCATTACATGTATTTCATGCTGGACTCACTACACATTCTTGTGCACAGACTTACTCTTAGTGTAGATTTCTTGTATCTTGCAGTCATTACTATCTTGCTCAGATATTCTTGCATCTTTATCTTTATGCACCAGTGATACATGTATATTTTATTGTTTCATACTTACTTCATTCTTCTTGTTACTTGCTATAACTGCTTTATAGTTTTTATCATTTAACTGGAACTGCTGTTAGAGGTGTACTTGCTCCAGTCCTGACTGGACATATTTTTTCCAGAGTATCCGGAGGATTGGTGTCCAATATTTTATGGACCTGAGCCTGTCGATGGTGCAGACAGGGACCCTCTAGTTTAGGAGTGATTTCCAGGTTGGTAGCCGGGATCACTAGGACCTCAGTTATTGTTTTGATTAGCTTTTGGTACCGAATTTGTCTCCGATTTTGGATTGAGACCTTGTATTATATTTGATTCAGGATATTATATTATTATTATTATTGATGTTGTGGTTGTTTTAGCTGCAGTTATTTAGACTTTGGAGTTGTTAGTCTTCTGTGTTATCTTATCGTGCTTAGATTCGTGATTGAGTACATTGTGATTATCATTATGATATTGCTCCTCCGTTTGGAGTTGATATCTTGACAGGTTTATATATTGATTGCGTGAGATTGTTAGCTAGATAGTTGACCGAGACAGCGTTCTACCGCCGATGCTACGGCGTAGGCTGGACGTACCCACGACTCATGCTCGATTTTTTGGGTGCGGGTCGTGACATCGCTCCCTCATCATAGGTGACCACAGCATCGTGTGGTGTACCTAAGGAATTCTCGTCACCGGTTCTCGGATCCATTACTCTGCATTAAAAGAAAACTATGAGAACGCACAGAGGAATCAAGACAGGATGCAATTCAAGAAATTAGTTCGAATTCGATATGGAGATCAAGAACGATTCAATCAAGTGGATGAGATCCTATAATTTACCATATCCTTTATTGCAGGCTTGCTCGGTCCCTAAGTTGAAATCGAAGCAATTTAGTCAAAGACCTGTATGGGCCACCACAAAAACTATGTCACGTTCCAGTCCCAAAATATCGAAGGACTAGACACGTGACAATGGCCAGCAGCACACACCAATGGGCAAACCCAATTTAATGGACCCATCAGGGTATACTTAAGCTGTAAAACAATAATAAGGGCAATGGTACTAGTCTCATTCACAAAAATAAATACAATCAACAACAGAAACATAAAGCAATATCAAGTCTCAATAAAATATATATCGGGGAACAACCCGATAATAAGTCTGATACAATAGTCAAGATACAAGAATAAAGATAACAACAGCAAATACTGAGTATGGATAAAGCATATACTCAGGAGAAATTCTCGGCGATCACGTCGTCCTCGAGTTATGGTACTGCTCCAATGACTGCTCATGTTCCTGCTTCTGCTCCTGCTAATGCTCATGTCCCGTATAACTCGAGATAGATCTCGTCTGCTAATACTGGGGACATAATCCGGAATCCAGGTCCTCGGGGGACATAGCAAGGTACAAGAATAACTCATGTCAAAAATAAATACAGTACAATAATAAATGAATAGGGTAAACTAGGTAACCAGCTATGTGAAATGCAAGTGAGAGCATCACTAGACTTAGGCTGAGACTACTACAAGCTCTGTGTCAGGGAGCCTGTAGCAGATATACTATGTAATTTACTATGTAATTTACTATGTAGTGGGCCTATGGCACCATAATAAATTTATATATAAAATTAGCATGTAGCATGTGTGTCTCTCCCCACCCAATGTAATCACACGTCTCATGTCCACAATGTCTCATGTCCATGTCACGCAAGATCATATCTAATACAGCAAGTCATAATGATACCTAAGCACATGCAATATCTATGTCACGAATCATGTAACCTATACAGAATTACCATGAATATCTCAGGAAGATTCTGTCTCATGAATAGTGTCAGGTGTCCTGGGTATGACGTACTTGATAATATAAGCACGAGAAAGTATAGGGTCTCGATATCCATGTCTAGGTGACGTTACACAACGCCGCATACGGTGTTGACACCCGAATATTATTCGGACGCTAAGTAATGTCACACGGTCCTAGGTTGAACAAAGATATTACAGTAAATAATTAAGAAAATAGTATAAACAAATGCTGCAAGTATGGCAAGGTACACTTGCCTGGGGTTCTGACTACAACTGTTGCTCTGGTACAGCGGGATTTGCAGGTACTCTTCTGGTTGCTAAAATAGATATTACCATCAGATTTAGAAGACATCAAATAGCTAGAATTGCCTGTCCTTGAGTCCAATTTGGACACATGGGCAAAAGTGACAGTTTCTGGTCAAAGCGGGGTCCACATGTGGCCCGCTTCGTACCAAAAAATGTGCTAGAGACAATATTCTCCAAATTTGTCAAACTTAGTGTCCACAAGTCCAGAACGACGATATAAACCCAACAGAATGTTCAAAACTGAATTTTGATGAGCCGATCACAAAATCACCCGTCAAGTGGAGCCGTAGGGCCCACGATACGCAATTTTGTCAACATTCTCAGAATCGAACCAAACTTGGGTTACAGGACCGGCGTATTGCTACGAGTCCAATGGCACAAGTTTTGTTTTGATACGACGTGCGTACACGAAGTTACAACGAGTTCCAAAACATGGCCGATACGGGGTGTTGTCGGCGTTGATTCCGGTGTGCACACACATCCAATTCAACTTTCGTGAAATCCCATACGTCCGTATTAACGGCGTGTACCTTTCGGTGAAGTCCGCACACGACCAAGTCATCCCGTTTAGCGGGGCGCACCCAGTTCCGGGGAAAAATAGGGTAATTATTTTCCTAATTTTGGGTCGTAGTTTGCGACCGCCACAAGACGCGATATCCCGAGCGAGTTACACGGGTATCGAGAGGGTCACGCAGTCTACGCGTCACAGCAGACGGAACAAAAAATGGGGCAGCGAGGAGAGAGAAATAGTCACCTAAATAGGGCTCCGAAGAAGACTAAAAAATGCGATTCCGTGAGGCGGCGCGACGCGGCACGGCCGACTTGCTGGCGGCAGCTAGGGCACGACGGAGGCGGCGCTGTGCGGCTACTATCGGCGAGGTGGTGGGGTCGTCGAGTTCGCCGGAGTCGGGGTGGCCAGCTGCGGGGTTGACGGAGGAAGAAGGTGGCGGGAGACGCTGGAGTCGACGGGGTTCGTCGAGGTGGTTGGTGACGGTGGTGGTGATCGGGTTGGGGGAGGCAGGGATTTCTCGGGGTACCGGAGGGGAAGTCGTCGGCTCTGGGTCTCGACGGAGGACGGTGTGGGGGTGGCCGGAGAGGCTCGAGCGGAGGGAAGGCGGTGGAGACAGTGGTGGTCAGTGGCGGTGGAGATGGCGGAGGGGTTTTTATAGGAGGAGAGGAAGGTCGTCGGTTGGCCGTTGCGGGGAGGCGAGGCTTTGCGGAGGCTAGCGGACGCAGGGGAATGGTCACGGGGGAGTCGGAGGGCCACGGCGGCAGAAACAGCCACTGGGGAGGGGAAAGGTCGACGGGGATTTGGGAATTAGGGTTTTACTGTAGCATGGCTCGGGTCGGGTTGCGGGTCGGGTTCTGGATTCTGGTCCAGATCCGACCCGCTAAGATACGGATCGGGTACGGGTCGCGGGTACGGGTCGGGTTGATGAATCCGACCCGTTAGGGTTGGTTTAGACAGGGTTCGGTTCAGCATGGTCCGATTTGGGTTGGTTCTTTTAGTTTAAACCGGTTGGTTTAATCCGGTTTAATTGGATTTATTAAAAATATTAATTTTTATGTCTTTAAAAATAGTTTTGGGGTCCAATAAATTCCAAAAAAAATATTCTATGTCTAATATTTTATTTTACACCAAAAAATATTATTTTCATAATATTTTAATATTTAATAAAAATATTTAAAATTATTTAAAACTAGAATACCTTGATTGTAATTAGTTAAAATTCCAGAAAAATTTCAAAAATGTGTTTTTAAAATCCTGAAAAATCTGGGAGTTTACACACAATGAATATAATGAAAAGCTTCTATTTATTGATAATAATAATTGAGTACATATCTTACAAAAGATTTACAAGATCCCAAATACCCCTGATACTTGGCCAATTGGCTTATATTGATATTTGCCTTCTTGGCTTACACTCTCACTGATACAACTGAATTATACTGTTCCATACATTATGCCATTTATAACAGAAGATGCCTCCAATGGAAAAAGATCGTATGCGCGCCCTAACAATGCTTTGATGCCTCAGAATCGTTCCAGCCACTCCCCAAATGCTGAATACCTAGGGATGCCCACAAACGTGGGTCAGTACATATCGCGTACTGGTGAGCAAAAACTAGCCTACTCGCTTAAACTGACACTAAGTATTCATGTGAAAAGCATGCATATTAACTTAGTGTTCTTTCTATTAGGAACTAGGTTCATTTCATTGATCAGAGTATACAACAACATAATTAGACATACTTTAAAAACAACAGTATACATTTAATATATATAAAATATTTATATATCGCTTAACAACGATTCTTACCAACAGCCCACTCATCGTATTCCTGCAAAATAAGGATTAGCCATAGAATAATTAATACAAATCATTCTTATCGAGATAATATTAAGCTTGCATGAATATTCTCGTTATTATGCAGCCTAATTACATGAGGGTCATTGGTGATATGCTTTCGCACCACGAGGGACATGCCATATAGGACTTCGAAGGGAGTACGAAGCACCATTCATGAGGTTGTGATCCCCAATGAATGTCTCATTTATACCCAGTACTACTAAAGCATTATGTTTCCTCCTAGGCTGAACGATCACGGTGCCCCGGTGCATCTCGTTCGAGGAAACTTACCAAACCTTGTGCATAAGTTATCCCTGACCATGCAACGACTATGCAAATAAAATCTAAGCATAAATTGCATGGTAAATAAATGTAAGTAAAGTCTCGCATTATTGATCCTTCTCATTTTATTCATTCTCATATCGGTTGGTGACCCGGTCACAACTTATAGACCTTCTCGTGATCCGGTGATACCAAACCACAATTATACTCGTATATAAAGTATTTTCTTCATAATTACTGTGGCACTAATGCACTTATACCTGTATAGATGTTCAATGTTTCATTCTCAGTGTTACCAGCATGTGAAGTAGATTGCATAATATTACTTCTTTCTCATGGAATACTTACTTTATATTATTCTTGTATCAATAGCACTAACAGTTCATTATTCATATATTTTATTACTTACAACAACATTGAACATAATGCATCATTATCATTCTGTGGACTAGAGCAGCATATAGTTATGACATACAACAAAGCAACACTAACATTCATTTTATTAGGGCATGAAGGAGTACAGGAGAAGGGACAGATCCACTCACTTATATAAATATTATTTTCATGCCACGATCCCACATTCGCCTACGATCCTTCAAGAATGATCTGACGCGATGCATAGTCTTCTAACTTGGCATAATCATACATTCGAACCACGTCGCATAAGATATCACATCCGGCCAAGTTAAGAAATACAACATCATCACACCAAACATCTTGATTTCCCACACTACTTGTATTCCATCGGTCTAATCCATCTATAATTCCAGCATAATGTATTTTCGCGGAACAGGGCATTACATAATATACCACTTAAAAAAGTTTTGTCCTCGAAACTTAAAGAAATAACTCAATTCACCGTATCGCTTAAGTCATCCCATAAAAATGTTCTATGCCAGATATAGCTCAATGTCCCATTTTTATCTCTTGTCAATATTGCTCATTCATGAATCTCGTATACTTATGCATTCCAACCATCTCTTTTCCTCCCAAATGATTTGTTCATGTTATTTTATTCATCAATACTCTTCTGCAGCGCCATTTAAATTTTGTTCACCACTTCGTCTGGATCGTACATACATTCCAGGCGTCCCCGAAATATAATGCACTCAACCAATGCTAATGATTAGACAAACCAAACAACTATAGTGGTAATTCCATTCCTCATTACTGATCATTTAATACTTTCGGCCAAGTTGTTCTTTAATGTTGATTTCCCCATAACTCTAATTTCTTGCAACACTTATTCGGTCAATTTTGTCAATATCTTTCCAATACGTTGCAATCAAATTTTAGCCTACGTACTTCTCAATATTCACTGTCATCCTCTCAGTCCGACATATGTACAAATCTTTTATCACGTCTATAGTATTCCTTCGTATAACCATTTGTCACAATCGTTATCTTTCAATTCTGCCAAAATATAAAAATCCTTAGGGACTGCCCAGGTTAGGCCATTAACCCAAGTCCTATACTTTAATCATTTCGAACAAACCGACCATAACAAAATTTTTATTAATTTTGAATTATAATATTCCTTCTTTCAATGTCAACTTCGTCATTCCTACCTCTTATGAATAATTTTATCCGTCGTCACATTGTTTTGATCCATCCAACTTTGATTTATTACATTAAGAATATCAGCCGTCGTCTCTTTATCATGACCCAAATGTATTTATAATCGTTCTGACCATTTCCTCAATATTGTTATTTTTTTCATTCAAACTTCTACCAATCTTTTTCCAACATTAGTAGCATCAAAATTCTCATGAATCCAGAGTTCCCTTTGGTCATGTCGCTGTCCAAGCCATAAAATTTTATTATAGTTTAATGATCATAATTCGTTCCGTACAATAGTCGCATTAGCCACATCACATATCAAGTTTCTCTTCCTAACGTATGAAATTTTTATCAAAATTTTTAAGCGATATTTTTATCTTTTATTACGATTTATTTCTTATTCCAACTTGATTCCAATAGAAACTATTCCAAGATAATCCATCTAACCGAACCCACTATTGATTTCCATTCCAGTCGAAGCAATCAAATCCAACTATAGTAACCGTTAATTTCCAAACTTATCCATCCAACAGTTTAACCATTCCGACACGACCGGTTATCCTGAAATACTCATACCCAAATCTTGCAATAAACTATCCAAACACCGACTGAACATAGGCCGACTCATAATATATAATATTCGAGTCTCACACGATGTTACATTACCCATATACATTAATAGGGTTATCCTATGGGTCTCCGACAACCAACATAGCTTTTCGGTCAAGTCTCTATGGTTAGCTATACCGACAGCTAAACTTGGTGTTCATAGGCAACCCATCTCATGCTAGGCACCTGATAGGGACCATACTCATCTCTCTTCTTAGGGCCAACCGTAATCCGACCAATCTAAGGGACTTCTACCAAAATCTCATTGCCAACTCAAACCACAAATGCACTACCATTGACCTACCCACAAATAAGGAACATCAAAATGTCTGGGTCCGATCTATCTACCCACGGTCAATCTTTTAAGGGTCTAACTCAATTAAATATTCATTCTAGATTTACCCCAACCGACAAGGTCTTTTTAGAACTACATGCTCAAATCTCATATCCATTAAGTAAATCACCAGCATTCAAAATCCGAATTGCTCCAACATATTATTTTATTTCTGATTTTATAGTCATCCTCTAGTTGTACCAACATATCATTCTTAAATTTTTGTGCGTCTAATTTATCTATAGGACAAGAAAATTAACCCAAACTTAAATTCTGATCGATCACCTTTACTAGTATATTGTTCATGATCCTTGCTCTTAATTTTTTTCCATTCATATTAAGTATTCGTGTGTCCAGTATCACCAAAATAATTTATAACCGACAATATCATCCAACCAATATATTGAAAATATCTTTCTTCTGATTCCTTCCGTCGAACATACTTTTGCCAGCTTTATTTTGATGGGTCAACTTTCATTCTCATTAACTATCAACTTAATTACATCATCTCATCAATGTCTCATAGAATTTTATCTCGTTGTAAAACCCTCTAATTTTAAAATATTATATTTATTTATTTATTTAATTAATTTAATTTAATTATATTATTTTTTAGTTAATTAGAAAATAGAAATTTAATTGAATTAACTACCTAGGTAAATACTCATCTAGAAACTTATGGAGTAAAATTATTATTTTATCTTATTTTATTGTATGTAGGATATCTTTGTAGAAGGAGGATAGATTATTTTTATGTGCTATATAAAAATTTCCAAAATTTTATTACCATATATATATATGTATATATAAATAAATATTATTAATAAAAAGAAAAGAAAAAGAAAAAGAAAAAGAAAAAGGCCCATCACTTAAACCCTAAGCCTTAACCCTAATAAAGCCTTAAACTAAAATCCCTAACCCGCTGCTAAATCCCCACCCCTCCCCCGCGAGTCAGCTCCAAAACTCGCGCATCCCATGCTAAATCCCCCCCGCTTCCTTATCTCCACACACACACACACACACACACACACACACACACACACACACACATATATATATATATATATATTATATTCTATATTTTAAAACCCTAACCCTAAAACTATCCCCTCTAACCCTGCGCTGACCCCCGACCTCCACGATGCCGGCCACACTCGCGTCCGCGCAATGCCGCAGCAGAATTTGGCAACGACATACCCTACTTCAAGCGAAGTTTTCCGTTCCATCTTACGACCGATTTTCGATCCATCTTCACCAGTATGTTCACGACCTATTTTCCTTCCAATTCTGTAAATTAGTTTCCATCGAACAACGTTAAACCCTAGGTAGAAATCGAGGCCAAGTTGAAGAAAAACCACAATATTTCAAACTACAGAAAACTGTTCAACCACCTATATTTAGAGACTAATATCTTCCACCACAGATATCCAAATCTAAATTTACTTTTTGCTATGAGAAGACTATATAACCGAGATTATTCCCTGTTAATTAGATTATTTTATTTTGTGTTGAATTTAGAAATAAATTGGGTTAAAAATTATGAAAAACTTGTTTTCCAAAAACTTTAGAATTTACGATACGGAGCATGCCCCGCCAAACAGGACCGCCCCGTCGTGTACCAATTGTACCAAAATGTGCATATGGTATATCCTGACGTGTGAGATTTTGCGAAAACTTATTTGGACGTGTGTACACGTCGAAATTAACCCGTATCCGTAAAAAGTCCCCATATCGCGACTTTTGTAAAATACCGCACCATTTAGTGTACGCTCGTCGGAATGCGACAAAACCTACGCCATTGGATTCGTGGTATCACGCTGGTCCTGTGACCCAAGTTTCACGCGATTCCGAGACAGTTGACCAACCCGCCTATTTGCGGGCCCCACGGTTGACTTTTAGAGCGAATTTGTGTTCGGCTCACCAAAATCCAAAATTGGACATACCGTTGAGTTTGTATTGACGTTTAGAATTTGTTTGACCTATAATTTTTCCTATTTAGAGACCTTTATCCCTGGCATTCATTTCGGTGTAAAGTGTGCCACATGTGGACCCCACTTTGACCCAAAATTACCGTTTTGTCGCTGTGTCCAAATTGGACGAAAGGGTAGTGTTTTCTAGCTATCTTGCTGATTCTGGGAATGTTGGTGATGTTTATTTCAGCATCCGAAGACGTTCATTCGGAGGCCTTAGTTTCTGATCCTGTGTACTTGATATCTAGAAGCTTACACTATACAGATTGCTTGCCAGGCAAGTATACCTTGCCATTGTACTGTAATTTACATTTCATATGACGCATGTATTTTATTTTTATCCATTTAGTTCATATATTTTAACTGCTATATAAACTGCGCGTCCAAGGATAACTTGGGTGCAATGACGGTGGCGTCGTATTCTATTTTTATTATATATATGCATGTTGACCTAGCTTATGAGACCACCCCATTATCATGAGGCATTCTTATGTTTTATTGTCCATGACACTATTATTACACGAGTGTGAGTCTCATGTAGGACACGGACTTGCGTACTCGGCTGGCCACTGGTACGTATAGGTCGTGCGACAGATAGGGATAACTGATGATAGAAACTGCATGCTAGAAGACTTGGCAGTTATTTAGAGGTACCATCGTGTCATGGATGTGACATGCTTAGATCATGGGGTAGGGAGAACAACAAGTAAGGTGTTTGGGCTCCTTTGCACTTTTCTTGTGTAACCCGTACGCTCCGCCGGAGATGCGCGGTCATGATGACCACTATATATTATATTATTACCTGGCAGCCTCTGAGGTTCAAAAGACGTCATACTTTTTAGGCCCCTAAATCTTCAAGAGAATCATGCCAATCCTATTTTGGCGAGATAGCCCACTAGTTGGAAAGTTGCTCTCAAACTACATCCACATAGATGGTTAGGCGACCCATTTGATATTTATTTTTCAGTACTTTATTGGCATGCTTCTATGTATCTTGTTATGTCCCTCTGAGAACCTGGTCCCTTTTCAGGTATAGACTTGCAGGATTATCCACAGGAGTACGGACCCGGACTTGACGCTTCATACCAGACCGAGGAGGTCTTACCTTCAGAGTACCTTTGATTCATCGCAGCTGATGGATATTCTAGTTGCTATTTCCTTTATTGACATTTATCTTATATATTAGAGTTTGATCTCTTCTCTCATTTAGTAGTTTTAGTATAGTCGATTTGTAGTAAATTTTTTTCCACCATACTATCATACTTTGAGACTTCATATTTGAGATTCAGTTATATATTCCTATTTCTTTATTTATGCTGTTGATGAGATATAGATTGCGTGTGACTTGTGTTGATAGTATATTACCACTTGTGGATTGGATATTCATAATACAGCATACGTATGTGTTATGGTTTCCATATATTAGAGTTTCCATATACATACGGCTGACATGATTACGTATTCCTACTCCTACGTATTTGGGACTGGGGCGTGACACTCGTTTAGCCACATTTGATAATTATTTATGTACTAGGTATATTGGTCAACCTATTAAGCTAGGGATCACCCCATATTAATAATTTGATCAATTATATCTGTCAATCAACTGTTATAGAGCATGTCGTATAGTGACAACAGTATTGCCCACATGGCTAGGCGAGAGTTGAGCGCTCCGGTTTTAGTCGTAAGGACCCTGAGAGGATTGACTCATGAGATCATATGGATAGTTTGTCCTGCCACGTAATGTCGGGTCTTCTGAATGACGAAGACTAGAGCGAGGCACTCCTTCTCAATGGGGTTGTACCTGTGCTCTGCGTCGGCTATCATTCTGCTAAGATAGTTGATGGCATATTCGTGACCTGTATCATTTTTTTGGGCTAGTAGAGCTCCAAGAGAGTGACCCATCGCATGCACATATAGCAAGAAGGGTCTTTCTAAAATGGGGGCCACCAATATTAGAAGGTTTAGGAGATACTCTTTGATGTCGTCGAAGGCGCACTAGCATTCTTCGTTCCAAAACAAAGGAGACTCCATTCTTCATGAGCTGGGTGAACGGCTGACAACGTCCAGAGAGGTTTGATATGAACCTCTTGATGTATGTCAACCTCCCTTGAAGGCCACGAAGTTCTCTGAGGTTCTTCGGTGGGCGCATTTCTAGGATTGCTTTAGTCTTGTTAGGGTCTACATAGATACCCTTCAAAGTTATGACAAAATCTAGGAACTTGTCACTGGAGACTCCCAGGAATGATTTGGTCGGATTTATCTTGAGAAGGGGCACACGCATCAGGTCAAACTCAGTCTTCAAGTCTTCGAGGTGACCATATTTAAAGAGACTCTTGACAATGATGTCATTAATATAACACTCTACTGTCTTACGTAAATGTTCACGGAAGATGGTGCTCATAGCTCGCTGGCATGTAGCACTCTTAGACCGAAGGGCATGAATTTGTAGCAGTATACTCCTATCAACGTTCAGAATGATGTATGCTTCTCATCGTCAGGAAATATCTTGATTTTATTGTAGACAGAGAATCCGTCCATGAAGGACATGCTCTCGAAGCCACAAGTGTTGTCGATCATTATATCTGTGATCGAAATGGAAAACTCGTCCTTAGGGCATGCCATGTTTAGATCACGAAAGTCAATGTAGAACCGGATCTTTTCGTTCTTTTTGATGACGGGTACGATGTTGGCCACCCAATCCGGATGTTGTTTCTCGCGAATGAAGCCACTAGCTATCAGTTTGTTAACTTCTGCTTCGATGGCATTCATGATGCCTGGCCGAAATCATCATTGATGTTGCTTGACAAGCTTAGCGTTAGGCAAGGTATTGAGTTTGTGGACCATAATTTGAGGGTTCAGTCCCGGCATATCTTCGTAACTCTAGACAAAGGCATCGATATATTCCCTGAAGAGTTGTAGCAGAGATTCCCGATCCTTATTGGACAGACTTTTGCTGATGAAGATAGGTTTAGGGGAGGATTCGTTGCCCAGATCAATTTGTATGACTTCGTCCTCATTAGGAGGTTCTCGTTGTTCGAACCGCATCTCCCATTGTACGTCTAGGCGTTGGGCCCACGGTTCTACTTCAAAGAGTTCAGGTGGATCCTCGTCATCTTCCTCAGGGTCAGCTGACACCATGTTGGCAGACAATATTTGTTTGAGCATCTTCCCGATATTGGTATCGGAGTCACAAGAGAAAGATTCTGAAGAGTGAGAGTTTGACTCATCTTCTTCATCCGAGCCTTCATGGGTTGTGGGAGGTGTGACATACCCTAAGCCATGCTTGGTCTTATGGTAATAATCATCGGACTTATCTGCAGGAGCCTACAGACGTAGAGGCAGCCGTCATCCTTTGTCGTAGTTCAGGACTCTTGCCGCTTTTAGATCGTATCCCATCTTCTAGATGAGGTGCTTGGTTCGAGAACTGTATCGGTGAAATAATATTTTTTTCGGTATCGAGCTCTGGCTCCAGTTCCTCGGAGATGGGGGATTGGAGAATTTCTACCCTGCCGAAGATGATGATATTGTCTCCCCTCTTCTTTGTTGGAACTATGAAGTCGGAGTTCTGACTGGCGAGAATCTAGTTGGCTGCATAGGTGGTAGTCGCCTGTATATGCAGATGCAGGCCTAGACCGTGCTGCAGGGAATATAGCGCGTTGAGATGTGCAACATCTGAGTAGTTCAAAGATAGCCTTTTATTGATAAAATAAGGTATATCGTCTTCCGGAATTACATCGTCAAGAGAAGGGACGTTAGCATGAGCGGCTACATACTCCTCCAGTTCGTCTTTCCCGAGCTCCCCCAATGCGAACGATGGCTTCAGAGGTTTCCTGTGCAGTTTTACCACAAGAGGTTCGGAAGTCATAGTAGGTGCCGGACCTTCCTTTATTGATCGACTCGGTCTACGGAGGCGAACGACCAGAGGCTCAGATGCTTTCCTGGGCAGTTTTACCCTGAGGGGAGGAGCGGTGTCAGGAGCACGTGCTTTGAGATGGACTCTCAAGGGCTCGTCCGATGTTGTCCCAGTATTTGCCTCATCGTCGGCATCATTGCCACCTTCATCTTGGTGGACTTGCTTGTATAGGATCGAGTCAGAGTAATAGGCTTTGACCTCCTTGAATGGATCAACGTCGGCAAATTTAGTCTTGACGACGCCGTGATCATCCACGTACTTCAAGCACTGATGCAGGGTTGATGGTACGATCATGTATTGATGTATCATTGGATGTCCCAACAAGATATTGTAGGATACGTCTACGTCTATGACGTAGCAGGTGACCTCTATTTTCAAGTCGCCGATTTGATATTCAAGCAAATCTTACTGTCACCCTCACTTTTCCAACTAGGGGTAGTTTGGTAAATTGACATAGATAAATAATTTTATTTATATTGGTAGGTTATAGAAAATATTTGATGATTGTATTAATTATTTAATTATTAGTGAATTATAGATTAAATATCACTTGTATTAATTATTTTGTTAGAGGCCAGTCCAATGATTAGACTTGTCATGACAACTAGTGAGCCTAGCTTGGATCCAAACTCATTAGACTCATCCTCATTAATTAATTCGAAAGAATTAGCTTAATTATAATTAATTAAAAGCTTTCCAAAATAGCCCTTCCCTAATCCTATTCATAATTGGATAGAGAGGGATAATTTGGACCATGCACATAACTTGGGAAAGGGGCCGACCACTATTAGAGGGGGCTCTCATCTCTCTCTCCTCTCATTTGCATTCATTTAGATCTAAAAATTAGATCCCTAATTTTTATCATTCCCTCCATTGAATTTCTACTCAATTCACCTCCATTTCCTTCTCAAATTTATCACTCTTGGAGCTTTGGATCTTGGAGAAGCAAGAAGCACAAGGAGGAGGAGCTTTGAACCTAGAGATCGTATCCGGAACATGTCCAATTGTATTTTCATTGGAAATCTATCTTCTAATTGGTAATTCCTAAATTTTTCTTTTATTATAGCTTCTTAATCATGTATTTGACCATTAGGAATGACCTCATGGCATAGGACTACCTATAGGAACAAGTTCTAGGCTAATTGGTTATGTATTATGAATTCTATGTGGTGATTTATGTACATGTTGGGGGAATTACAAGATTGACACATTAATTGTGTATTATGAGACCAATTAGATCAAATTGGACTTATATCGGGGTTATGGGACTATATACGTGTCCACAATAGATACGTGTAGGCCGTATCATAGTATTTTGTGATACAGTGTGATACAGAGCTCCATTTTGGGTGATTAGTGTTAATTCTCTTCAATTCATATTTTAAATAGTTATAATAGTTATTATTATGTGTATTTGATATGTGAGAATGTTTATTGTGAGGAATTATGAGTTTTGATACCTCAATTGGATGGGTATCATGAGCATTCTAGTTGTGCACCATAGGTGTTTGTGGTATTGACCACTAGTGTGTATCAAACAGTGTCATAAGGTAGTATATATGTATATGTGTATATTCTAGTATGTGAGATGCCTGTGAGTGTGTGTAATGGGGAAGTAAGGAGACTGGGGAGGGTAACAAATTTAGAGGATAGCAGCAGTAGTGACTGTTAGGTGGGGTTCCTGAGCAGTAGCTCAAGTCTGGATCATCAACAAGTTAAGGTAACCAGGTTGCAACAGTGTAGTAGGCCACTTGTACTCATCTGTGCACAAATGTGTTGTGCACTAGAAATAGTGTAGTTAAGTGTCTTGGAGAGAAAGGAAGTCTTGGTTTGCTGCTGTGTGCAGTATGGTAGGGAGACAGGTGGCTATCAGTTGTGATAGAGTTTATTAGTTTGGGTTTATATTTAGGAGTATCAGTGCAATGTCTAGTGTGTGTGTGTATTTATAGATATGAGAGAGTTGTGTTCCAGTATATATGTGAAAGCAGGGCATGTTTTGGGGGTCGGGTTGCAGACCTGGGTAGGTAAGTTGAGAGAGAGACAAGTGATGCTTAGTGTTGCTACTATGGATGCGGGTGAAGTAGTGACAGCGATATGGTGTATGTGTTCATTTGTATATGGGTGAAGGATTAATTGGGTAAGGATGCTCCCAGTTACTGATACTTGAGTATCAATTGCTACTGATACTTTGAGTATCAATTATGGTGGATACCTAAGGGCAGCCATTGCACAGTTGGGGGAGGATGCTGGACATGATACCTGATGTCACGCCCCAGTCCCAAAATACCGAGGGACCGGACGCGTGATAATGGCCAGCAGCACACACCGATGGACAAACTCAATTTAATGGATCCATCGGGGCATGCTTAAGCTGTAATATAACAATAAGTAGGTCCAATAGTACAAGTCACAGTTTATACTAATCTCATCCACAACAGATAATCACAGATCAAATGCTAGAATAATGCAAATATAATAAACTGACAATTCTCAATAAAAGTGTCTCGGAGAACAATCCGAAAACAAGTCTGATACATCAATGAAATAGACTGGAAATAAAATAACTAGAACAGAAATAAATGAGTATCTCAAGATAATACTCAGGAGAAGTCCTCAGGTACGATCTCGTTCTCGGATCCTGGTTCTGCTCCAATGTAGGCACCTGCTTCTGCTCCTGCTAATGCTTCTGTACTGTATAACTCTGGGTGGATCTCCTCTACTAATCCTGGGGACATAATCCAGATCCAGGTCCTCAGGGGATATAGCAAGGTACAAAATAACTCAAGCCAAAATAAGTGCAGCAATATATGAAACAATATGGGGTAAACTATATATAACCAGCTAAGTGATATGCAAGTGAGAGTTTTAGTCATACTCGGGCTGAGATTACTATAGGCTCTGTGTCGAGGAAACCCATAGCAGCATTAGTATTACGATTCCAGTATAACCAAAGCAAATACGATTCCAGTTGTAAAACCCCCTTCCTAAAAATCGTATATACCTTTTTATTTATTAATTATTATTTAAATTATAGTAATTAGGTCTAAATAGGAGAAATATATTTTTAATAATTTTTATTTTAGGTGTTCGGACACTTAGAGGACTTATGGGACCATCAGGAATTTTCCGGAATTTATTCCATGTAGGAGACCCCTTAAGCAGTTGCTAGCCTAATGGTGTGCATTATTCTAATCCATAAATTTTTTTATGAGTATATATATATATATGTATACACAAATATATATATGTATATATATATTTTTTAAAAAAAAGAAAAGAAAGTAAAAGAATTATTAAATAATAATTAACTAATAATAAGAATAATAATAATACTAATAATTCACCCATCATTCAGCAAACTTAACTTGCTATAACTCCAAGCACCCGCCCCTTTTATTGCATATTAGCAGCAAGCCATGCAAACCCCTTTGCATAAGGAGCAGACTCTTCCTTAGCCGCAGATAGCAAAACCCCGCGACCCAACCATCCGCTCTCCCACTTTCCTATTCAATATATATATATATATATATATATATATATATATATATATATATATATATATATATATATATATATATATATATATATATATATATCTTTCTTAAAACCCAAACCTAAAATCTCCAGACCTCCTCTTCTCATCTAGAGCCGCCACCGCAGCCAGAGAACCCCGTCAGGCCGTCCAAACCATCCCGACGACTCCGACCTCGCGCACTGCAGATTCCCACACGAGGCACCTTCGCTCCGGAGTTGTTTTCCGTCGACTCGCTCAACCAAACGCCATTCCATCTTCACTGGTATGCTCACCCCTTAATCCTCTTCCATATTTGTATAATAGCAGACTTCGAACAACGTGTACCCATAGGCGAAAACAGCGCCCAAGTTGGCGCGAGCAGACCAAATTCTGGGATCGCAGAAAACTGCGGTGACCACCCATATTGCCGAGTTCGTATCTTCCACCACAGAGATCCGAATTTGGTGATAATTTTTGATATGTGTAGAACACTTGATCTAGTTTATTTTCTGTTAAATAATCCTAGATTATTAGCTGCTGTGGACAGAATTAAATTCGTCATAAAACTCCGCGAACCCACTTTTTCCAGAATTCTAAAAGTTGGAAAACGGAGCGCGCCCCGCCAAACGGGACCGCCCCGCCGTGTAGCAAGTGTACCGAACGGTGCACGCAGCGTAACCGGACACGTAAAAAATTCGTGGGAACTGATTCGGACGCGTGTGCGCGCCGGAATCAGGCCGTATCCGCGGACACACCCCGTATCGCAACTTTTGTGGAACTCGCACGTATTTTGTGCACGCTTGTCAGATTGCGACAAAACTTACGCCACTGGACTCGTGGTAACGCGCTGGTCCTGTGACCCAATTTTCACGCAATTCTGAGACGGTTGACCAAATCGCCAATTGGCGGGCCCCATAGTTGACTTTTTGGACAAAATTATGTTCGGCTCATCAAAATCCACATTTGGACATACCGTTGGGTTCGTATTGATATTTAGAGTTGTTTGACCCATAGTTTGTTCCATTTAGAGACTATTACCCTCGGCACGCTTTTCGGTGCAAAGTGGGCCACACGTGGACCCCACTTTTATCCGAAATTATCGTTTTGCCCCTGTGTCCAAATTGGACGAAAGAGATGTGCTTTTTAGCTATTTTGCTCATTTCGGAAATGTTGGTGATATTTATTTCAGCATCCGGAGACGTTTGTTTGGAGTCCTTAGTTCCAGGTTCCGTGTCCTTGATATTTGGGCGCTTACACTTTACAGATTTCTTGCCAGGCAAGTATACCTTACCATTGTACTGTATTTACATTCCATATGAGGCATGCATATTTATTTTCTGTTTATTTAGTTCATTTATTTTAACTGCTATATAAACTGCGCGTCCAAGGAAACTTGGGTGCAACGACGGTGTCGTCGTACTATGTTTTTATTTATGTATATGCATTGGACCTACTTTATGAGACTACCCCATCTTCATGAGGCATTTGTGTTTTATTGGCCATGACACTATTCTTACACGAGTGTGAGTCACATGTAGGACACGGACTTGCGTACTCGGCTGGCCACTGGTACGTATAGGTCGTGCGACGGATAGGGATAACTGCCAATAGAAACTTTGCATGCTAGTAGACCTGACAGTTATTAGAGGTTTATCGTGTCATGGACATGACATGCTTAGAGCATTGGGTGGGAAGAACAACAAGTACCGCATTTGAGCTCCTTTGCACTTTTTCTATTGTGCGCCCGGATTCTCCGTCGGAGATACGGGTGGTGATGACCACTATATATTATATTATTATCAGGCGGGCCTCCGGCGTTCGAAAGTCATCATGCCTTTTTAGGCCCCTGGATCTCCAATAGAGAACCATGCCAAATCCCAGGTTTTCAGCCAGATAGCTCACTTGTGGGGAAAGGTGTTCTTAACTGCATTCACTTAGATGGTTAGGCGACCCCAATGGATGTTTACATTTCAGTACTTTATTGGCATGTTTATATGTATCTTGTTACGTCCCTCTGAGGACCTGGTACCTTTCCAGATATAGATGAGCAGGAGTACCCGCAGGAGTATGGACCTGGACCTGACGCTACCTATCAGTCTGAGGCGATCTTACCTTCTGATTATATGTGATTCATTGCAGCTGTTTAGAGATTCTAGTTGCTATTCTTTTTTGAGACATTTATTCTTATATTAGAGTTTATTCTCTTCTCTCTTTAGTAGTTTATTATAGTCGATTTGCAGTGGATTTGTTTTCACCCGACTATCACACTTTGAGATTCCTATTTTGAGACTACTTCTTTGATATTCAGTTATTGATTTCCATTTATCTATTACTTGTGCTGTGGATGAGATATAGAACTGCGTGTGACTTGTTGTGATATATATTACCACTGTGGATTGGATATTCATGTACATCGTACGTGTGTATATGGTTTCCATATATTGGAGTTCGTATACATACGGCTGGCGTGTTACGTATTCCTAGTCCTACGTATTTTGGGACTGGGGCGTGACACCAGTACATGTGCCAAAGCACCTCCAGATAACAATATATATATATAATCAGCCTTTGATATGGTAATACTCTCCCCACCCAATGTAACCACACGTCTCATGTCCATAACGTCTCATGTACATGCCACGCACGATAATAGCTAAATGCAACAAGTCGTAAAGTATCTAAGAATATAGTATCTCTGTCAAGTCCTGTATCCTATACAGAATCACCACGAATATCTCAGGAAGATCCTGTCTCATGAATGGTATCAAGTGTCCTAGGTTATAGTGTACTTGATACGACAAGCACGAGAATGTAAAGTGCCACGAATGTCCATCTCTAGATGACAGTACTCAACACCGCGTACGGTGTTGGCACCCGACTAATAATCGGACGCTAAGTACGTCACACGGTCCTAGGTTAAGCATGCACAGCAATATAATGAAGCAAGGAAACTATGTAACAATACTGCGAAGTTTGGCAAGGTACACTTGCCTGGGGTTTGAATACCAACAGTTGTCCCTGTATCAGTGGATCCTGCAGGTACTCCTCCAAAAGCTGTAATAAACATCACCAACAGTCTCAGAAAATATCAAATAGCTAAAAACGCCTGTCCTTAAGTCCAATTTGGACACAGGGGCAAAAATGACCTTTTCTGGTCAAAGCGGGGTCCACATGTGGGCCACTTCGTACAGAAAAACGTGTCAGGATCAAAGGTCTCCAAATTCACCAAACTTAGTGTCAACAAGTCAGGAACGATGATACGAACCCAACGGAACTTCCAGAATTGGATTCCGATGAGCCGATCACAAAATCGCCCGTCAAGTGGAGCTTGTGGGGCCCACGATACGCGATTTTGTCCACGTTCTCAGAATCGAACCAAACTTGAGTCACAGGACCAGCGTATTACTACGAGTCTGATGGCACAAGTTTTGTCTCGATCTGACGTGTGTACACAAAGTTACAGCGTCTTCCAGAATGGACGGATACGGGGCGTTGTCGACGGATACGCGTTGATTCAGGTGTGCACGCACATCCGAATCGACTTCTGCGAAATCCCACACGTCCGTATCAACGTCGCGCACGTTTCGGTAAAGACCGCGTACGACCAAGTCGTCCCGTTTGGTGGGGCGCACTCAGTTCCGGGGTGAAACATGGCGTTGTTTTTCCTGTTTTTGGATCACGGTGTACGATCACCACAGGACGCGATGCACCGAGTTGGTTGCATGGGCACCGAGAGGGGTATACAGTCTAGCGTTGCAACTGACGGAATCGAAAACGGGTTTACGAGGAGAGAGAAACGGGTACCTGAACAGGGCTCGAGAAACCGAAGATTCTCGTGTCCGCGTCGACACGAAGGGGCCGTGTCCGAGTCGAACCCAACCCTAGGGTTAGGGTTTCGAGCTGCTGGCCGGGGCTGCGGCGGGGGAGGCCGGCCGGAGGGAGCTGGGGCGGCGCTGGCCGGAGGCGGCGGCGCGCGGCAGGCGGCGTCGTGGAGCGCGGGAGGCCGGGCTGCTACGGCTGCTAGGGCTCGCTGCTGGAGCTCGGGCCTGCGGCGTCCACGGGCGGCGGGCAGCTGCGGGAAGGAGGCGAGGGACCGGGACTTGGCCGGCGGCGGTGGTAGCGTCGGGCGGAGCGGTGGCTAGGGCGACGTCAGGTGAGGGATGCCGGAGGGGATCTAGGGCTTTAAATAGGCGGAGGGGCGAGGTCGGGGAGGCCGAGGGAGGTGGCGCCGAAGGCGGAGACGGGCCGAGGGGTGCAGGGACGTGGGCGGAGAAGCGGGCGGCGCGCGTGGCCGGGCGAGGCGGCGCGTGGCAGGGCGGGGCGGCGCTGGAGTCTCGCCGGAGGGGGTCAGGGAAGGGGGTGGCGGCCAGGATTAGGGTTAGGGTTAGTTTTAGGATTTGGGGATTTTGGGATTTTTAGTAATTAGTTTTCTTCTTTTTATTTGTGGAGAAAAACTAGGAAAACATGTATTTATACATACAGAAATTTGGACTAGGGTTTGACCTAGGATTTGGGCTGGGTCAACGCTCCTTGGGCTTGGCTTCGGCTCGGCTCTCATGGGGATGTTGGATGTTTGGCACGGGTTTAATTCGGTTTAATTCTACATCGGTTTTCAGGGCTTTAAACGGGTTTCCGGAGTCCAATAAATCCGCAAAAAATTACCCTGTGTCCGGTTCTCCATTTTACACCATAAAATATTATTTCTATAATATTTTAATATGAATTAACCGCAATTAAAAATCATTAAATTGCCAAAGGCCTAGGTTTTAAATACAGAGAAATCCCAAAAAATTGCAGAAAAATCCAAATTAAAAATTCTGAAAATCAGGGGGCTTACACCTGAAGTATCAAAGTGCATAAGTCATCGACCAGCAATATTAGATGATGGGATAACTGCAGGTTGGTAATTAGAAGGCAGCAACATAGTTGTTGTTGTGCTGCTTTTAGTAGCAGTGCATTGTTGACAGAGGGGCTGGGCCTTAGTGAAAGTAGATGATGGATGGAGTGGGGTTCAGTGATTATTAGTTCACTATTGTGAACTTGAGTAAGATGTAACAACAAATTGTAGTAGGGGGATTTACTTCAGGTTAGTATTGCAATGCAGTGCTAACACTGTTCCAGTTGGTATTATGATGGAGGATGAGTTCAAATCTATAACTTGAAATATCAGATTAGCAAGATAAGTTAGGAATTATTGATCCCAGTATGGATATACAAGTATAGATATAAGAAGGAGGGGATATTGATCATAGCAGTTGATGCTATGTTGACACAGTGGTATACTAGTAGCAATAATTGTAAGAAGAGGGTATCAGTTAATGTATCAGTAAAGTTAAGTTAGTTAGTAAGTTAGGATGATATAAGTAGAGTGTATCAATTAGAGTATCTATGATTTGTTAGCGATAAGTATCCCTAATAGGGGTAGTGGGTTACCAATAGCATTAGCTAGATATCAGTTAGTGTATAACTAAATACCAGTTAGCAACAGTATTATTTAGATGTAGTTTAGGTTGGTAAATGTTAGTGTTAGTAGTTAAAGAGGTGTCAGTATCAGTTATTTTATGAGTATCAATTAGCTATTTATATATATTATTAAGGAGAGACCTAGTATAAGGTAATTAGAGGCCATTATAGACCAATTAACCTAGTTGGGCCCAGTTTAGCCTAGAATCGACCTAGAAAGCATATTAGTGCATTATTTAACTTAATTCTCTTTCATTACACCATTTAGCATAATATTTCCTAAATAAGATTGTGTGACACCAGCTTGGGCATCGAGAGACATACCTTGCTCAGGATCAGAGACGAGTACATCTCTCTGTTAGTTTTTATTTTATGATAGTATATATATCGCATATTCTAGAACAATATACTTGATTCCGATATAGTGGTTACACGGACTGGTACTATATGGATCATGTTAGAAGATGTTATCCCTTACCGTGTTCAACGGGTACTCCTTTACATGTATTTATCGTGTGTATCGGATATTGATTTTAGTATACTTCGTGTTCACACACTGCTCGTGTTTAGTGTGCTCATATTCGTGTTTGTAACATGTTATGATTGGATCTATTGGTATTGGTTGGGGATGGAAGAGTAGGAGTTGGTTATGTGATCAAGCCCAAGTGTATTCATGTACATGTCGATTATATTTCACACGTGTAATCGAGTTACCATATTATATTCGTGTTCAATCCAAACCGATCACATAATAAACTTGTATTCCATGGCACATTAGCTAGTTTTATCTATTTTCTTTTATTTGCAGTTATTCTATTGCATGTTCTTCATTCTAGTATATTACTTGTTCACTCTAGTTTATTCCATTCTGATGATTAGTTATCTTGTATTCTTTTCTATTATCTGTTATATATGCTCGATTATGTATTTGGAACTGCTTTCAGAGGTATATACTTTGCTCCAATCCTGACTGGATATATTTTTCAGATAATTGACTTATGGACCAGTGTCTCACCTACTATGGGCCGCAGAACGGAGTACCATTAGAGGATACTCCTTTAGAGTATGAGAACCTAGTACCAGAGGCTGAGAAGGCTTAAACTTGTTGTTTAGACTTGTATTAGACTCTTTTGAGGTTATTGGCATGTATATATATTATTTTGGACTTGTGGATGTATTGTGACTCTTTTCTTTCATTTTTATCTCGTGCTTTATCTTCCTTAGTTTGCTATGTGATTGAGTATTGTTTACCATTATCATATACCATATTGTTCCTTTGTTTGGAGTTGAGATGACATTGACAGGTACTATATATATCTTGTATGAGAAGTTTAGGTAGTATGGTTGACCCTGACAACGTTCCACCGCCGATACTGCGGCGTAGGCTGGGTGTTGTTTACTACTCGTGCCCCTATTCCGGGTGCGGGTTGTGACATATTTTTAGTGGTGGCCCATGCAGGTCCAGAGTCACAATTAGAGCGATATCGTAGTAGTGCTCACCTGGAGTACTGCTACGAGCCTGCTTTCGGATATAAGATATTGGTTGAGAGTATACTCAATCACAACTAGGGAACAATTTCAAATATCTGTTTTGCTATCCTTATCTATTGAATGTTTGGTTTATTTTGAATAATTCTGTCATTCTTTGATGATATCGTATCTTACTCAATATTGATTTCTTTGTTTTATTCTATCTTCAGGATGCCACCGAAGATGCGTTCCCAGTGCTCAGGCACAATATCAGCGAGGTCAGTCACTTCATCGCCTCTGAGGGAAGCACAAACAGACATTATTCCAGCAGTTACATTCCAGAGGTCCGCTTCACCGATCCAGGTGGGCATTTCTGCAGTAGCTTTCGGGGGTGCTCCACCTCCGGTACAGAGGACAGCGCCGACAGTTTTAGGGGATCTTCCACCCCTACCATCCGCAGTCGATCAAACATAGATGTTTACGCTCTTTCAGCAGATGATGGAGGCGCAGCAGCGCCAGTTAGAGGTTATGAGGCAGGATATTAAAAATGACCACCAGATTGTGCTTGCCGCAGTCGAGAGAGTCGCTTCAGTCCAGCCACAGACGGCACCACCTTAGTTTATCCCGCAGCAGTCGAGGCCGGGGACAATTATATACTTCAAGAGGATGGGGCCGAAGGACTTTAAAGCCACTTAGGGGATTATTTATGCTGATGATTGGATAAAAGATATTGAGAGGAACCTGTGGCTGGCGCGAATTCCAGAGAGGTTGCAGGTAGAGGCAGTAGGAAGCATGATATTTGATATCATGTTGACTTGGTTCAGGACAGACCCTAGGATCTGAGCACCGAGACTTACTTGGAAAGCTTTTAAGAAGCTCTTCAAGGAAAAGTTCTTTCCATGTGGCTCTGACATCTCTAGAGAGCCAGTTTCAATACCTCATTTAGGGAGGTATGACGGTGGATGAGTATGCAACATAGTATTGCAGATTAGGCCGCTTTGTGGAGGGACAAAACCCTAGAGGGAAGGCTATAAAGTTTAGGAAGGGCATAAACAAGAAGATCAAATTATATATGAATTGAGACCCCACCACTACTTTTGAGGAGATTCTGAGGCAGGCACAGCGGGCAGAGGATGATCTAGATCTTGGTTCCAAGAGGCCAAGGGACATAGGAAGATCCAGTACTAACACGGGTCCAACGAAGCGGCCTCACTTTCAGCAACAACATCAGAGACACTTCCAGCAGCCGAGGTAGCAGTACCTGGGACCAGTTAGAGCGCCAGTACAACAGACGTACCAGATCCATAGGCCAGCTATTCCTTGCCCATTTTGTAAGAAGCAGGAACATGAATGGGATGTATGTAGGATAAGATTAGGCCAGTATTTATTCTGCGGATTAGGAGACCATCAGTTAAGGGCTTGTCCTAGAGCTCCAGCTCGTCCAGCTCAGGGTGGGGCTCAGGCACAGAGAGCACCTGCGAGACCACCAACGGGACAGCAGATAGGACCTCCATTGCTGACTCAGCAACAAAGGTTTGTATAGAACCAGCAACAGCAGAGAGGTGCCCAGCAAGGGCAAGCTTTGCCTTGACCGTCGAGGAAGAGGATCCAGTTGGTGATGTTATTTCAGGTTCAGTCTATCTTGATTCTTTTTTAGCTCATACTTTATTTGATAACATCACCTTGAGATTGAACCATTGGTGATGACTTGCAAGATCACGACCGGGGGAGGCATTATCCTGGTCAGTGATATTTGTAAGGATCGTAGAGTTTTTTTGGGAGGCCGAGAGTTGAGCATATGTCTACTCGTAATGCCACTTCTGAGCTACGATATAGTACTCGGGATGGATTGGTTGAGTAGGCACCATATTAGTATTGATTGTCGTGGAGGCAAAGTTTTATTTCAGGCGCTAGGAGAGCCAAAGTTTGAGTTCGTCAGAGGAGCAGCAGAGTAGAGCGAGAGAGACTTCTGTGGAGCTATGGTGGAAGAACAGGAGCCACCACATCCATCAATTGCAGAGTATATGGACGTCTTTTCGGAGGAGTTGCCGGGGTTGCCACCAGACAGAGATATGGAGTTCTTTATAGACTTAGTGCCAGGCACAGAGCCGATATCACATCACTTCTATAGGATGAACAACAGCAAACTAGCAGAGTTGAAGAAGCAAGTGGATGAGTTGCAGGACAAGGGCTTCATCCACTCCAGTTCATCACCGTGGGGTGCTCCGGTATTATTTGTACCGAAGAAGGATGGGTCGGTATGCATGTGTATTGACTACAGGGCACTCAACAACCTCACTATCAAGAACAAATATCCGTTGCCGCGGATTGACAATTTATTTAATCAGTTGAGCGTGCGCAAGTATTTTTGAAGATAGACTTTAGGTCGGGGTACCACCAGGTAAAAGTTAAGAAGGAGAACATTCTGAAGACAGCTTTCAGGACTCGGTATGGGAAATTTGAGTTCTTGGTAATGCCGTTTGGGTTGACCAATGCCCCGACGATATTCATAAACCTGATGAATAAGGTGTTTTATCAGTACTTGGATCAGTTTGTGGTAGTATTCATTGATGATATATTGATTTATTCGAAGACCCCGGAGGAGCATGAGAAATACCTGAGGATAGTTCTGGAGGCCCTAAGGAAGGAGAAGCTTTATGGAAAGCTTTCAAAGTATGAGTTCTTCCTTGATAAGGTTGAATTCCTTGGGTATGTGATTACATGAGACATGATCTCAGTAGGCCCAAAGAAGATTTCAGCAGTTGAGTCGTGGTCTACACCGAGTTCAGTGGCGAAGATCAGGAGTTTTCTTGGATTGGTAGGCTATTATCGAAGATTTGTTCAGAATTTTCCCAGGACTGCGGAGCCGATGACTAGACTAACCAGGAAGGACGTAGAGTTGGTCTGGACTGAGGAGAGTCAGTCTGCTTTTGAGGAGATGAGGAAGAGGTTAACTACAGCTTTAGTGTCGACATTGCCATCAGGGACATGAGGATTTTCTATATATAGTGATGCATCAGCTAAGGGCTTGGGATATATGTTACAGCAGAATGGGAAGGTGATTGCCTATGCTTCCAGGCAATTACACCTGCATAGAGTTGGCAACAGTTATTTTTGCTCTTAAACTGTGGAAGCACTACTTGTATGGAGAGCGGGTAAAGATCTTTACAGATCACAAGAGCTTGAAATATGTGTTCACACAAAATGAGATCAATATGAGGCATAGACGATGGTTGGAGTTGATAAAGGACTTCGACATCTCATTGTAGTATCATTCAGGGAAAGCCAACATAGTCGCTGATGCTTTGAGAAGGTATCCAGTGGCTATGTACTTGATGAGAGAGAGACATTTATTGGCCGATCTTGATAGCTTGGGTATTGAAGTGCTAGTTGCTGGAGTTACGACACTGATGTGGGGACTTCCGGTACAGTCAGAGTTGATGGACCGGATCAGAGCCGTATAGTTCAAGGATGAGTCTCTGAGGATCATCAGAGCGCAGGTCCAGATGGGATTGACAGAGGACTTTAATATTGCAGAGGATGGATCATTGCGGCATGGTACCATATTGTATGTACCTAGAGGAACGTTGCGCAAGGAGGTTCTTCATGAGGTACATTGATCTCAGTACTCTATGCATCCAGGTGCCAATAAGAAGTATAGAGACATGAGAGAGCATGTTTGGTGGTATGGTATAAAGTGGGAGGTGGCTAGTTTCGTATCCAGATTCTTGGTATGCCAGTAGATAAAGGCAGAGAGACAGAGGCCAGGTGGATTGCTTCAGCCTTTACCCATTTCAGAGTGTAAGTGGGAGCATGTGACGATGGACTTTGTTTCAGGGCTTTCGCGTTCTCCAGGAGGTAAAGATGCAATTTGGGTCATCGTAAGGTTGACCAAATCGGCCCACTTTCTGCCATTCAAAGTGGGTACGTCTACGGAGAAGCTCACGGAGATGTATGTGCGTAAGATAGTCAGATTGCATGGAGTTCCTGTGAGCATTGTCTCGGATCAGGATAGTCGCTTCACGTCCCACTTCTGGAGGAGTTTGCAGGCTAGCTTGGGCACTCAGCTCAAGTTCAGTACCACATATCACCCTCAGACAGACGGACAGTCGGAGAGGACTATCCAGACTCTCGAGGATATGCTACGCACTTGTGTTTTGGATTTTTGAGGCTCTTGGGAGGATCATCTTCACCTGGTAGAGTTTACTTATAACAACAGCTACCAGGCCAGTATCGAGATATCACTATTTGAGGCATTGTATGGTCGAAGATATCACACTCCGTTATCATGGAATGATGTTGGTGAGAAAGCCTTATTGGGACCAGAGATGGTCGTTGATGCAGCTGAGAAGATGAAGCTTATTAGAGATAGGCTTCGGGTGACGCAGGACAGACAACGACATTGGGCCGATAGTCACTGGAGACCATTGGAGTTTGAGGTATATATTTTTGTTTTGTAATACTTGTGATTGCTTGTTAGAATGCTAAGGTTATGTTTTATTCTAGGGTGGTGATATGGTGTCCTTGAGGATTTCTTCGACACGGGGCACGATTCGCTTTGGTAGAGGCGGAAAGCTTAGTCCACGGTACATCGGACCCTTCGGTGTTCTTGAGAGGGTCGGTGTAGTGGCCTACAGACTAGACTTGTCATCTGCATTAGAGGGAGTGCATAACGTGTTCCATATGTCGCAGCTGAGACGGTATATAGCAGATCCTAGCCATGTATTAGATCACTCGAAGATCAAGGTTGGTCTGACTCTCAGCTACCCAGAACGGCCCGTGGAGATTCTGGATCGCAGAAAGAAGGTGCTGCAGAACCAGACGATTTCTTTGGTGCGCGTCGCGTGGAGGAATCACTCGCCAGAAGAGAGTACCTGGGAGCGAGAGGCCGAGATGCACGAGCAATATCCTTATCTATTTGAGCCATGAGGTATAATTCTTTCTTGCTTGTATTGATTGCTATTGGTACTTAGTTTCTTCCTTAATTTCGAGGATAAAATTTTTCTAAGGTGGGTGGATTGTCACCCTCACTTTTCCAGCTAGGGGTAGTTTGGTAAATTGGCATAGGTAAATAATTTTAGGAATAAATATTTATATTGGTGGGTTATATAAATTATTTGATGATTGTATTAATTATTTAATTATTAGTGAGTTATATATTGAATGTGACTTGTATTAATTATTTTGTTAGAGGCTAGTCCAATGATTAGACTTGTCATGACAACTAGTGAGCCTAGCTTGGATCCAAACTCATTAGTCCCATCCTCATTAATTAATTAGGGAGAATTAGCTTAATTAGAATTAATTATAAGCTTTCCAAAATAGCCCTTTCCTAATCCTATTCATAATTGGATGGAGAGGGACAATTTGGACCATGTACATAACTTGGAAAAGAGGGAAGGGGGCCGGCCACTATTAGAGGGGGCTCTCCCCTCTCTCTCTCTCTTCTTATTTGCATTCATTTAGATCTAAAAATTAGATCCTCAATTTCAATCATTCTGTCTATTGAATTTTTACTCAATTCACCTCTATTTTCTTCTCAAATTCATCACTCTTGGAGCTTAGGAGCTTGGAGAAGCAAGGAGCACAAGGAGGAGGAGCTTTAGAGCTAGATATCGTGTCTGAAACATGTCCAATTGTATTTTCATAGAGAATCCATCTCCCAATTGGTAATTCATGAATTTTTCCTTCATTGTGACTTCTTAATCATGCATTTGACTATTAGGAATGGCCCCATGGTATAGGACTACCTATAGGAACAAGTTCTAGGCTAATTGGTTATGTATTGTGAATTCTATGTGGTAATTTGTGTGCATGTTGGGGGAATTACGAGATTAATACATCAATTGTGTGTCATGAGAATAATTAGATCTAATTAGACTTATATCAGAGTTGTGGGACTAGATACGTGTCCACAAATAGATACGTGTAGCCCGTATCATGGTATTTGCGATACGGTGTGATACGGAGCTCCATTTTGGGTGATTAGTGTTAATTCTCTTCAATTCCTATTTTGAATAGTTATAATAGTTATTATTATGTGTATTAATATGTGAGAATGTTTATTGTGAGGAATTATGAGTTTTGATACCCCAATTGGATGGGTATCGTGAGCATTCTAGTTATGCACCATAGGTATTTATGGTATTGACAACTAGTGTGTATCAAACTGTGTTATAAGGTAGTATATATGTATATGTGTATATTATAGTATGTGAGATACATGTGAGTATGTGTAATAGGGAAGTAAGGAGACTGGGGAGGGTAACAAATTTAAAGGATAGCAGCATCAGTGACTGTCAGGTGGGGTTCCTGAGCAGTAGCTCGAGTCTGGATCATCAACAAGTTGAGGTAACCAGGTTGCAACGATGGAGTAGGCCACTTGTACTCATATGTGCACAAATATGCTATGCACTAGAAATTGTGTAGTTAAGTGTCTTAGAGAGAAGGGAAGTCTTGGTTTGCTGCTGTGTGCAGTATGGTAGGGAGACAGGTGGCTATCAGTTGTGATAGAGTTTATGAGTATCAGTTTGGGTTTATATTTAGGAGTATCAGTGCAATGTCTAATGTGTGTGTGTATTTATAGATAGGAGAGAGTTGTGTTCCAGTATACATGTGAATGCAGGGCATGTTTTGGGGGTCGGGTTGCAGACCAGGGTAGGTAAGTTGAGAGAGAGACATGTGATGCTTAGTGTTGCTACTATGGATGTGGGTGAAGTAATGACAGCGATATGCTGTATGTGTTCATTTGTATGTGGATGAAGGATTAATTGGGTAAGGATGCTCCCAGTTACTGATACTTGAATATCAATTGCTACTGATACTTTGAGTATCAGTTATGGTGGATACCTAAGGGTAGCCATTGCACAGTTGGAGGAGAATGCTGGACATGATACCTAAAGTATCAGAATGCACATGTCACTGATTAGCAATATTGGATGATAGAACAACTGCAGGTTGGTAATTATAAGGCAGCAACTTAGTTGTTGTTGTGCTGCTTTCAGTAGCAGTGCATTGTTGATAGAGGGGTTGGGCCTTAGTGAAAGTAGATAATGGATGGAGTGGGGTTCAGTGATTAGTAGTTCACTGATGTGAACTTGAGCAAGATATAACGATAACTTACAGCAGAGGGATTTACTTTGGGTTAGTATTGCAATGCAGTGCTAACACTGTTCCAGTTGGTATTATGATGGAGGATGAGTTTAAATCTATAACTTGAAATATCATATTAGCAAGATAAGTTGGGGATTATTGATCCCAATATGGATATACAAATATAGATATAAGGAGGAGGGGATATGGATCATAACAGTTGATGCTATGTTGACACAGTGGCATGCTAGTAGCAGTAATAATAAGAAGAGGGTATCAGTTAATGTATCAGTAAAGTTAAGCTAGTTAGTAAGTTAGGATGATATAAGTAGAGTGTATCAATTATAGTATCTAGGATTAGTCAGTAATAAGTATCACTAATAGGGGTAGTAGGTTACCAATAGCATTAGCTAGATGTCAGTTAGTGTATTACTAGATTCCAGTTAGCAACAATATTAGTTACACGTGTGTATCGGGTATTAATTTTAGTGTACTTCATTTTCATACACTGCTCATGTTCAGTGTGCCCATATTCGTATTCGTAACGTGTCATAATTGTATCCATTGGTATTGGTTGGGGATAGGGGAGTAGGAGTTGGTTATGTGATCAAGCCCAAGTGTATTTGTGTACATGTCGATTATATATCACACGTGTAATCGAGTTACCATATTGTATTCGTGTTCAACCCAAACCGATCACATAATAAACTTGTATTCCATGGCACATTAGCTAGTTTTATCTATTTTCTTTTATTTGCAGTTATTCTATTACATGTTCTTCATTCCAGTATATTACTTGTTCACTCTAGTTCATTCCATTCTGATGATTAGTTATCTTGTATTCTTTTCTACTATCTGTTATATATGCTCGATTATGTATTTGGGACTGCTTTCAGAGGTATGTACTTCGTTCCAATCCTAACTGGATATATTTTTTAGATGATTGGCTTATGTACCAGTGTCCTACCTACTAAAGGCCGCAGAACGGAGTACCATTAGAGGATACTCCTTTAGAGTAGGAGGACCTAGTACCAGAGGCTTAGACTTGTTGTTTAGACTTATTTAGACTCTTTTGAGGTTATTGGCATGTATATATATTATTACGGACTTGTAGATGTCTTGTGACTCTTTTCCTTCGTTTCCATCTAGTGTTTTATCTTTCTTAGTTTGCTATATGATTGAGTATCATTTACCATTATCATATACCATATTGTTCCTCTGTTTGGAGTTAAGATGATATTGACAGGCACTATATATATCTTGTGTGAGAAGTTTAGGTAGCATGGTTGACCCTGATAGCGTTCTACCACCGATGCTACAGCGTAGGCTGGGCGTTGTTCACTACTCGTGCCCCTATTCCAGGTATGGGTCCAAAGGGTAGCTTCTTCCAGCGTTGAAGCCACTGATGGCAGTATTGGTCGCTGTCAGGCGTTGCATTGGGATGCCCAGAGTCTGAAGCAGACTTCACGGGATGATGCTGATTGACGAGGTAGGATTGATGTGCATCCGATCTACCTTGATGGTACCGATGTACCCTATGATCGTGCTGATTGTTCTTTAGCTACATGTCTTATTGCGAGAACGTGATATTGGGTATCGCCTCCATCACACTATTGCAGTAGGGGTATAAGACAAGATCTTTAGCTGGCGGCTTGACCTTCACTTAGTAAGTATCGGTATTCTGCAGAGCCTCACTGAGAGCAACCTGAGTGTCTTTGGAGAGTTGGAGAAGCTCTAATAGAGACAACTTCGCTGGAGTATTAGCGAGCTGTGCCAAGATGTCAAAGTTGTAGGATTTCTCCAGCCCCTTAGCAGTATCTTTGTGCAGCGGTCTGTCGAAGCGAGTATCTTTCGGCTTGGACTTGTCCACTGCTGGAGGCTGGGATGGACCCGAATCAAATATTGTAGGTACGATAATTGGGAGCACACCATCGTCAAGGATTTCATACTCTCGTTGGTACGCTAGGCCTGACTTTGTTGTTCATGCTATAGCTTCTTCGAACGGGATAGAAATCGTGTAGCAGAATTTGGACTTCTTACCCTTAGTTCATAGGAGTTAGCGCTGCGTAAAATTCAGTCGAAGACGGAACTTCGATGGTTGTCATGGCCGCATGTGGACATTTGCCTACGATCGACGATCGGTATCGCATGTGGACTTTTGCTTGCGGCTGCCGACTTATGCGACTTCTGTTGTGGCCGTATGGAATATGCCTCAGCACTCAAACTTCTGGCATCGTAGTGTTTTTCTTTGCCAAAGTTTGGGCATTGAGCACATTCCTCGTCCGAGGAGGCTGCCGCAAGAGAGGTGGACGCATGATGTGCGGTCCCTGTGGCCGAGAGAGAGACAGGGCGAGCATGCTCCGCATAAGAGGATGCTCTCTTCTCTTCTCTCTTTTGAGCTTGTATGCACGTACCTAACTCTCTGGGAGGGTATGGTCTCTCTTTGAAGCAAAAAAAGTCAGCCTTTGGGAACGTCCAAGTTGCTCCTATTTATAGCCATCAAGCTGATGGGTTATAGGTGCCGCATGTGCCTCTGTTTGGTGGCCGCAGGGACTCCTTCAACATAATGCGGTTACAAATATGGGCGTATAGTATGGGTTGAATCCAGGGTAAGCTGCCACGTGGACATTTGGTTAGAATTTGTTATTTGCTGGAGATCTTGGCAGTTCTCATCTTATGTTTGCGTGACTTGGTCAGTTTGACACATGGCCCGCATTCAGTTGGAGAAAATTGTAAGTGAAATATTTTGTCTCAGGAAGCCTTGCCACGTTGGATGTTTGGAGTTTGAGACGCATGGGATGTAATGCGCCGCTCCGCGTCGGCATTATGTATCAAGGTGAGTGGGCAGAACTTCGTTCTCTGATTCTTGCACGCCTTAATAATAAATCTGAGTTTTTGCTTGCATGTTTTCATAAGAGAATGATAGAACCTGCCTTGCATATTAATAAACGAACTCACCTAGCTTGTCTTTGAAACAAACATGTCTGCTTAACAAAAAATCTGAAACGCTTGTCTAAGAGTGCATGAACATGTTCACTATCACCTATGCTCCGAGAGAACCATATCGTGTGCCTGAATGTGTTCAAAGATAAGACGGCTTACCCCCTCAACAAAGATATAGACTGATGGTTCGTCTCGTCTGCATACTAGAGTTTATTTGATAGTGTTCCATGCATTCACATCGGTCGGACAATGGCTATTGGTGAAGAGCTGAACTGCATGTGTCACGACTGCTATAGAGATAGTGGAAAGCAACCATGAGTCACAGCTGCCATTAGCATCAGATAAAGAGTCATTAGTATGCTGGACTAACAGCTGCCGATCCTGAGATACTCGGGGACCGCCCTGCATATAGCTAGTTCATTGTGTTGGCTTGGATAGAGGACTGCCCCTAAGATGTGCATGAGTGTCTAGCTATGCATTTGTCCCTAGAGTCTCACGAGACACGCTGTGCATACCCTGAAACAGAACGAACGGCTTGTCTTGCTTATCACATATAAAACTCTGTTTTAAAAGATATTTCCAAAATAATATAATATAGCTCCGTTCAAATGGTGCATGTACCGAACATAGGTAAAACTAGAAAGATCACTAGTAATGTAATATTTTATAACATGATTACTTAGTGTTGGTTTTAGTGAATGCTTGCTTCTGTTCAGTTGTTTTATCTCACCAGTACTTATAAAAGTGCTGACCCACCAACAGTTTACTTGCTTGCAGGTACTGGATCGTCCGAGGGAGCGATAGGTGTGCCTCCATCCCCAAGACCCGGAATCCTAGTTTCGATTGTGCCCCGAGTTGCTATCGTATAAGGGGCATAATGTATGGAACAATGCCTTTGCTAAGAGAAACCCAACTCCCTCGAATTATCCCGAATACTCAGTTGGCTAAATGCATTGCATTGCAATAATGTCCCTCCGCTGCTTACTCGATTGATGCGATGATAGCCAAACAAACTTAAACGATGAAGCCTTGTGCGGGCGCAACCCCAGGCTCGTACGGCATCACGTCTCGATAATCAAACTGGCCATATCCTCGCACCCGCAGGACAAGTGCCGAGGCGCGGTGATGCACGTCTTGTGCGTCAAGGTGCGGTGATTTGCGTCCGGTCTCCGGCTACGGAGGCGAGGTGGTGGTCCGGGCGGCCCCTTCGGGGGCCGGGGCGTGACTGAATGGTATCAGAGTGGAATCAATTTCTTGGCCCAATCCGTTGCTATGACTCTGAGATATTGCTCGATATGTTATTGCAATAGAGCGTTCCATACAATAAGTCTATAGATATTCTCAAAGTGCAAATATTTTCTGGACTTGATTTACTTTATTGTTTCGATTGAGTACGACGAGGGATGAGGACTATCCCTGCTTGGAATATCGAGAAGTTTATCCTTGAAGTTTCGAGGATAAAACTTTTTATTGGTTGGTAAGTATTTAATGCCCCGCTCCGCGTCGGCATTATGTATCAAGATGAGTGGGCAGAACTTCGTTCTCTGATTCTTGCACGCCTTAATAATATATCTGAGTTTTTGCTTGCATGTTTTCATAAGAGAATGATAGAACCTGCCTTGTATGTTAATAAACGAACTCACCTAGCTTGTCTTTGAAACAAACATGTCTGCTTAACAAAGAATCCTGAAACGCTTGTCTAAGAGTGCATGAACATGTTCACTATCGCCTATGCTCCGAGAGAACCATATCGTGTGCCTGAATGTGTTCAAAGATAAGGCGGCTTGCCCCCGCAACAAAGATATAGACTGATGGTTCGTCTCGTCTGCATACTAGAGTTTATTTGATAGTGTTCCATGCATTCACATCGGTCGAACAATGGCTATTAGTGGAGAGCAGAACTGCATATGTCATGACTGCTACAGAGATAGTGGAAAGTAACCATGAGTCACAGCTGCCATTAGCATCAGATAAAGAGTCATTGGTATGCTGGACCAACAGCTGCCGATACTGAGATACTCGGGGACCGTCCTGCATATAGCTAGTTCATTGTGTTGGCTTGGATAGAGGACTGCCCCTAAGATGTGCATGTGTGTCTAGCTATGCATTTGTTCCTAGAGCTCACGAGATATGCTGTGCACACCCTGAAACAGAATGAACGGCTTGTCTTGCTTATCGCATATGAAACTCTGTTTTAAAAGATATTTCCAAAACAATGTAAAATGACTCCGTTCAACTGCTGCATGTAATAAAATAGGTAAAACTAGAAAGATCACTAGTAATATAATATTTTATAACATAATTACTTAGTGTTGGTTTTAGTGAATGCTTGCTTTTGTTCAGTTGTTTTATCTCACCAGTACTTATAAAAGTGTTGACCTACCAACAGTTTACTTGCTTGCAAGTACTGGATCGTACGAGGGAGCGATAGGCGTGCCTCCATCCCCAAGACCCAGAATCCTGGTTTCGATTGTACCCCGAGTTGCTATCGTATAAGGGGGCATAATGTATGGAACGATGCCTTTGCTAAGAGAAACCCAAGTCCCTCGAATTGTCCTGAATACTCAGTTGGCTAAATGCATTATATTGCAACAATGTCCCTCTGCTGCTTACTCGATTGATGCAATGATAGCCAAATAAACTTAAATGATGAAGCCTTGTGGAGGCACAACCCCAGGCTCGTATGACATCACGTCCCGGTAATCAAACGGGCCATATCCTCGCACCCGCGGGACAAGCGCCGAGGCGCGGTGATTCGCGTTCAGGTCTCCGGCTACGGGGGCGAGGCGGTAGTCCGGGCGGCCCCTTCGGGTGCCGGGGCGTGACTGAATGGTATCAGAGTGGAATCAATTTTTTGGCCCAATTCGTTGCTATGACTCTGAGATATTGCTCGATATGTTATTACAATAGAGCATTCCATACAATAAGTCCATAGATATTCTCAAAGTGCAAATGTTTTCTGGACTTGATTTGCTTGATTGTTTCGATTGAGTACGGCGAGGGATGAGGACTATTGCTGCTCGGAATATCGAGAAGTTTATCCTTGAAGTTTCGAGGATGAAACTTTTTGTTGGTTGGTAAGTATGTAATACCCCGCTCCGTGTCGGCATTATGTATCAAGGTGAGTGGGCAGAACTTCGTTCTCTAATTCTTGCACGCCTTAATAATAAATCTGAGTTTTTGATTGCATGTTTTCATAAGAGAATGATAGAACCTGCCTTGCATGTTAATAAACGAACTCACCTAACTTGTCTTTGAAACGAACATGTCTGCTTAACAAAGATTCCTGAAACGCTTGTCTAAGAATGCATGAATATGTTCACTATCGCCTATGCTCCGAGAGAACCATATCGTGTGCCTGAATGTGTTCAAAGATAAGGCGGCTTGCCCCCGCAACAAAGATATAGACTGATGGTTCATCTCGTCTGCATACTAGAGTTTATTTGATAGTGTTCCATACATTTGCATCGGTCGGACAATGGCTATTGGTGGAGAGATGAACTGCATGTGTCACGACTGCTACAAAGATAGTGGAAAGCAACCATGAGTCACAGCTGCCATTAGCATCAGATAAAGAGTCATTGGTATGTTGGACCAACAGTTGTCGATCCTGAGATACTCGGGGACCGTCCTGCATATAGCTAGTTCATTATGTTGGCTTGGATAGAGGACTGCCCCTAAGATGTGCATATATGTCTAGATATGCATTTGTCCCTAGAGTCTCACGAGACATGCTGTGCACACCCTAAAACAGAACGAACGACTTGTCTTGCTTATCGCATATGAAACTCTGTTTTAAAATATGTTTCCAAAACAATGTAATATGACTCCGTTTAACTGCTACATGTAACAAACATAGGTAAAACTAGAAAGATCACTAATAATATAATATTTTATAATATAATTACTTAGTGTTGGTTTTAGTGAATGCTTGCTTCTGTTCAGTTTTTTTTATCTCACCAGTACTTATAAAAGTGCTGACCCACCAACAGTTTACTTGCTTGCAGGTACTGGATCATCCGAGGGAGCGATAGGCGTGCCTCCATCCCCAAGACCCGGAATCCTGGTTTCGATTGTGCCCCGAGTTGCTATCGTATAAGGGGGCATAATGTATGGAATGATGCCTTTGCTAAGAGAAACCCCAAGTCCCTCGAATTGTCCCAAATACTCAGTTGGCTAAATGCATTGTATTGCAATAATGTTCCTTCGCTGCTTACTCGATTGATGTGATGATAGCTAAATAAACTTAAATGATGAAGTCTTGTGCGGGTGCAACCCCAGGCTCGCACGATATCATGTTCCGGTAATCAAATGGGCCATATCCTCGCACCCGCGGGACAAGCGTCGAGGCACGGTGATGCGCGTCCGGTGCGCCGAGGTACGATAATTCCCGTCCGGGTCTCCGGCTACGGGGGTGAGGCGGTGGTCCGGGCGGCCCCTTCGGGGGCCGGGGCATGACTTGGGATGTCACGCCCCGGTCCTGTAAGGGTCGATCGTCCTCGCTTGGTCCCTACGGAACCGATCGTCTTCGCTTAGGCGCGGTGCCGTGCAAGCCTAAGTTGCGTTTGCACCATAGTACCTGCACAAGACACAAGTCAGACAAAAATATACATATATAAGCACGAAATATAAATGTAGAGAACCAAAGTTGAACATATTTGATAGGAACACAAAATACTTTCTTTATTGAAATACTTGAAGAATGGATTACAAAGTACTTGCTTGGCAGAGTTACAAAATATGCCATAGATGGCTTACAACTCTTTTTACAAACCCAAAACTAGCCACAATGCCCAGACATTATATCATTTTAGTAGGACCAAAAATCAAAACAGCAAGCACAAGAAGAGCTTGCATACATGAGAGGAAAGCTAAGGAAGCAGCACAAGCATGGTTTCACTGGATGGATGCGCTAGTACTGGTTCAAAATGTTCGCCAAGCTCTCGCTACCAGAACCTGAAGATTTGCCCACAAAGGTGGGTCAATACTATAACATGTACTGGTGAGCGACCGAGGCCAAACTCACCTAAAAATCCACACTAGGTAAGCATGTGAAGCTAGCATTATTAGGTGGTCCTTCTAGTTTTCTATTTTTTAACAATTCATGCAAAAAAATATAAATAATAGATAGACTATGCATATGATAAATCTTACCCATGGTCGAGCGATTATCCTTGTAGCAGACACACAAGTTAGCAACAATTTGAATATATGTATATAACTCATGCATCTGTGTTAGCATCAAGTGTCAAGTGTGCATAGAAGATAACTTATCATGCGACCTAACTATATGATGGTCCATGGAAAACCAATGCTGTATAGACATGAACACCTCCTGATTACGAGAACTTTATTGCCTCAGGGTATTCCTCTGACCCCCCTAGGGCGAATGATCCCCAGTACCCCGAAAACTGTTCGTGGGATTACCCTTGTGCACAAGTTGTCTAAAGACCAATGCATGGTATGCAGCTCTATCATATAAACTCTTACTATGCAGTAGTTAGACTATAAATGAACATCTCTATCTCTTTACTCTTTTCTCTAGTAACCCATGCGAGGTTTCTCTAAACATCTCTTGTGCAACATATGAGTAAGGAACAGATACACGTCTATTTGAACAAGTATTTGCAATAATTCTCTCTCTCTCTCTCTCTCTCTATATATATATATATATATATATATATATATATATATATATATATATATATATATATATATATATATATATATATATATATATATATATATATATATATATATATAAAGCATGCAATTCATCTCTTTTAGGTTATCTCGTTTAATGATGCATCATTAGTATAAGAACATGTAACTCGTGCAGACTAGAGATCATTTTATTAAAGCGTATGGACTGAAGGATTCATCGAAGGGCCTAATCCACTCACCGATTGAATCAAACGAGAGGATGGGGAAGCCTTATGCAATGATCACTCCTTGGTTATGTGTCCTAAAATTGCAACAATACTTGGTTAGCATTCTTCGATCTCTTTCCCTTAAGATTCAAAAAGAATGCGCAAGCGAGAAAAGCGAATCATGAAAACCAAGTCATAAAAAATAAGACAAAACATAAATCAACACAGAACTAAGCAGCAAAACAACCAATAAAAACTCTTGGACTCATTTTAATAGAAGCCGTTCCATCAATTTGAAGGATTTATTGCATTTTGTCCGTGTTGATTTGGCGGTAAGGTTTTATCGAGACTTGATTCTCAACCAAGTCAAAGTAACAAGTATTCCATAAGTAACCCGCTAGAAGCGGGGCATTACATAATACCCCACTGAGAAGAAGTTTTGTCCCAAAACTTAAGAGATCAAGGAGTCAATAAATAATGCATCAAGAGGTCAAAGGAATCAGACTTACCAACATCGGGCCCGCTCGTATCGCGCTCAATATTCAGCTGATATACTCTAGCCCTTCCCGTCTGATCAGTCTGTCCATTGGCTGGGGCTGGGGCAGAGTTCTGATTCTGCCCACGTTCTGCATTGTCCACTTGGTTCTCTAGAACCCTTCTATTATTCTGACAATCTCTGAAGCTATGGACCCTCTGACCATAGTTGAAGCACTCTCTATTTTTAGTGCGACAGTTTTTGATGCTATGGCCCCGTCGACTACAGAAGGTGTACTCTTGAACAGGGCACTGCTCACCTTCTATCTTCTTCTCCCCATCTTGGTATCTTTTGATAGGAGAGTTTCGAGCAACTGGCGCCTTCTCGGAAGCACTCCGTGGTGCATATTGCTCGTTCTGAACCACTGTCTCAAAAGCTTTTATGTAGGAGGTACATTCACGGTTTATAACATCTTTCCTGAGGCCGTCATTCAAATCCTTAATAAATCAGTGGGTACGGGCGCTCTCGTTAGGAATCAACGAGATAGTGAACTTAGCAAGTTTGGAGAATTTTGACTCATAGTCCTCGACGGACTTGCTCCCTTACTTAAGTTCGGTAAACTCATCTTCCTTTCTCTATATGACGGCAGGTGTAAAACCCCCTAATTTTAAAACATTAAAAATTCTTTAATTAATCACTTAATTTAATTGCATTAATTCTTAGTTAATTAGAAAATATAATTTATTAAAATTAATTACTAGGTAAATATTCATCTAGAAATTATTAATCAAACTATTATTTTATTTATATTTATTTTAGGAAGTCTTGTAGAAGGCAGAGAGATTTTTAGGATGTGCGAAATAATTTTTCTGGAATTTTATTACCATATATATATAATGTATATGTATATATAGATAAATAGTATAAATAAAAATCAAAGAAAGAAAAAGGAAAAGAAATAAATAACAAAACCCTAAAGAATCCACTAAAGCCTAAACCTAAATCCCTTAACTAATCAACCCTAAACCACTGTCCTTAAACTAATAATCCGAAACCCCTAATCACCCCAGCCCGCCTAAAGCCCAGCAACCGCGAGAGTCAGCGGAGTCACCCCGCGGCTTCCCTTATCTCGTCTTTCTCTCCTTATATATATATCCATATCCAATAAACCCTAACCCTAAACTGAACACCCAACGCATCGACCCCACTTTCCGCCACTGCACAGCCACCGGAGGATGACCGACCGACTTCGACGCGACGCCGCGCGACCGCGCAGTCCGCGATAGACAACAGCGACGTGCCATCCTTCTCTCGCTGATTCCTGCCTCATCGCTCGACCGATTTTGAATTCGTCTTCACCGGTATATTCACGACCTATCCCTCTTTTAACTCTGTTAATTAGTTTCTATCGAACAGCACTTAACACTAGGTAGAAATCGAGGCCAAGTTGGAGAAAAACTATAATATTTTAACTGCAGAAAACTGTTGCGACCACCCATGTTTAAGGACTAGTATCTTCCTCCACAGTCATTCAAATTTCAATTTACTTTTTGCTATGTGAAGACCATATAACCGAGATCATTTTTTGTTAATTAGATTATTTTATTTTGTGTTATATGCAGAGATAAACTGGGTTAAAAATCAGGAAAAACTTATTTTCAAAACTTTAGAATTTGTGATACAGAGCGCACTCCGCCAAACGGGACCGCCCGTCGTGTACCAATTGCACCGAAAGGCGCATATAGTATATCTTGACGTGTGGACTTTCGTAAAAACTGATTTGGGAGTGTGTGCGCGTCAAAATCAACCCGTATTCGTGAAAAGTCCCCATATCGCGACTTTTGTAAAATACCGCACCATTTAGTGTACGCTCGTCGAAATACGACGAAACTTACGCCATTGGATTTGTGGTATCACGCTGGTCCTGTGACCCAAGTTTCACGCAATTCTGAGATAGTTGACCAAGCCGCTTATTCGCGGGTCCTACGGTTGACTTTTTGGGCAAATTTGTGTTCGGCTCACCAAAATCCAAAATTGGACATACCGTTGAGTTTGTATTGGCGTTTAGAAATTGTTTGACCTATAATTTGTCCCATTTAGAGACCTTTATCCCTGACACGCATTTCAGTACAAAGTGGGCCACATATGGACCCCGCTTTGACCCAAAATTACTGTTTTGCCCTTGTGTCCAAATTGGACGAAAGGGTAGTATTTTTTAGCTATCTTGCTGATTCCGGAAATGTTGGTGATGTTTATTTCAGCATTCAGATATGTTTATTCAGAGGCCATAGTTTCTGATCCTGTGTACTCGATATCTGGACGCTTACACTATACAGATTGCTTGCCAGACAAGTATACCTTGCCAGTGTACTGTGATTTACATTTTATATAATGCATGCATTTTATTTTTGTCCATTTAGTCATATATTTTAACTGCTATATAAACTGCGCGTCCAAGAATAACTTGGGTGCAACGACGGTGGCGTCGTATTCTGTTTTTATTATGTATATGTATGTTGACCTAGTTTATGAGACCACCCCATTATCATTGAGGCATTATTATGTTTCATTGGCTATGACACTGTTATTACACGAGTGTGAGTCTCATGTAGGACACGGACTTGCGTACTCGATTGGCCACTGGTACGTATAGGTCGTACGACGGATAGGGATAACTGCTGATAGAAATTTGCATGCTAGAAGACCTGGCAGTTATTTAGAGGTTTCATCTTGTCATGGATGTGACATGCTTAGAGCATGGGGTGGGGAGAATAATAAGTAAGACGTTTGGGCTCCTTTGTACTTTCCTTGTGTAACCCGTACGCTCTGTCGAAGATGCGCGGTCATGATGACCACTATATATTATATATTATCAGGCGGCCTCTGAGGTCCAAAAGACATCATACTTTTTAGGCCCCTGAATCTCCGAGAGAATCATGCCAATCCCATTTTAGCCAGATATCCCACTTGTTGGAAAGTTGTTCTCAAACTGCATTCACATAGATGGTTAGGCGACCCATTTGATATTATTTTTTAGTACTTTATTGCATGCTTCTATGTATCTTGTTATGTCCCTCTGAGGACCTGGTCCCTTTCCAGGTATAGACTTGCAAGAGTATCCACAGGAGTGCGGACCCAGACCTGACGCTTCATACCAGACTGAGGAGGTCTTACCTTCAGAGTACCTTTGATTCATCGCAGCTGATGGATATTCTAGTTGCTATTTCTTTTATGGACATTCATTTTATATTAGAGTTTGATCTCTTCTCTCATTTAGTAGTTTTATTATAGTCGATTGGCAGTGGATTTATTTTCATCCGACTATCATACTTTGATACTTCATACTTGAGATTCAGTTATTTATTTCCTATTTCTTTATTTATGCTGTAGATGAGATATAGATTGCGTGTGACTTGTGTTGACAGTATATTATCACTCGTAGATTTGATATTCATGTACATCGTACGTATGTGTTACGATCTTCCAACACATTGGAGTTTTCATATATATACGGCTGGCGTGTTGCGTATTCATAGTCCTACGTATTTTGGGACTGGGGCGTGACATATTTTTAGTGGTGGCCCATGCAGGTCTACGAATATATTGTCTCGGTTACATTACTGTATTGAACAAGCCTGCATATAGGAATAGAGTATATGATCTCATCCACGCTTGACTAAAACTCATCTTCCTTTTTAACTTCCTATTTAAATGCTTGCATCCTGTTTGATTCCTGTACTCCTTCTAATCATTTTGTCCACCTCTTGTAGAGAGATGGATTTGCGTAGTGGATGTACTGCCGTCGGAGGTGACACACCTTCAGGAGTCAACAACCAAACTCGAGGGGAGACCTCGACGACTCCTAGACTTCCGGGGCCGGATGGACAGACTCACAATCTAGTTCCATCTGATCTTTCCACATCGCCTAATGGGACTTTTTTAGCTTCATCGACACCCCCAGGATGGCCAGACACAGTTGTTCCAATTCTTCCAAATGATGATGCAGGAACAGAGACAACAGGCGGCCGCGCTAGCTGTAGAGCAGAGGCAGCAAGCGGCAGAGCATAGGCGAGAATTTCTGGCAGCACTTGAGAGAATGACTGCATAGGCAACTGTACCAGCCCAGGCACTGGTTCCAGTACCGTGAGCTAGAGTTGGTTCAGTCAAGAACTTTGTACAGATGGGTCCCAAGCCGTATAAAGGCACTGAGAGCCCAGAGGTGACCACAAACTGGATTACCCACACCAAGAAGTTATTAGAAGCATCACAGCTGCCTACAGATCTATGGATGACAGGCGTAAGGACCCAGCTAGATGGTAACGCGCATCACTGGTGTGAATCAATGGAGCGCCAGTTGGGTACGTATCAGACTTGGGAACAATTCTTGGAGTGCTATTGTAGAAGCATAAAAAATATGCTGGGAAATTATACGCGTAAAACCCCAACGTGCATGAAGCCCGCGTAAAACAGAGCCCCAGCACTGTATGGCATAAAAATATGACTTCAGAGCCATTGGCGTACAACAGAGCTTCAACGCTATTCAGCGTAAAACAGAGCCCCAAAATAACCTGCGTAAGTCAGCATTTCCAGGCTGTATTTCGGCATAAAAAAGTTGCTATACCTCCCTCCGGCTATAATACGCTTGCTTTTAATGCAGCATGAAGTTGTACGAGGAGCTCTTTGTATTCCTCGAATAAACCTGTCAGACAGAACAGTGAACCTAACTCCTGACAAAGAGTACTGCACGACGATCGAGAGGACGGCTGTTATGATGATTCTACACAGAGATCTAGACTGTCGTTTAGTGACATAATCCTTGATATAAGACATTTTTACGCATTCAAGGAATACGCTACCTATTTTACACAGGCAGAGAGGAGTTTTTACGCTCCAGATGAGACAAAATCAGATGCCACGTCAAAAGCTGTTCTACGTACAGAACTCGAGGCATATCTCTGCAGTTAATGCGCGAGATGGGGGCAGATCTCTGCATTTAATGCACGAGATTTTGTTCTGGGAGAGCTAAAACTAGGACTAATACGCTCATATCACCATCCTGGCATTTTACGCCAACCAGGCTATTTTCAACTATAGGAGTACGTCGTACGCTATCTCATCAAAATACGCCAACCAGGCTATTTTCAACTATAGGAGCACGTCGTACGCTATCTCCTCGAAATATGCCAACTCAGGCTATATTTGCCAAGGTACGTGATAAGGCTACTTGGCCCTGAATACGCTCAAAACCTCAGTCAGCAAGGATAATTGGCTATCTTTACGCTGGTTACCTATCATGCAACTTTCTGGCTTCTACGCCAACAAGACAGCTATTTGGTTTCTACGCCAACAAGACTGCTATTTGCCTTCTACGCCAACAAAACAGCTATTTGACTTCTATGCCAACAAAACAACTCTCTGGCTTCTACGCCAACAAAACAGCTATCTGGCTTCTACGCCAACAAGACAACTATTTGGCTTTTACGCCAATAAGTCAGTTATTTGGCTTTTATGCCAACCATCTCTACGCGAGGGGCAGTTACCTACGTGGATTGCATGTCGTGATCTTCGAAAAGCAGTTATACGCGTTACCTCATAATGAGACACGTGTCACACGCAGATTCAGGAGATCATTCAGACGTGGATAGCAGTTATTATAACCGCCGCGTAAAGAGTGCAACTCTCTTCACATTTTGGCTTCTACGCCGACTTGACGGTTACTGTGACCGACCTCTATATATAGAGACTTCTGGTCACAGGAAAGAAGGTCAAATAATTGAGAATCAGACGCAATCAATCGGTCAGGAGAGGCAAGGTCGGGGGGGGGGGGGAAATCAAAAGGACAAGGGGAGATCAGAGAGAGCACAGACAGAGAGTAGTAATTGACGGCTTTGGCAACAAGAGTTCAATCCCTCCTGCAACCTTTGAAGCTTCTTCTTCTTCTACAATACTTCTTCGTCATCGTGTGGTCCAAAGGACAAAGTGATCGACCGCAGATCAGACTCCTATAGCAATTTTTTCCCAGAATCATTTTTATTGTACTTAACATCCTCGTATAGGATTAATTGTACTCTTTTTTCTTGTTTGTAAACAAAAAAAGGGTTTCGTATAAACCTAGTTTTATTTCTTTCGTTTATCATGAAACACAAGATGGCGACTCTGCTGGGGATCGAACCCAGAATCTCTGATTTCGTAGACCAGAGATGATGATGCAGGAACAGAGACAACAGGCGGTTGCGCTAGCTGTAGAGCAGAGGCAGCAAGCGGCAGAGCAAAGACGAGAATTTCTGGCAGCACTTGAGAGAATGGCTGCACAGGCAACTGTACCAGCCCAGGCACTGGTTCCAGTACCGCGAGCTAGAGTTGGTTCAGTCAAGAACTTTGTACAGATGGGTCCCAAGCCGTATAAAGGCACTGAGAGCCCAGAGGAGACCACAAACTGGATTACCCACACCAAGAAGTTATTAGAAGCATCACAGCTGCCTACAGATCTATGGATGACAGGCGTAAGGACCCAGCTAGATGGTAACGCTCATCACTGGTGGGAATCAATGGAGCGCCAGTTGGGTACGTATCAGACTTGGGAACAATTCTTGGAGTGCTATGAGAGGAAGTACTTCCCGAACACTGTAAGGGATGTATTGTACGATCAGTTTCTTCATCTGGAGTAGGGGAATAAGACAGTTGACGAGTATGATGCAGAGTTTAGTCGCCTTAGTAAATATGGTGCTGCCCTGATACCGAATGACTTGGAGAAGGCTAAGAGGTTTCACCGCAGATTAACTCAGGAGCTCCAACACTACACTAGCTCACAGTCCCGGATCTTTTATGTCAAATTATTGACGGAAGCTAGATTACAAGAGACCATCAGCAAGGAAAAAAGAGGTCAACTGAAGACACAGCAAGGACCAACAAAGACACAGCAATGAGGGCCTATCAGACGTCCTTTGGCATAGCAACAATAATATCAGCACAGAGCAGGACCGTACCAGAATTCGGAGAAGCCCCATTACAGTTATTGTGGGAAATACGGGCACATTTCGAGAGACTGTTGGACTCGTTTGGGACAATACATGAGGTGTGGTTCCGGACAGCATATGGTGAGAGACTGTCCAATGCAGCAGACATTAACACTTCCACCGCCAATGCAGAGGCTAGCACTTCCAGCACCGAAGCCAGTTCAACAGATGACTAGACCAGGATCACCTCGACCCCCAGCTGTCGGAGGATTTCAGCGAGGACCACCGCCACCTACTCAGGAGGATCAATACATGAGGGCCAGTCATAGACTACCACAGAGGAATGGACAAGCTTTTGCACTAGAAGTGGATGACATAGAACAGAAGATTGATGTCATAGCAGGTTTTACTCTTGCTTTTACTTTTCTTGCTGTGACATTATTTGATACGGGACCACCCACTCGTTCATATCTTCTAGTTTTATTGCCAAACATAATACTGCCACTACACCTTTACGTAGCGGTGTTAGAATTCTCACCAGAGGAGGAGTTGTACCTATTAGTCGGATTTGTAGATCGTGTCCTGTAGTAATTCATGGCAGAGAGATGAATGTCCGACTCTTAGTCCTTCCTATGCCAACTTTTGATATTGTGCTTGGAATGGACTGGCTAAGCAAGTACCACACTTTCTTCAACTGTTTTGGAGGAAGCATTCTTTTTAAGGTACCAGGCCAGCCAATACTTGAGTTTGTACGAGGATCCATAGAAGCCCTTGATGGTGTACAGCTTGTAATGGACGACATTATTTATCACCCCATCATTTCAGAGTTCCAAGACGTCTTTCCAGAGGAGTTGCCAGGACTACCTCCGGACAGAGACGTAGAATTCTCGATTGAATTAACACCTGGAGCAGCACCCATAACGTCGCATGTTTACAGATTGGCGAAGAAGGAGATGGATGAACTGAAGGCACAGTTGAAAGAATTAGAGGAGAAAGGTTTCATCCGACCAAGTGCATCACCCTGGGGAGCACCAGTATTATTTGTACCAAAGAAGGATGGGTCAGTGCGTATGTGCATCGACTATAGAGCCTTAAATGTAGTGACTGTGAAGAATAAATACTCATTGCCATGCATTGATGACTTATTTGATCAGCTTAGTGGAGCCAAGGTGTTCTCGAAGATAGACTTGAGATCGGAATATCACCAGGTGAAGGTACGGAAGCAGGACATCCCGAAGACCGTATTCAGGACAAGATATGGGCACTACGAGTTTTTGGTCATGCCATTTGGGCTGACCAATTGTCACTACCGTATTTTCTAGAAAAGGGTATTTTGGTCATTTTATAATTAATTAAATATTGTGCATGTTAAATATTTATTTATTGTATTATTTATTTATTATTAGCATGTTAGATTTATTTTTTGGACTTGTGTTAGTGGACCTAACTAGTTTAGTTTAGACTCATGGACCAACATGTATTAATTGTTAGAATTGAGCCCAACTAGAAAGCCCATTAATTATGAGGATGATTAAATTAATTAAACCATTGGACTAGAAGCTTCCCTCCTTAATTAATTTCTTCATGAGAGGCCCCAAGGGATATTTTAGACTTTACATAGTAGCTTGAGGGAGGGGGCAAGTGAGGCCTATATAAAGGGGATGAAAACTCTCTCTCTTCATTTTTCATTCCAAATCTAGATCTAGAATTTCCCTCAACCAAATTTCATCAAATCCCTACCAAATTTCCACCCAATTACTTTCCAAATCACCATTGGAGACTAGAAGAGCAAGGATCTAGAAGGAGAAAGCAAGAATCTACAAAGAGGAGCAAGGATCTACAAGTTTGAAGCTAATTTCACCAATTTTGGAGGTTTCATTGGGAATCCATCTCCCAATAGGTATAATTCAGTTTTTTCTCTTAAAATAGCTTATAAATCTGAGATTTAATCATGAATAATCAACCCATATGTATGTACTACCCATAGGATTTGGTTTTGTGTTCATAGGAGACCTATGGAGAAAGTTATGGTACTTTTTGTGTCAATTTTGGGAGAATTCCGAAAATGACTTTTGTTGTGTGTATCAATTGATCCTATAGATCAATTTGGCATATGTTTATGTGTTTGGGGCTAGTGTCGTATCCACAATTGGGTACGTATAGGTCGTATCCCAACAATTTGGTGATACGTGTTGTTTTGGGGATTTTCCCTCCGACACGGGACTTTGTACATGTCGTATTTTGACACGGACACATAGATCTACATTTGACACTTTGTTTTGTTCATAAATATTATATGTGATTTGTTTGTGTCCTTCAGGGTACAATTGGATGTGTGGTGGACTCGTGTCGCATGCGTATCCTAGATCTAGTGGCATACGGTGTGATACTCTCCAATTGTTGTGTGTTTATGTGTAGATCTAATTAATTATGCTTTAATTCTTGAATTATAATTGTGTATGTATCTATATATA